>JBBBDQ010000762.1:2897500-2910000 GCA_037127315.1 Ascarosepion bandense | reverse complement strand
TTTTAACAACAAGAATTTCATGTCATGACTATTTACGCTATTTACATGTCATGACTATTTACGCTATTTACGCTCTCACACCCTGATTGAGCACCTCTGGAAGAATGGTAGACTTTGAAAAACAGTAGCTACTCTGGCATGTACACACCGCTTATTCAGTAAAATGAATTAGAGCACTCTGGCTATTGGGCGCGTGTAATGATAATATACACGCTAAAAAGTTTGACTTCTTCTACCGAACGCCCATAGCCCAGAAGTAGAATCACCGACTGACGCCAATTCGGTCAGGTTTCAATCCTGGGTTAAAAAGCAATCGGAGTCTAACCGTACTGATGAGCTGTGATACAGCGAAACAGATCTGTCAGCGGATGACTATATATATATATATATATATATATAGGGTTGTCCAAAAGTGGGTGGAATAGATTTGTGTATCGGTTCCAACAAGATCGGGCTCCTTCACATTATTCAAGAGCAGTTTGTGAGCATATTGATAAAACATTTCCTGAGAAAGGGATTGACCGAAGAGGTTCAATTGATTTGGCCAGCACTTTCACCTGACTTGACCGCAAAGGATTTCTTACTCACCACCTATTTTTAAACCGCCCTGTATATAGGCTAGACCGACGACAGGCTCGCAGTGTCGAGGTGGCTGTTGCTGGTGAGTTCAGTGAAAAGAAACTAATAAGTGTAGTCGGTCGTGCGTAAGATGGATTGTTAAGGTGAATGTAATATGAATTTACTTCCATTGCAGAATTGAGTAACTTTTAAGGTATGCAATCTTAGAATAATGGTTGAAAAGACATGCAGTTTAATAATTGCGCATTTGACCAGCAATCCCTTTTTCCTACACGTTTCATTAAAAACTACTGACAAGATTCAGTGATCGCATTCCTTGCGGGATGACGAGTCACGCAATTTAATAATTAAGCATATGGCCAGCAATCTTTCTTTTATACAAGTTTCATAAATTATACTCACCTGGCACATTTCGTGCCGGGTGGGGGCCTTAAATCAATTTTTAGTTGCGTCTCTGTCCTCGAAGACAGTGTGCAGCTCAGTTGCGTCTCTGTCCCCGAAGACAGTGTGCGGCTCAGTTGCGTCTCTGTCCTCGAAGACAGAGTGCGGCTCAGTTGCGTCTCTATCCCCGAAGACAGTGTGCGGCTCAGTTGCGTCTCTGTCCTCGAAGACAGAGTGCGGCTCAGTTGCGTCTCTATCCCCGAAGACAGAGTGCGGCTCAGTTGCGTCTCTGTCCTCGAAGACAGAGTGCGGCTCAGTTGCGTCTCTGTCCTCGAAGACAGAGTGCGGCTCAGTTGCGTCTCTGTCTTCGAAGACAAAGTGCGTCTCAGTTGCGTCTCTGTCCCCGAAGACAGAGTGCGGTTCAGTTGCGTCTCTGTCCTCGAAGAGTGCGACTCAGTTGCGTCTCTGTCCTCAAAGACAGAGTGAGGCTCAGTTGCGTCTCTGTCCCCGAAGACAGAGTGCGGCTCAGTTGCGGCTCTGTCCTCGAAGACAGAGTGCGGCTCAGTTGCGTCTCTGTCTTCGAAGACAGAGTGCGGCTCAGTTGCGTCTCTGTCCTCGAAGTCAGAGTGTGGCTCAGAAGTCAGAGTGCGGCTCAGTTGCGTCTCTGTCCTCGAAGACAGAGTGCGGTTCAGTTGTAGCTCTGTTCGAGGACAGATATGCAACTGAGAAAAAATCACGAGAACAGTGTCCCGGGGCCACGCCACCCCATTACACCAGAGGAGTGGGCCAGGTGCTCGTTACCAGGGCCAGCGCGACCGGCGGCTGTGGAGACTGGGAAATTGTTGTTCCTTTGCCAGCTCGTACGCATTAAAAACCGACCTTGTGTCACATCTCGCTCCAATGAAGGAGTAGAGTAAATAAATTATACATGCTTCATTAAAATCAACTGACTAGATACTGCAATTAAGCTTTTAATTTTTTCTTAGGATCGTATATATGTTTTCTTTTCATGATTTAAAGTGTGTAAAAATTATAAAGTGAATACCGCACAGATATGCAGAATATTTGGACAATTTTTTACATAGTTTATATCCGGAAAAAAATTACATACACGAATACATTAAATAACAAACATATTTGTACCTCGTCAGTCGCTTTGAACGAAAATGGAGGGATGGTATACTTTATAAAAACAGTTGCTACTCACGCATTTAGGCATCGTTCACTTAGTAATGAATTTGAACACTCTCGGCTACTGGCGTGTGCTTACATTGTATATAACACGCTTCATCTACCGTGCGCCCATAGCTCAGAGGTAGAATCGCCGACTGATGTCAATGCGGTCGGGTTTCAATCGGATGTCAAACCGCACTGATAAGCTGTGATACAGCGAAATGGATCTGTTGGCGGATGAGTATATATATATATGTGTGTGTGTGTGTGTGTGTTATGGACTCTCCCGTCGATTTCGACGTATGAGCATCTAACTCAGTTAGACTACTACACAAAGAATTGTTTAGAGTGGTGAAGGCTTGTGTAGCACCATCCACACTTTTTGGAACTGCTGATAACAAACAATTGGTGCAAAAGTCTGCCACAGATCGCATGAACAACAGACCTCAGTTATTTAATCCATAACTGGAGGAAAGAGACGGATTAATACCTTTCCCAAGGGTACCAGTGCGTAAGTGAATGCAAATGTTCGACTGGAATTCGAACTCGGTTCACCGATATCTCTTTCTGAGCCGGTATCCACTGCACCACAACGCACATCCGTCTATAACGCTGACAGCACCTGGTATTCCCAATCGCTCACCCATCTAAGTACTGACCAGGCTTAACTTCGGCGATCGAGTGAGAACCGGTGTATTCAAGGTGATATGACCGTAACCTTCATTTTTATTATATATATATATATATATTTTTTTTAATTCAGATACTTCAATCCAAGGGAAAAAAGCAGGAAGGTAAATTCCAAAAAACCCGATCCTAATTAATATTAAAAATTTATTTTAATATTAAAAAATGATACAGGAAGAGAGCTCCATGTAATAAAATATTACAGAGCAAATATATATTAAAAAAGGATTAATTCAAAGATGTTGAATGACCATTTCGATATGAAGATCCCCACGGGGGACGACACATCACCTCAGCAACAGAAAAAAACTTTCAGAAACTGGAGAAAAATTAGTCTACTTTTCCTTTTTAAATAGATTGCAAAGAAATTAAAAAATAAATAATAAAATAAAATAAAAGTAAAAATAAAGGGAAAGAAAAAGAAAAAGAAAACGAAAGAGAAAAAGAAAAAGATAGAATAAAATCAAATAAATAAGAAAAGAAAAAAAATTGACATCGTCTGGGTTCGCAAAAAAAAGGGAGAATGTAACTAAAAATTAACAGACAGCCGTGTTAAATCGACGTAAGTTTAAGCAACACGGAAAAAAGGTGGTAAGAGAGATAAAAGAAGGAAGGGAGGGAAAAAGAAAGAAACTAAAGAAAAAATTTTTTTTAAATATTACTAATTTTTTTTAAAATAATTTTATTTTAAATCCTATATCTTTTTATTCCCTTTTATTAATAATTATGCCTTTTTAAGTAAAGGCCTTTTTCTAATACTTCAACGTTTTGGGGAAATTAGGTTTTTGAATTTGTCCAGCGTCTGTAATATTTAAAAAAAATTTTTCTTTAGTTTCTTATACCATATATATATGGTAGGTCGATTTTGTGACTGTAAAAAATGGCACTTAAAGAAAGTTGCAAAATAATGTCAAGAGTTACCACAAGAAATTTTCCCCTTCAAAACTTTGTATTTATTTGAGCATTTAAACTTAAAGACGAAATAAATTGGGATTTTTATCGCGATAGAGGTGTGAACGGAAACATGTGTCGCTTAAATAAAACCCAAGATTTACCAATAAGAGAAAAATACAATACGCTTAATAATGGATATTTTTAAGTTTAGTATTCTTTATTTTGTTTTTTTTAGAAATTAAATGAAAACATCAAAATTAAAAAGAAATAAAAACACTATGATATTTAGTTTAATATACAAATAACTATTTACGTATGACGTTTTACTTTTTGTTATTTTTATGATATTCACCTGTTGAAATTACCTCCCCTAAACGATTGTTTTTACTTTGTTTACTCTTTTACGCTTTTAATTATCACGAATATCTCTTGTATGTTTTTGATAGTTAAGTCTTATTTTAATGAAAAATTCAACTGTTATAATTATTCCGATTTTTTTTGTATTTTTTAAGTTAATATTTATTTATTAAAAAGCCTGTTTACGTGCTAGTCTCGGAAGTAACTCTACTTTAAGGTAAGTAAACATTACTTTTAATTTAATGTATTTATTTCAAATGTTATCAAATTTATTTTTAAAATATTTGTGGAATTTCATTTCTGATAGTACATATATTTTTTTAGGTATTTCAGTGTCGTGAATAACTAAAAGGATCAGAGGGGCAAATTAGGGTCTAAGGGCACTTTCCAGCTTTGACCTGTTGATAAAAGTGCTATAAAAAGTAAAAGGGAAAGAGGGGGGGTTAAGAAAAGATTGAGTTTCGTCACCAACAGCTTCAACATCAAATGTTCAGGCTAATGTTTCTTACCCCTCCTACTCATCTTCTCCAAGTGAAAAACCAGAAGAATATTTGCAGCCAAAGAGACATCCAAAAGGCCCTTATAATTTCCAAGTTATGCTTTCAAGTTAGTTAGAGGGACATATCTTCTAATTTTAGAGCCAGCCTTGTCAATGCCTTGCTCTTGGATTTGAAGGCTATGAGCCTTCTTATACCAAATATTCATATAAAGATATTACAGATAAATGCAAAGTTGATAGGGCAAAGTCTAAAGGGAAAACAACTGCCCAACAAAAACATTATGAAAGTGCGGAAAACCTTATATGTATTGCAGTTGATGGGAGAACGAATAAGAACACATTGCTGTATGAGGAAATTGTGGAGGAAAATGGACAGAAAACTATGAAAAAAACAAAGGAACCAGAACGCCATTTAACTTTTACAAAGGAGGCACCACATGAAAGTCAATATCTGATATACAGAGTTCTCCCTAATAGTGTTGCAACAGGTGTTGTTCATGCAGAGCAAATAGTGGATGTTTTGCATGAATTCAACAGTGAGAACACTATGAAGGCTATCCTTGTTGACAACACTAATTCCAACATAGGCTGTGAAAGTGGAAATCTTTATGCAATTGCTTGCATTTTCACCATAATGAACTACCTTTCAGAGCTATTTTCAAAAACATAGATGGTTGCACAAAAGGCCATACAGCATTCAGTGGTCCTCTGGGGAAATTATGCTCAAATGATTGCCATAATTTACCACAAATATCATTTTCCACTGTTAGCAATCCTCTGCATTCAATTTTGAAAATTGATGAAATACATGATCTTAGTTGTGACCAAAGACTCCTGTATGAATACACAGTGGATATTTCTAAAGGTAAGGTTGACTCTAGATATGCATCCTGGAAAATTGGTCCTTTAAACCAGGCAAGGTGGTTAACTTTGGCCATCAGGCTTATGCGTTTATTGAGTCGTGGCACATACCCAGAAAAGCTCACAACAAAACTCCACAGTTTAATAAGTTTTATTGTAAATGTGTATGCTACTTGTTGGTTTGAAATTAACAGAAATAATAAGTTCCACAATCAGCAAGTGCACATTTTTACTATGATTCAGAAGATCAAGAAGCAGCCTCATGAAATCCAACAAATCACTTTAAGAAATATACAAGGAAGTACATTTTGTTTACTGTCTGAAAACCATTTGTCAAATCTGATGAAGTTGAAGTAAGAGAAGAATCTTTAAAAAGAGTTTTGGCCATTAGGTAAGTAAATATTTATTTATATATCAATGATTCAATTATTTATTGCAATTTATAGAATCATTTTAAAGATTTTATCTAATTTCACCATAATTATTATAGTAGAGACTGGAAGTATTTCACTGAATCAATAAATAAATTTTTTATATTCTTTCAGGAGTGGGGAGTCAACCAAGAAAAGGTTAAAAAGAATAACAACCATTAATTTTAATGCCACACACTGGACACAATTGATAGATTTATCATTGTGGCATTTTTTTTCTGAATCTGAACTTCAGGAATCATTGTTAAATGGAACCAAGCTTGACTTGCCAAATTTCCTCTCACATTCCCAAGGCATGGAATGGGCAGTCAAGTTAACAACGGAAGCTTTGCAAACTGTATACGGTTTTGAAGCAAGGCATCAACATATTATAGCCAAAGTTTTGAGTCAGAAATTGATACCAGCATTTTTGTCTAAGGGCTCATATATGGCGCAATTTGACTCTATATATTAAGCGCTATTAAAATAGTGTTTGTTTTTCCTTATTTGTTTGTTATATTTTCACTTATAACAGAAAAAATCATTTAAGGTATTCAAATATCACTGCTTAATTATTTTTAAAGCAGATACTGAAAATGGGGGAGGGGCAGATTTTCAATTTGAAGATTAGTCATTATTTCTTTAATTAATATCATTTTTATAAAATAAAATGACATTCTCTGATTTAAATACGAAAATTATTTGGTTTTCTCACTAATATTCAAGCCAAATCTTGCAAAAACGAAAAATTTTCAGTATATTTTGTCTGCAATTTTTGATACCAAACGCTGAAAAAACCGTTGAAGTATTTGATCTAATATTTTGCATCAGTACTTAATAGGTCCATACACAACTTTCGGTAAATGAGATTTTTTAATATTTTTAAAAAAGTGAAAAATCAACTTACCCTAATATATATATATATATATATATAGTACAAACTAATGGGTTGTCAGTCCACTGTTTGTAGTGATTTACTTTATAAAGAGTGCTTGATGCTTAGTAGACCATTATGTATGATAACATTTTTATTAAAGGTTTATAAAAAAATAGTTTACTGCAACATAAGAACCGTTGTGTTTCGGTACTACCTTAGTAACACCTCATCAGACTGATTTACGAGGTGCTAATAAGATAGTATTGAATCACAACGGCTCTTATGTTGCAATAAACTATTTTTATTATATATATACTGAACTCTTCGGCGAAAATGTTCTTAAAACGGAACAGCCAGTCTGTCTTTGTGCATAATTATCGTGGAGTAAAGGCTTGTGCAGAACCAACCTCAAATTTCGGAAGAACAGAATACATAGATCTGGTGCACATAGCAGCATGCCACAAACGACCCTCATCGGCTTTCAATTTAAAGTTGTCTTTCTCCTAGAATGGTTACCAAACAAGGCTATAGAGCCCAGTCTGGTTATCCAAAGATGGGTGAGGAGGAAAGATGAATGCATAACTTCCCCGATGGTATTTGCATGTAAGTGAATGTAACGAACGACATTAATTTACTTAAATCATATATATATATATATATATATATATATATAGTAATGAACTTAATCACAGTAAGTCAACACTAATAATAACAGCCTAAATATCCGAAAATAATGCTAACTAATATAAACCGTCTTCTAACACGGTGAGGACTACCTCGTGGGTTAAATAAAGGGGGAGAAAAAAAGAAACAAACAGCGCACAAGAACAATACGTCTAGTGCTCGTTTGAAAGAAAAAATAACAAGAGGAAACCTTAACAGCAAAATGCTCGATACGAAAGTACGAAAGTAGAGCAGAATACAATACAAAAATCTAGAATTGAGCCACTACCTACCGCGGTTTCACACGAACGGTTCTTCATGACGTCATTCCAAAAACACTTTTAAAAAATGCAAAAATAAGGACAAAACCATAACCGTTAATATCTTGGCTAGGGAACGCAACATAGGTAACCTGCGCATTAAAGAGTCCCTAATAATATCTGAATTACACCCGCCAATTAACAGTCGCCAAGCATTAAACCTAGATTACATAACAATATAGACAACACCAAGACGCACATGACATGCACCTAGCACAACAGCAAAGGTCACACACACACGCAATCAGTAACAATAACCACACACACATTTCTTCCTCCCTTATAACAAACCGCTAACCAGGCTAGAGCACACATACACACACACACGCACAGATAAATAAAATAAGGTAGATTTAATTACAATACTACACATAGCCTATACACACACAAAAAGTTACAACAACCACGCAAACACACGCACACACACACACACACATATATATATATATATATATATATATATATATATATATATATATGCTTATTTTTAGTGAAACCAGTTCATACTCACAAACAATTTTCCGTGTATTGAAAGATGTGAGAAAGGCGCTGTAACTTTTGAAGATGAGTTTATTTTCCATTTTTCAAGGTCCCAAGTACTTTCAATCTTCTTCTGAGATCATCTTCAGGGATGCAAGTAGTAGTGACAAAATAGCCATAAAATTGTGTTTTTATATATTACTGTAATTTTTCTGCTTTATATATCTTTCATTCAAGGCGACTGACAAGGCACTGACAATCAAATCTTTGTTTAATTTATCTTGTACTCATGTATGTAAAAATTGTCCAAATATTTCTTTTTTAAACTCATTTATATTTTTTCTCTTTATTTTTTCTATTTTTCTCTTTTATTTTCCCCCTCTTTATCCTTTGCGAGGATTTCTGTTTTCCATATTATATATGTCTCTTATTTTTATATCTAGTTCAAAGGATATATATATATATATATATATATATATATATATATATATATATATATATATATATATGTGCTTTGTTAAAAATCTCCTTAGAATAATAGTGAATTTAACTTGTACTTTTATTTTCCTAAGGTCTAAATTGGGAAAAATAAGTTTTAATGCATATTTTGTAAAGTAAATTTTTGAAAAATTTTTGAAAAAGAATTGTATTTTCTAGAAAATTTTGTGTTAGCTAAAATTCGTGACTCATGGGTTTCTGTTTACTTTCTTTTTATTTTTTCTCCTCCTCATAATTTTTTTTTATTTGTTATTTTATTTATTTTTTTTTATCTGCTTATGTGAATTCCTACTCCTTTTTTGCGTATGCATATATTCCTTTCTAAATAATGTTTGTGTGATTAATTCTTTTTGTGCCTGATTCCTCTTCCTTCTTTTTGCGTGTGTATAATTTCTTTTTTATTGTATTATGAGTGGGTGAGAAAATTTCTTATTCTGTATTGCGCTATGTGTGTGATTTGATCTATAAATTTTCAAGTTATTTCCGGTTTTAAAATCCCTCTGCGATAAACGTTTTTTTATTTTCGTTTTTTTTTTTTAGTGAAATTAACATTTATTTATTGATAGGCGGTCAGAACGAGGCAATTGTAAAACTTTTTCCTTACATTGGTGAAATAATTTCTGTATTTATAACCGTTTAATTATGTGCTGAGTTTTCTTCTCTCTCTCTCTCTCTCTCTCTCTCTCTCTCTCTCTCTCTCTCTCTCTCTCTCTCAATATATATATGTGTGTGTGTGTGTGTAGACTTTGAAAAACAGTAGCTACTCTGGCATCTACGCATCGTTCATTCAGCAGTGAATTGGAACACTCTCAGCTATTGGGTGTGTATAATGATAAAATACATGGTAAAAGTCGGCCCCCTGCTAGCGAGCGCCCGTAGCTCAAAGGTAGAATCGCCGACTAACGCCAAATCTGTCAGGTTTCAATCCTCAGTAAAAAGCAATCGGCTGTCTAACCGTACTGATGAACAGCAAAACAAATCTGTCTACAGATGACTATATATATATATATATATATATATATATATATATATATATATATAATTAAATTTGTTTTTAATTAAAAATACATTGTGAAACAGAAATTTCTATGTTTCGAGATTTCTACCTTGTCATCAGGCAATGTTAAATCATTGTTGTGAAAATGATTTTCATTTAAATATAAGAAACAATACGTTTGTTATTTATAGATATGGGAAAGCATAAAAACTTGTGTCTATTCAATTTAACTAATCACAATAGAGATCCATTTTAATTTTGAAAAAAGTTTATATTTTTGGGGAATACATGATTTCTTCTTTCAATCTTCACGACAAAAGTGTTAGTCTATCAAAACCCCTGTCTAGACTGCATTTCCGTTGATGTATCCATTATTGTTACAAAATCGTTTCATTTTTAAAAAAAGATTTTGTAAGAATAAAAGATATTCGTAGTTTCATGCACGATGCAACCATCAGGTGCTTATGATGAATTGACTGTTCCGAGGTTTGAATTTTGACTTTTTGCGTTGTTCATGGGGGTTGTATTTAATATTCCTGGAATGTTATTTTTTAATTTTATAATTTAATTTGATTTGAACTAAAAATTAAACATGAAATTGGAAAGTAAAATCATATAAGTTAAATTAAAATTTAAATTAATAGGTAGAATATTTTCGGCAGTGGTTATACGTTTTGTGCTTCTGGAAAAGGGAGTATCACTTGTAGATTTCATTTTCGGGAGAAACGACATACATTAATGGAAAATAAATAAATATGTAAATATAAATCACTAGCAGTATAGCCCGGCGTTGCTCGGGTGTAATGAAAGCTTTAAAACTAATCCATGGTCCTGGAGCTCAGACTCTTTAGACGTTGGCACGAAAGACTAAAAATCAATAGTTAAAGCGAAACTGTAGACTGAAAAAAAAAATAAATGGATGTAAGTCAAATTTTGATTTCCTGGTATCGATATCAAATAAGTTTTTTTCGTCGTAAACTGAATTTTGAAGGCTAAATAAGTCCTCTGAGCAAATGGCATCATGGCTGAGACTAAGAACTACAATTATACCTACTTAGAGCCAAACCCGAAGAAAAAACTAAAATAAAAGGGCTGAAAAAATACAGACATACAGGCAGATAAACAGACACACACACAAACATCTTGCCTTTTATATATATTATCGATTTTCTGCACTATTGTAAGAACTGCAACCTTGAAATTTCTGAATATCGTTTCTTATGTCTTTGTCTATGAGTGTATCAAATTTGATTAAAATCGGACCAGTCCTTCTATAACCCGATTTTTTCGATTATCGATTTTCGATATTTATCGAGGGTATCTTGACACAAAACCTAGCTAAGAACACTCTCAGATGCTTATAGTACAACTGTGTAAATTTTCAAGAAAATCAATTCAGCCGTTTCGGAGTCTATAGGTAACGGGAACACACACACACAGAGACACACACACACACAGACAAAGTTCCATTAATAAATAAGTTTAGATAGGGAAATCTATGTTAATCCGTGTCGACGAATTTTGCAGATATTTATTTTAATAATCGTGTCGCCCCAAGCAAGGCATTTTACTGTCACTGTTGTGCAGGGGGTTACATAGGAGGAATGTTATGAAAAGGAGTAGGAGGTTGCAGGGGGGGTCAGGAAGAGAGTAGGAATAGGAAGAGAATACTGATGAGAGTGGGGTGGACGGAGGAAAAAGCATGAGAGAGAGAGGATGTAAGTTAGTGAAACAGGAGATGACTATTGACTTTACATTTGAATTCTTGAAGATTGTAGCTGTCAGGAAAGCAAGTAAATGGAAGGGAATTCTACAGGCGGGATATGCGAGAAAAGAAGCTGCTGGAGTAGAATTTGCGTTTACAATTTATTGGTTTCACAGTAAAATGGTGGGACCTAGTTGCTAATCTTGTGGCTCGAGGAAATTCATATATGGGGTACCAGTGAGGTAAGTTAATCGGAGCAGAAGTCGTGAAAGTATTTGTAGAAGAGACATAGGGAAGCCACACTGCGTCGGTGAGAAAGCGACTGTATCCTAGCTGCCAAGTCGGGATCGATCACATTACAGATTCTCCGTTGGATTTGGTCGAGGACACCTAATTTTTCTATGCTTGCATGTGGTCATCAATTCACTTCTTTTGTTTAGTAAATTAGTGCTGTTCGTGGTGTAGACGTAGGATAATATGTATACTTATCTATATACAATTTATAGCTCTGTTATATTACATAGGGCACTGTTTTATTAACAGCCAAAAATATTTATATAAGTGCATGTACTTGCGTGTATATTCATATGTAAAATTATTGATATATATATATATATATATATATATATATGTATGTATGAAAAATCCTTTTTACAAATATTAGGGGCGGCTTCTGTACACCAAAACAATATAAAATAACCATATAAACGGATATCCATATAAATGGATGTCCAAAAATGCACATCAACACAGCAATATGTCCTCCGCTTGCTTCTACACAGGCATGAATCCATCGGATCATTGACTGGTGGAATTTTTCAAACACTCTCACACGGTATCGAATGGTTTTTCAGGCTCCCATGACACATTGATGCAGCGTCTCTTCATTATTAGCATCTGTTGCATAAACCAATTGTTTTAGGTTGCCCTAGTGATAAAAATCCAAAGGTCTGTGGAACGTACAGGTCATGGAACTGGTCGTTCCCTACCTATCCATCTTTCGTAGTAGATGTCAGCCAGTGAATCGTGAACAATGTGTCTAAAATGTGCTGGAGTCCCATCATTGATTTGTATTAGCAAGGGCAAACATCCTCTATTAGGTCTGGAAGTATGTTTGAA
>JBBBDQ010000762.1:2870000-2892500 GCA_037127315.1 Ascarosepion bandense | reverse complement strand
AGTTATTTTTTATCCACTGTTCTTTATTATGAATGAGAACTGAATTTTTGCAATCATAATGATGATTCGTTTCTCCTCCGATAGATCACAGTAAGCAATGGCAAATTCCAATGTAGTTATAAACAGTTTCCTTAATATTGATGGGTAGTATTCTTCTATATCAAATTAGATTAGAGAACAATTGATTTTTCCTTTATATTACAGAACTAATTTGTTACATTGGTGGTATGCTTTAATCTCAGGTATTCTTTATTTTGTTTATTTATCCTTTCCTGTATATTCTTGTTTTTTTAATCATTTCACCCCGAGCAAGGCGGAAATGCCACTTACGTGATACACGCTTGGGCGATCATATCTCGAAAGAGACATGACTGACTGGGCAGAAGATTATCCCGCAGTAGGTTGCTATTGCTTTCTGCGGTAGACTGGTTGCCGACCAAGGCTATAGAACTCAATCTGTCCTGTTATTTAACCCATAACTGGAAAGAATAGACGGATTAATACCTTTCCCAAGGGCATTTGCGCGTAAGTGAATGCAATAAATTCGGCTGGAATTTGAACTCAGCTCCCCGATTTCTCGTTCCGAGCCGATATCCACTGCACCAAAACGCACATCCTAAAATAACGATGTAGGCAGAATTCGAACCTGCGCGGGCAATGCCCATTGGATTTCGAGTCCAACGCCTTAACCACTCGGTTACCACAGCTAATTAATTAATCCTTTATATAGCCACCCACAATCTAACCATCCTCCATCTGTTCTTAAACATGTACCCTCATCCACAGAATATAGAATTAGTAGAAATTCAGCAAATGAGAACGTGTTTAATAAGCATAGTAATTTTTATAATACTACCTTAAAAAATAATGGATATAAAAGCCCAAATATTAAATATGTAAAAGAGAATATCTACACCCAAAAGAAAAATGGAAATGGAAAAATTATTTGGTTTATACCCACCCCCTTTCAACCAAACCGTTAGCTGTAAATTAGGACAAAAATTTCTTGTTTTGACTGGGAAACATTTTCCAAACAATAATACATTAAACAATATTTTTAATAAAAAAATACACTAAAATTAAGTTATAGATGTACTGATAATCTAGAAAATATTATAAAAATCATAATAATAAATTTTCAAATAAAAATTTAAACCTAAATGAAAATAAGAATAATTTCAAAACTGAAATCAATAATTTAGATAATTAAATATGTAACTGTAGAAACCTTATAGAGTGTTCATTGGAAAATAAATGCCTTACTGAATCTTTCGTTTATCAATGTGTTATTTCTTCTACTGAAAACCCTGGTAATAAAAGTTATATTGGTGGCACTAAAAACTCTTTAAGCTAAGATTTTACCAGCATATTAGTCATTTAATAACAATAAGAGCCGTAATCGAACATCCCTATCTAAATGTCTTTGCTACTTAAAGGATAAAACCCCACAATAAAATATAGATTTTTAAAAAAAGCGAGAATATGTAAGTTTTTAAGTGACCCATGCCCAATGTGTATATATAAAAAACTGTACATTAAAAATAAGGATCTATTAAATAAAGGTAATGAAATTACTGTTATATGTATACATTATAAAATATACACCTTAGGATATAGTTAATAATTCTTTATGTTTAGCCTATTGAGTAACTTGCATATATACTTTACTTTATTTTGTATTATGATATAAATAATATTAATTTAATAAATTTTAGGGCTGCTATGTGTTAAAAATACACGATGAATTGATAAAAAAATTTACTCTGAACTAAATAGATAAATCGGGGAGCTGAGTTCGAATTCCAGTTGAATTCTTTGCATTCACTTACGCGCAAATACCCTTGGGAAATATATTAATCTGTCTCTTCCCTCCAGGTATGGGTTAAATAACAAGACAGATTGGGTTCTATAGCCTTGGCTGGCAACCAGTCTACCGCAGAAAGCAATGGCAACCTACTGCGGGATAGTATTCTGCCCAGTCAGTCATGTCTCTTTCTAGACATGATTGTCCAAACGTGTATCACCTATAGCACTTAACTGATTGACTGAATATAATGGTTGAAAACATGATTAAGGCATATACTAGGCATAAAATGAGGGATCAGTTTATTAATTCATGACAAAATAAAACTGATCCCATACTAGTTACTACTTAATAATATAATACATCTCTTCCCCCTGTAGCTATGAGTCAAATAATAGGACAGATTGGGTTCTATAGCCTTGGCTGGCAACCAGTCTACCGCAGAAAGCAATGGCAACCTACTGCGGGATAGTATTCTGCCCAGTCAGTCATGTCTCTTTCGAGACATGATCGCCCAAGCATGTATCACGTATGGTACTTAACTCACTGACTACGTTGTATTAAGCACTTTTTATAAAAAGTAAATACCAAAGAACTCTAGATTTTAAACCTGTTGGTTCTTTTCATCTGGATATATATATATATATATATATATATATATATAGGTTTAACCTAGCTTAAATAAAATAAATTTCGACATCTCTACTAACATACTCCAATGCCTATAATCGACGGGAGAGGTCATAGTTACTACGCTTACCCCCTCTACCCATAGTAGTAGCAATTCGCAGACTAATCCCCTCATGCCACGATACCCTCATGTGACCAAGAACCACACCACCACCATTTCGTCACCGTCTGCGGCCATCTGCCACGCTAAAAATGGACTTGTCTGCTTGGTTTAATTTTTTCTGTTTAATTCCACTCTGTTAATAATTTAAATGTTCTATATTCACTATAAATTAAATGCTCATTCTTTAATAATGGCTTATGTAAGCCGAAAGCTCAGACTCGATAAAGAAATCAACAATTACTGTGATTTCTTGTCGTCTTTTAACGATAGTACTATCAAGCTAATCAGATTATACGAAAAGTTCTTACACAAAATAAATAGACAGAACTTGTCTATATTATTCAATGAAACCTGTATTAATGAAAAAATGCTGCCAAAATACACACAATATATATCTATATATATATATATTGTTTCCCTGACTTTTACAAAGCAACATATTAAATGCATTAGTTGCTCACCCTAATGAGACTGAATATTTACCAGATCATGCTCCCCACTGAGGCCGGATGTGACACAAGGTCTATTATTTAATGTGGGAAATCCGAGCCGTTAAGCTGGGGCAAAAATTTCCTGTACACCTTACATAAAGCAGGGTCGTGCTCTTGTCTTTTTTCCTTTTTTTTTTTTTTTTTCTAACGATACTTTGCTCTTCGGCATAGCTTCGTCTGCGTTCCTCTGCGCCCCAAGGCGGGTTCGACGTGAAAGTCTGTCAATAAGATTGGCGTAATGAGAGTGGCGCTAATTTTGATTTTTTTAATTTTTTTCAAGCTAAAAATGAAAGTAATTTACTAAAACGAAAATGTACAGAAAGTGCTTTAATCGCTATATCATCCACAGTAAATCTGCCCCCATGTTCTTACAATATCTTGCATATATATTATCACAATGTGAGAAAAATAGCCATAACCGAATGCATGGTCATCAGTAAAGTTCCTGAGACATGCAATGAGGAAGGTGGGCTTGGAGAACCTGATACTAACAAACAAGATACAGGGAAAAAGCGACAGGGTAAAGCAAAGGATAACATATTTGAAGGATCTAATCAGGTGGATGATGGAACGAGGGTTTCATGGTGTAACAGGAGAAGGCGTACCAAGAGCCACCAGAAATAGGGAAACGTGGAAAGCCATGATCGCTTACGTCCTGAAGGAACAGGGCACATAGAAGAAGAAGAAGAAGAAGAAGAAGAAGAAGAAGAAGAAGAAAATAATAACAAAAGTGATGAAAACATGAATTAAAAGAAACTAAATGAAATTAGCTAAACTATGAGCGTTGTAGTGCATTATATATCGGCTGGAAACGAGAAATCGGGGAGCCGAGTTCGAATTCCAGCTGAATTCATTGCATTCACTTACGCGCAAATACCCTTGGGAAAGGTATTCATCCGTCTATTCCTTCCAGTTATGGGTTAAATAACAGGACAGATTGGGTTCTATAGCCTTGGTCGGCAACCAGACTACCGCAGAAAGCAATAGCAACCTACTGTGAGATAATCTTCTGCCCAGTCAGTCATGTCTCTTTCGAGACATGATCGCCCAAGCGTGTATCACGTATGGCACTTAACTGACTGACATACCCATAATAGATATTTAATAAAAATTAAATTTAAAATCCTCAGCGTCCTCTTTTCTTTGTGCGCGTGTGAAGTTCCAACAACGAGAATATCACTTTCTTCTGATGAAAACTTAAAAGAAAAAATACGTCACAAGAAAACGTTCCCCACTTTGTTATAGTTTTATTTGTTTTAACTTATTTACCGGAAGATAGATAAATGAATTTAATTTTTGTTTAGTGGGTAAACTTGTTTATGCAGTTATTCCTAAATGTAACCGGAAATAATGCCGGTTAAAACATTCATTGCTTGCGTTAAACATTTATTCAGCCTATTTAAAAATAGATATGGATTCAACTGATTTCTCATGCGCTTGATGAATGGATTTACTTCTGAGAAACTTGGAAACTCGGAATAAACCATTTTATTCAGTATATATATATATATATATATATATATATATATATATATATATATATGCGCCTGTGTGTGTGTGCGCGCGCGCCTGTGTGTGTGTATATATATCTATATAAATATTTACACACAAATATATATATATATATATATATATATATATGATTTCAAACATACGCACCGTAGTGGGGGCGCTAGAGAGTGTCGTCAGTGATGTCTTTACGTGGATCACTAGGGGGTTTCGGGTCTCTCAACATCATACCACTCCGACCCGACCAGAAATGATCAGTCTCTGGTCCACCCTCAATGAGCGCTTTCAGACATTACAAACAACATTTGTGAAGTTTAGGCCCCGTACAAAGTCTTGCACACGCTTCCGATTGGCGACAGTTAAAGTCAGTTTGCATAAAGAGGCGAACCGAATATGAACTCGTCATAAATTTATATATATATATATATATATATGAACTCGTCATAAATATATATATATATATATATATATATATATATATATATAACGGTCATGTCACGTTGGATACACCGGTTCCCGCTCGATCACCGAAGTTGAGCCTGGTCAGTACTTAGGTGGGTGACCACTTGGGAATACCAGGTGCTGTTAGCATTCACGGATGTGCGGTGGATGTCGGCTTGGAGGGGGAAATCGGTGAGCCGAGTTCCAATTTCAGTCGAGCACGCTGCATTCACTTGCGCACTGGTACCCTTGGGAAAGATATTAATCCGTTCGTTCCCTCCAATTATGGGTTAAATAATTGAGGTCTGCTGTTCGTGCGATCTGTGGCAGTCATCTGCACCAATTGTTTGTTATCAGCAGTTCCAAGAAGTGTGGATGGTACTACACAATGCCTTCACCACTATAAACAAATCTCTGTGTGGTTGTCTTGCTGGAAAAAGGTTGGACCCTCATACGTTGAACGCGACGGGAGAATCCATTACATGTATATATTTAGTGTATCGAGGCAGCAGATAATTTTCTAAACATATACTGTTAAATATAAGAGACAATGAATGTCTATTATG
Organism: Ascarosepion bandense; assembly: GCA_037127315.1. Taxonomy (NCBI): domain Eukaryota; kingdom Metazoa; phylum Mollusca; class Cephalopoda; order Sepiida; family Sepiidae; genus Ascarosepion; species Ascarosepion bandense. The sequence goes on along the minus strand of JBBBDQ010000762.1, from coordinate 2,886,896 downwards.
TTTAATCATGAGCCGTTCTAAGCATCGTATTTTGGCTTTAATTTCAAGTGAAAATAAAGACAAAAATTCTCCAACATTTGGATAATTTTTTATTAAGTTGGTTCTAAGCTTTTGGCTCACATGAGCCATCTTCAGAGAGGTTAAGAGGATGTTAACATAAAACATCCACCATCAGCGACGATTTTACCTTGTTTTAACATCAAACTTTACTAAGCAACGATAACAGTTACCAAAAATAGCAAACGCAGTTCGTAAATTTGTAATAATAAATCCACTACATATATTGATTTTACTACAACCACGCTCTCTCGTAGACTTGCCTGTCACCTTTCATCGCTTTCCGAATGCAAAGAAAATAGTTCCACTCAAAAACTTTTTCCAAAGAACGGCTACACTATAGAAGAGTATGAGCCCCTAAACGCTACAGTCCTAAATCCTTCAACTCAAAAGTCAATCGTTATCTATCCCCCTCATCCTCATAAGCTACACCTCTTGCCACTTTCTCTTCCACTTCTATCATACACCTCACTCATTATAACCATTTTAATTTTAATTGTAACGCTTTATCTTGAATCACCTTCGAGCTCCATAGTGGAGTTTTAAAGAAATGGAATATATGGGCATACTCTCTCTCTCTCTCTCTCTCTCTCTCTCTCTCTATATATATATATATATATATATATATATATATATATATATATATATATATACTAGCAGTTTGGCCCGGCGTTTCTCGAGTGTAATGAAAGCTTTAAAACTAATCCATGGTATTGGAGCTCAGACTCTTTGGACGTTGGCACGAAAGACTTAAAAGCAATAGTTGTTTCCAGTTAAAGCGAAACCGTAGACTGAAAGAAAAATGAATGGATGTAAGTCAAATTTTGATTTCCTGGTATCAATATCAAATAAGTTTTTTTCGTCGTAAACTGAATTTTGAAGCTAAGAACACTCGCAGACGCTTATAGTACAACTGTGTAAATTTTCAAGAAAATCGGTTTAGCCGTTTCGAAGTCTATAGGTAACGGACACACACATACACACAGACACACACAAACACACACATACACACACACAGACAAAGTTCCATTTATAAATAAGTTTATATATATATATATATATATATATATATATATATATATATATATTAACCATCTCACCCCAAGCAAAGCATTCTACTGCCACTGTTGCGCAGGGGGTTACATAGGGGAAAGTGATGAGAAAGTGATGAGAAAGAGTTAGTTATAGGAAATGTCAAGAGAATGGTAATGGACAGAAGAGGATACCGAGGATGTGGGTGGAGTAGTTGAAAAAAGATCTTGTGAGAATTGATGCTATTTAGTGAGATAGGAGATGTCTATTGACTTTACATTTAAATTCCTGGAGATTTTAGCTGTCGAGCAAGCGAGTATATGGAAGGGAATTCCACAGGTGGTAAGTGTGTGAAAAGAAGCTGTTAGAGTAGAAATTCCGGTTACATTTTATCGGTTTCACTGTAAAAGGGTGGGACCTAGTTGCTAATCTAGTAGCTCGTGTAAATTCATACCTAGGGGGGACCAGTGATGAAAGTCCGTTAGAGCAGAAGCCGTGAAAGTATTTATAGAAGAGGCACAGGGAAGCCACGTCACTCTGGTGAGAGAGCGGCTGCAGCCGTGCTGCCAAGTCGGTATCGATCACATTGCAGATTCTCCGTTGGATTTTGTCAAGAACCCTGAGGTGAATAGCAGGGGATATATATATATATATATATATATATATATATATATATATGTGTGTGTGTGTGTGTGTGTGTGTGTGTGTGTGTGTGTGTGTGCGCGCGCGCGCTGTTTTTTTAATCGTAAATATCTACGACGTAAACAAATAAGCCTCTGCCACTCAGCTGTCAGATATTTTTATGGGAGAAAGTTAAGCATAATCTTTTCTTGTGCTGCCTTGAAATGAAATTCGTGGAGTTTTATCTAAAGATCTAAGTCACAACGAACACGCAAACAACGCAAAGAAATAAATTAACAAACGGGTAACGAGTCAACATCTCACGTGCAATCTGGATATCATCAGCGCAACGTTTCCAAACAGTCATCGCCTACTGGGAGCCTTAAGTCGTCTGATGAAGTCATTTTTCATACAGCCCGCCGCTGAAATTGGTGAGATTTTGTAATCTCGCAAACACACACTGTTTCGAGATAATGGTAACGAGATTTTTTTTTCTATTGGAGAAAAAATAAATCAATGAAGTCATCATACAAAATAGTGGGTTTATATTAGGTTATATTAAGCAGTTATTATTACGTCGATAACAATAAAACGGCGGCAAGGGATTCGACTATCAAGATAATTAATAAAAGATGACGGGACAATCAAAGTCTGGTATCTTTTCTAAAAATGCTCCTCATAAGAAAACTTTTAAAGGATACACGCTAATTTCCGGAACAATCTTGTTATAACGTAGTTCTGATGCTGCCTGCCTCTGAAATTGGCGAAATCTTCTCTTTCGGCAAACATACATTGCTTCGAGACTATATTAACCTCAATTTCTATTGTAGAAAAAGAAAACGAAGTCATAAACTAAAAACACCGGGCTTTTTGGTGTTGAATAGATTAAGCCACCATTGTCATGTAAATTGTAGTGAACAAAACAAGATCTACATTTAAAATTAAAATCTGACTCATTGTTAGAAATAAACGAATTTTCTCGTATTTACCAACTTTACTTAACACACACAACACTCGTATAAGTTCACACCTGGATGCGAATGTTTGTCGTTCAATGTAAAGGCCAGAATCACATCCGGGAGTGAATTCCCAGACGAAATAAAAGCCGAGCAAGCTCGACCGTCGTGTCAGATAGAAAGAAATGAAACGAGGTAGTTAGCACGTACTCTTGACAAACATCAAGCGAACATATTATTATTGTCTCTGTCTTTCTCTCTCACCTCCTTCTTCTTCATCTTTCACCTCTCACTTCCTTCTTATTCATCTTTCACCTGTCTACTCGATAGCCTCACGGAACCCTTTAAAACTGAACGAATACATTCAAAAGACACCCCTACCCAAAAAACGCTCATACATACATACACATACGTTCCTGTCTACGTACACATGAACTCACTCTTGCAAGGACTACTATGAACTCTACTCTTAACATCTTAATAACGTTTCTAATTGAACATTAACTTCTACCAATTCATGTTATTCTTTTCCATTAATAAATTTCTATTTTAACATGCAAAAGGTATAATTTTATTCTTCCACAAATCCACACATGTCAATCTACAACCTTCTGATGATAACGAAAAATCCTAAATTGTAGGGAGTTCGGTTCACAAGGCCGAATCAATGAATATTAACCATCTTTCTTACGGTTTCAAAAAAACAATACGACGAAAAGCGTTTGGTCTTGACAGTCCTTCGTAACTGCATCAGCAAGTTGACATGGTACTCTCCACCCTATGGTGTGGCACTTTTGAAGATAGTCAATAAAAACAATGCATTTTACACCGCAAAAAAACATGAGGCTATCACCTTCCCTGCAGATGAAACGAACAGATGAGGAGTGGATGTTTCCATTTTTATGAATTGTCTTTTTGTCTCTGTCTCAAAGTGATGAATTCAACACTAATTATGGGTTAGGAAACACTCACTCTGGGTTAGATTTTCTGACAGAGGATGGAAAGTGCGACGTTGAGATCCAAAGACGCATGGGCATATCCAAGGACGCATTCCAAACGCTAACCAGAGAGACAAGAAAATCTCATTGGAAACAAAGAAAAGACTGCTAAACTGCTATGTGATATTTTTTTTTTATAAGCGTTTCACCCCGAGCAAGGCATGTCACTGCCACTACTGCGCAGGGGGCTACATAGAGTGGAGAAAGGATGATTAAATATAGGAAATGTCAGAGGGTGGGTGATAGGCGGGTAAGGATACCGAGAATGAGGGTTGGATAGATGAGAGTGTTGTGAGAATAGTTGGGAGTTAGTGTGATAGGAGGTGTTTATTGACCCTACATTTAAACACCTGGAGATTGTAACTGTCGGGAAAGCAGAGTTGTGGAAGGGAGTTCCACAGGCGGGAAGCACGAGAAAAGAAGCTGTTGGAGTAGAATTTACGGTTACATCTTATTTGTTTAACTGTAAAAGGGTGGGACCTAGTTGCTAATCTAGTATCTCGTGTAAATTCGTGCTTAGGCGGCACCAGTGATCTAAGCTCATCGGAGCAGTAGCCATGAAAGTACTTGTAGAAGAGGCACAGGGAAGCCACATCACGCCGGTGAGAGAGCGGCTGCAGCCGGACTGCCAAGTCAGTATCAACCACGTTACAGATCCTCCTTTGTATTTTGTCAAGAAGCCCAAGGAGAGCAGCAGGGGCACCCGACCAGATATGGCAGCAATATTCAATACACGGGCGGATGGTAGATTCTATCTGTATGACAGTGAATGTTGAACGATTTCCTCAAAGATGAAGGGGAAGCCTGAGGCAGAAGAATTGTGATTCTACAGAAGGATGCTGAGGATATCATGGACCGAGCACGTGAGAAACGATGAATTTGAGTTTTATTTAACGGCATGTCAACCTCTGTGGGTTATTTAATGCTAAAAATGTGGAGTTTTAGGGTATTTTTTAATGTTTGGTTATCGTAAGAAGGTTGTTTTAGTCAACTTTTGATGAAAATTTTTTTGTTTTAGAAAACTGAAAATATCTTCTAGTTTTGTATTCAAAAATGTATTGCTGGTAATTTTTTGCCTTTAAAAAAATGTATATTTTTCTATAAAAGTCTATTTTTCTTACTTTCATAGTGTTTTTACCCAAGTTTGTGGGGGTTAACTATTTGCCCATAGCTGGGACCCTAACAGGTACTACCACTTTTAGTCAGGGTGGACCTGGGAACAACAGCAATTAAGAGGTGGTTCCATGCTCCACACAACCTTCCAATCAGAGGCCTTGCTGCCAGATGCAGTTTACCGTCATACCCAGGATCAGAGAAACGATGAGATGTTGGAGATACAAAGGAGTAGAAAACTCATACTTAACATTTGGTAAAGACAGCTGAGGTTCCTGGGAAACGTAATGAGGAAGAAGGGCCTGGAAAATTTAATGCTCACAGGACAGATAGAAGGAAAGAGACACAAGGAAAAGCAGCGCCAGACGTATTTGGTAGACTTGGGCAAATGTGGTTTGGAAGAGATACCAAGTGGAAAAATATTAAGAACGACAAGAGACAGAGCTAATAATCGCCTACGTCCTGAAGAGACACGGCTCATGAAAGAATAGATGTGACACCGAACGAGCAGAAACCTTTGTCATACCAAGTTTATTGTGCCGAATATTCTCAAATTTATCACGGGATATGCTAATAGCATTTCCCATATTATTTACAGTCAACTGACATGATATCGGCTCGGAACGAGAAATCGGGGAGCCGAGTTCGAATTCCAGCTGAATTCATTGCATTCATTTACGCGCAATACCCTTGGGAAAGGTATTAATCCGCCTATTCCTCCCAGTTATGGGTTAAATAACAGGACAGATTGAGTTCTATAGCCTTGATCGTCAACCAATCTACCGCAGAAAGCAATGGCAACCTACTGCGGGATAATCTTCTGCCCAGTCAGTCATGTCTCTGTCGAGACATGATCGCCCAAGCGTGTATCACGTATGGCACTCAACTGACTGACTGACATGATGGGAACACGATCAATTATTTTCAGTAGAGGAAGCTGCTTGGGTCATCTTCAGGACTCTTCCTTACCCTTCCGAGATTCAGCTGTTTCGTATTGTTGATAAGGTCGGAATGTCATCGCTTAATGTAGCAACAATATCAATATAAATGTCCTTGAGAGTAAACCCTTTTTTTTTTCTGTGAGTATTTTATAATGTGTTTTTGTGGTGTAGTGAATATCGGCACGGAACGAGAAATCGGAATGCTGAGTTCGAATCCTAAGTTGCATTTACTTACGCGCAAATACCTTTTGAAAAGTTATTAATCCGTCTCTTCCTTCCAGATATGGGTCAAATAACACGATAGATTATGTTCTATAGCCTTGGTTGGCAACCAGTTTATCGCAGAAAGTAATGACAAACTTTTGCGGGAAAATCTTCTGCCCAGTCAGTCATGTCTGGAAAGAAAAATGATCGCCCAAGCACTTAACTGACTGACTGATTTTATAACACCACGATGCTAACTTTTGGCCATTTTCAAGAGAAGTCGCTACAAGTAACATTTGAAGTCTTCTTTATAAAGTTAGGTATCAGTTTACCTGGAAACAACCAATGCAATTATAAATTATAACTGAAATTAATGCATGAAAGAATTCACAGCTCTTGCATCACTCCTCCATATTCAGCCTATGACGTTTTCATCCGAATCTCAAACGTGGAAAGAAACCATGCCGTTATCAATAAGAAGAGTTGAAATTAATATTTCACAGCCCTAGCATCATTCCTTTATAGTCTTCCTATGATGCTTTTTTTTTTTTTTTTAATCATATCACCCCAAGCAAGGCGAAAACGCCACTGATGCGCAGGGGGCTACGTAAGAGTGAAAAGACTGGAAAAGAGAAAACTGGAAACCACATCCTAAACAGGAAACAAGGGATGAGCCTCTTCACCTGTTCAATAGACATGGGTGGAGTGTGAACCGGGCAATAGATTAGTCTATCTACTCCAATTGAAGAAAAAATAAATAAATAAAAGAGTGAAAAGATTGGAAAAGAGAAAGCCGGGAACCACATCCTAAACAGGAAACAAGGGATGAGCCTCTTCACCTGTTCAATAGATGTGGGTGGAGTGTGAACCGGATTAGCAGTATCAGGAAAAAAACCATCCTTTTGACAGATATTTTTGCAGATGTAACGATTAAACTTTGTCCAGATATCATTATTTACATTATCTACAGTTGGATTAATATATGCATCTTTGATGCTATGACAATGTTTCTTTCCCTATCCCACTATCCCACCGTCTTTCTTGAAAATAAAACAATGCCGTTTTTTATAGGAGGAGTTGAGATTAATGCATGCAAGATTTCACAGGGTAAACATCATTTCTTTATAGTCAGAATGTTGGACAATATCATCAAAGATGAAGGAAAAACTTGAAGCAATTGAAATGTGGTTCTACAGAAGGATGCTGCGAATATCATGGATCGAGCATATGAGCAACGATGAGGTCTTGGAGAACGATGGAAACAAAAAGGAAATTAATACTGAGCATCAGGAAAAGACAGCTGAAGTTCCTGGGACATGCAATGAGGAAGGAGGGCTTGGAGAATCTGATACTAACAGGCTAGATAGAGGGGAAAAGAGATAGGGGAAAGCAACGTATAACATATTTGAAGAACCTAATCAGGTGGATGATGGAACGAGGGTTGCATGGTGTAACAGGAGAGGGCGCGCTCAGAGCCACCAGGGATAGAGAAACGTAGAAAGCCATGATCGCCTACGTCCTGAAGGGACAGGGCACATAGAAGAAGACGCATTAGTTCTTCATAATCAGCCTATTAAGTTTTCAACCCGCCCTCGTTCGTGGAAGGAAACAATTCCTTTATTAATAAGAAGAGTTGAAACGAATGCATGTTTTCACAGCTCAGGCACAGTTCCTTCCTCGTAACCCAATGAAGTTTCCATCTCTGCCTTCGTATTCCCCGTTTTCTTCATTTCTCTTGCGAAAACGGAAGGAAATATACGGCAAAAAGTAAGAGTGTATAAAAGAATAGTACTTTGAGTTTGTCACCAGAAAGTGTGTTTTAAAAAATGGGAAGAGCACCTGCTTCCCAGCTGCCTACATAATCACTATGAATATCATCACTCATGATAATACTTCAACATTATTTGTCTGAATTTCTGAGACGAAGAGTTTTCATTATTCACGTCAAATCGAGAAGAACACACTTAATGTTAACTTATTTACACTACTTAAATTCGGATGTGCGTTGAGGTGCAGTGGATATCGGCTCGGAACGAGAAATCGGAGAGCCGAGTTCGAATTCCATTTGAATTTGTTGTATTCACTTACGCGCAAATACTCTGCGAAAAGTACTAATCCATCTCTTCCCTCCTTCTTGGGGTTAAATAACAGGATATATTGAGTTCTATAGCCTTGGTTGGTAACCATTCTAAAGCAGAATGTAATGGCAATCTACTGCAGGAAAATCTTCCGCCCAGTCAGTTATGTCGCTTTGAAGACATGATCGCCCAAGCGTGTATCATCTATGACACTTAACTGACTTACATTTTTGTAATTATCACCCAGTTTCGGCTGTTGTGCCCAGAGGCTTTCATCATGTGCATATCAATCCGGGTAATCTGAAATTAATTCTAGAACCCTTTATTTAATATATCTAGTAGACTGTTCTCGTTCCTCTTTAGCCCATGTCTAAGGATATCTCATTTAGTTTTTTTTCTATTTTTAGAACTACCAAATTGTTAATCGTCCTGTTTCTACTGAATCCAAGTACACAATGCCCAACACAGGGACTGAACTCACCATTGCAATGTAACCAAAGGCACAAACCAACGCTTCAATTCACTAGGCTATTTGCCCTACGTGAATTCGATCCCTGGGCAAAACAGCCCACTTTAAATAAAATATAATTCAACACGGAAGATGGTATCCTGAAGTGTGTATCAGTCAGTCAGTTCGCTGCCATACGTGATACACGCTTGGGCGATCATGTCACGAAAGAGACATGACTGACTGAGCTGAAGATCTTCCCCGCAGTAGGTTGCCATTATTTTCTCCGACAGACTGGTTGCCAACAAAAGTTATAAATCCTAATCTACCCTGCTATTTAATCTATAGCTGGAAGAAGAAGCGACGGATTCATAATTTTCTCAAAGCTATTTTCGCGTGTGTGAATGCAGCGAATTCAACTCCGATTTCTCGTTCCGAGCCGATATCAGCAGCACCACAACGATTTTTTTTCTAATCGTGTCGCCCCAAGCAAGGTATTTTACTGCCACTATTGTGCATGGGGTTACATAGGAGGAAAGTTATGAGAAAGGTGTCAGGAAGCGGGTAAGAGAAGGATGAGAATACTGAAGAAATGAGATGAGAGCATGAAAGAGAGGATGCAGGTTAGTGAGATAGGAGATGACTATTGACTTTACATTTAAATTCTTGGAGATTGTAGCTGTCGAGGAAGCAAGTAAACGGAAGGGAATTCCACAGGCGGGAAATGCGAGAAAAGAAGCTCTGTGGTAGAATCTGCGTTTACATCTTATTGGTTTCACAGTAAAAGGGTGGGACCTAATTGCTAATCTTGTGGCTCGAGTAAATTTGTATATAGGGGGCACCAGTGAGCTAAGTTCATCGGAGCAGAAGCTGTGAAAGTACTTGTGGAAGAGACACAGGGAAACCACATTGCGCCAGTGAGAAAGTGACTGTATCCGAGCTGCCAAATCGGGATCGATCATATTGCAGATTATCCGTTGAATTTTGTCAAGGACACCTAGATGGATAGCAGGAGCACCCGACCAGATATGGCAGCAATATTCAATGCATGAGCGGATGGTAGATTTGTATATGATGTGCAGGATTGTTTCAGGCGGGAAAAACTTCCTGGCTCTGCACAGAGAACCGACCTTCTTAGCAGCGGATTTAGCTATGGATTCTATATATTCATTCCACTTGAGGCCTCTTGTGAGAGTTAACCCGAGGAGGCTCAGTGTTTTGCTTTCAGGGAGACTAACCTGATCCATGCTAAGGTGGGGGGGGGTGGATTGATTGTCTGTGGTATAAGCTAAAACTTCAAATTGAAAAGTTGAATAAATAGGGAGAGTATTTCTAGTGCGGAGGGTCAAGGTGGATGATTTGTTGTTTTTAGTTTGGGGGCGACATTAATAATAATAATAATAATAATAATAATAATTGTGAAAAGGTTAATATAGAAAATTCTATATTAATCTGGGTCAACGTATTTGAGCAGATATTTATTTATATGTTTGCATGTGATCATCAATTCACTTCTTTTGCTCCATAAATTGGATGTGCGTTGTGGTACAGTGGATATTGGCACGGAACGGTAAAGCCAGGTTCGAATTCCAGTTGAATTCCTGGAATACACTTACGCGGATTTAGCTATGGATTTTTTTTTTAATCATATCACCCCGGGCAAGGCGGTAAGGCCACTGGTGTGCAGGGGGCTACTTAAGAATGAAAAGATTGGAAAAGAGAAAAACCAGAAACCACATCCTAAACAGGGAACAAGGGATGAGTCTCTACACCTGTTCAATAGACGTGGGTGGAGTGTGAACCGGGCGATAGTTCAGTCTATCTACTCCAATTGAAAAAAAAAATAAGGAAAAGTGAAAAGATTGGAAAAGAGAAAGCCGGAAACCACATCCTAAACAGGGAACAAGGGATGAGCCTCTACACCCGTTCAATAGACGTGGGTGGAGTGTTTCTATGTAGACTTAAAAAAGAAAGATGAAGAATATTTTTTAAAAAGTTGTTCAAAGTTTTCACAGGATTTTGACAATTCCTGATTATGACTGAATTCAGAAGACTGCTCGAAATGATTAAGCAAACAAGAACTATAGACAGTTCTTTGATCCTAACATAGGGGAACCAAACGGCTAATTGTTGTTTTTCTGCGTCCCTTGTCTTTTCAGAACGTCGGACGGTCATGGCTTTAGTCCTTTTGGTTCTAAGGGGTGTTTCCCCCTTTGTTGAGCATACTGGCTCTTACTGCTCTCAGGCATTCATCCAACCCCAGCCCGTCAAGTAATGTCTCCACCTGCCATCCATGATTGAGGGAGATTGTTGCCAAACTAGCCCACGTCAAAATGCTCCTTGTCCTCATTATATAGATATGAACGGACTGACAAAAAAGTACGAATAGATTGGTGACTTTCTGAGCGTAACTTCGATGTGGCACAAGACCGAAATTTTGGTGCACCCAGTGAGGATTGAACTCACTACTCAGTCGTAAGTGGTCTACACAAGCTTGTTAACCATTACCCCATACCAAAGTGTCCCTTGCCCTCGAGATGTAGATATAAACAAAGTAACGGAAAAAATACGAATGGCGTGTTATCGACTGATAAATAAGTTTGAAAAGAGATGGAGCACTCAATAAGGATCGAACTCACTATTTAGTTGTATAGGTTCTAGCGAGACAAGATTGCTAACCATTACACCACGTCGAGGTACCCAAGCATGAACAGAGATAGGAGATTTCCAAAGCGCCGTAAGTATGGGGTACCGAGTGAGGATCGAAGCCGTAATTATGAGGTACCTAGTGAGGATCGAACTCACTACTCAGTTGTAATAGTTTTTAGAGAGACAAGATTGCTAACGATTAAACCATGTCGAGGTACCCAAGCATGAACAGAGATAGAATGACAAATAGATCTGAACACATGGATTTAATTACCGGCTCGTTACACTAGTCCGACAGGGTGGTTAATCCACACCCTATTACAGGTGCCTGCTCAGCCTACAAAGCCCATTTTGTTTTATACTGCAACTATGCAGATAGGACCTTAGTTACAGTTTATGAGAGAAAGCGCATCATATGACATGATCACTAGTTTGAACAATGCCTCTACACTTAAATCCCCCAATGATAATGAACTGTAAACTCGTGCTAGATTAAAAAAAAAAAAAAAACTCAAGCGGTTCCTTCTACCCAATTTCACTCGCAAGGCTTGGATTAACTCGTGATGCTTTCAAAGATCGCCCCCTCAGGAAAAGAATAGAAAATAAGCATAATTTGTATTTATTTTTTAGATGTGTAATTTTTAATAGTCTTGGAATTATTATTTCGAACTTTTGCACTCCTCTTGGTTGATAAAAGTGTTAATGTTTCGACCAACTACCCTCTCGTCATTATCAGGTGTCAATAGATCGGCTGATGTGGATTATCTCGTTGATTATTGCGAAATATCCTGTGAAATCAATTATTGTTCTTTCATGTTGGAAATTCGTACTCTCACTACCACGTCTAAGTATCGAACTCATGACCACTAGATGATACAAACACATGTATAACCAATTACTATATCCACTACGCCACCGTCCCACTTTATTGTCGCATTTTTTTAGCCTGGATTTTGACAATTCCAAGAAAATAACCGCCCTCACAAATCGACCTTGGTGAGATTCATGGTTAGAAAGTGAACTTTCGACCACGCGTCATGGTCAGTTGCTTAGTGCGCCAGCCTAGTAAACTTGAGTTCAAGGGTTCGAATACCCCTGAAGCTTGTCAAACACTAAAAGTTAACCGATAAGTGGGAACATAAGTGCGGATAGACTGTGATATGAACAGGCGGGTTGGTATAACCAGATTGCAAGATAGACAGAATGTAACGAAGATATGAAGTATATAACCAGGTTTTATGTCTGTACGATGTTTTCAAACGTTCCTCCTTGCTTTCTTTACTCTGCTTTCATGAGCGCCTCGAGAAAGAGTCAAACGAATAAATGAATTCCTGACACAGATGAATGCTGGCGGAATCAGTAGCAAAGAAAAGATATATAATGAATATTAAGTAAGTGTAGGTAATAGAATGAATTAGAGAAGCTGGGTATCAGTTTTGGTGAGGGTAGTGATGATGGTTTCGGTAATAAAAGGCGCGCACTAAATGCGTGGGTGAGATTTCGGGTAGGAGTGAAAATGGCAGAAACGGAATTGGTTGTTTTTAGGCAGTTGAGTCACTTGGTTGGTCGGCTGACTATTAGCAGATCCAAGAAAGGGTGAGAATGATGGCCTGTTCTTGGTATTGCGTTACTCTCACTTACCTTTTTTTTAATCATCTCACCCCAAGCAAGGCATTCTACTGCCACTGTTGCGCATGGGGCTACATAGAGGAAAGTGATGAGAAAGAGGGGTTAGTTATAAGAAATGTCAGGAGAAGGGTAATAGACGGATGAGGATACCGAGGATGAGGATGGAGTAGATGAAAGAAGAGCTTGTGAGAATAGATGCGAGTTAGTGTGATAGAAGATGTCTATTGAACTTACATTTAAATTCCTGGAGATTGTAGCTGTCGGGGAAGCAAGTATATTGAAGGGAATTCCACAGGTGGGAAGTGCGTGAAAAAAAACTGTTAAAGTAGAAATTGCGGTTATATTTTATCGGTTTCTCTGTAAAAGTGCGGGACCTAGTTGCTAATCTAGTAGCTCGTGTAAATTCATACCTAGGGGGCACCAGTGATCTAAGTTCGTTGAAGCCGAAGCCGTGAAAGTATTTATAGAAGAGGCACAGGAAAGCCACGTCCTCGACAATATTAATTAGAAAGTATAAAGCAAGCGCTGCCATAACTACCTTAGACAAATCTTTGCCATTTTCACACAGGAAAAAGAATAAACAAACTATTACGCAACTTTATTGGTCCTGATCTGCCCAGTCAGTCATGTCTCTTTCGAGACATGATCGCCCAAAGCATGTATTACATATGGCACTTAACTGACTGACTGACTTTCATGGTAAATATTCTGATGAACTTCCCTATATGGTACCTATACTAGCTTTCTGGTCTCATCATTTTACAGTTAAAATGGCTAGATGTAACCGTAAATTCTATGCTGACAGTTTCTTCACTCACACTTCTAGCTTGTGTAACTTTCTTCCTACTTCTTGCCATCCAGTCAACTTTGACTTTCAAAAATGTAAAGGCGATGTCAATCGTGAAAAGTGAAAAGATTGGAAAAGAGAAAGCCGGAAACCACATCCTAAACAGGGAACAAGGGATGAGCCTCTTCACCTGTTCAATAGACGTGGGTGGAGTGTGAACCGGGCGATAGTTTAGTCTATCTACTCCAATTAAGGAATATCGTCCCTCACCCCAAATCAGGCAATAAAGCCACTAAGACGCAAAGTGTGTGGAAAAATATGAGATAAAGAAACCACTATTCAGATAGACAAATAAAAGGAACAAGAATGGAGAAAACGAATAGATTAATCTGAATTCATTTTACTTGTGTTTTGATTTAAAGAACGCATTTCAAAAGCTAACCAGAGTACTGAGAAATCTCATTAGAAATAAAGAAAATAGTGCTGGATTGCTATAACTGCCCTTCTGTATAGTAGTGAATGTTGGGAGATCTCTTCAAGGATGAAGGAGAGGCTTGAGGCAGCAGAAATGTGGTTTTACAGCAGGATGTTGAGGATACCATGGACTGAGTACGTGACTAATAATGACGTGTTGGAGAGGATGGAAACGAGGAGAAAACTCATACTTAATATAAGGAAGAGACAGATGAGGTTTCTGGGACATGTAATGAGAAAGGGGGGCCTGAAAAATTTAATACACAGGACAGATAGAGGGGAAAGAGACAGGAGAAGCAAAGAAACAAAGAGTGTGCTGGATTACTGTGTGATATCTGTTCTTCTGTATGGCAGTGAATGTTGGACAATCTCCTCAAGGATGAAGAAGAGGCTTAAGGCAGAAGAAACGTGGTTTTACAGAAAGATGTTGAGGATACCATGGACTGAGCATGTGACTAACGACGAGGTGTTGGAGAGGAAGAAAACGAGGAGAAAAATTATACTTTTCATCAGGAAGAGACAGATGAGGTTCCTGGGGCATATAATGAGGACGGAGGGCCTGGAGAATTTTATACTCACAAGACAGAGCGGGAAAAGCAGTGCAAAGCATTTGATAGACCTGAGCAAATAGATGGCAGTGGGGTTTGGAAAAAGAGCAAAAAACAATATTGAGTGGCAATTGTCTACTGATTTTCTCATGTTTGTTATTTTATATTAAGTTAAAAATTAATTTATGCACCACTTGTTGGTGGGAGGTTCATATATATATATATTTTTTTTTTTGGTTAGTTTGAGTGGATGTCTGTAATTTCTCATGTGTGTGCATTATTACCTGAATGGTCACAAAGCATACAAGTGTAAATATCCAAATTTCAATTAATTTCAACAATGTTTTACAGAAGGATGTTGAGGATACCATGGACAGAGCACGAGCAACGATGAGATGTTGGAAAGGATGCAAACGAGGAGAAAACTCATGCTTAACACCAGGAAGAAACAGATGAGGTTTCTGGGACACGTAATGAGGAAGGAGGGCCAGGAGAATTTAATGCTGCCAGGATGGATAGAAAGAAAGCGAGACAGGGGAAAGCAGCGCAAGACGTACTTGATAGATTTGAGCAAATGGATGGTGGAGCGGGTCTAGAAAAGACACCAAGAGAGGAATTATTGATAGCGACAAGAGACAGAATCAAGTAGAAGTCCATCATCACCTACGTCCTGAAGGGACATGGCACACGAAAATTTCGAAAAAAGATGGAATAATTGTACAGGGACAGCATGAAACAATTATGCTTTTAAAAGGAGAGGTTCTTTAAACGACGGAAACTGTTAAAGATGGTTTGAAAGCTTTTAACAAATAGGTTTTCTAGTCCTAACATGTCATTCTGTCGTGTTTTGCTTTCTCTGAAGTCGGTACAAATAGTGCTGGTAACAGAGCTGTTATCAGCGTGAAAAGTAGAATCATCGAGCCGACTTCAAAATTGTTGTGGGGTCTCCCCTTTTCATGAAGATGGACTCGTCTAGAGTATACATATACTCCTGCGATAGAAGCGAGTCGAAAAATACCGAGAGAACCAACCGAAAGTTACCGAGGTTCATAGTAGCTCTGTGCTCCACTCAGCGAGATTATTACGCAGCACCCGTCAGCTTCCGACGTGGACATACTAAATATACTACGGCTTCATTTCAGAGACATGTAGATATACCTTCATACTAACCCGTATTCCTGGACTACTAACCATCGTTCAAGTTTGTATCCTTATGCTCATATACTTATTTTTCTATCTCAAATTCTGGTTGTTGTTCATTTATTTGTGCAGTTTCCATTCCCGGGATCCACAAAAAAATACTGACAAATTTGTCGCGTTCAATTTTCGCATTAATGTTCTTGGGAACATCAATCCGTCTCTTACTCTGTAGCGGCCTAACTACTTTTTTTTTATTTGTTATGTAATAATATTAGCTTCTCAATTCAATGTGTACCAAAAAGTGAACAAACAAGACGTAAGTAGACAAAATTTTAATTATAACAATAATCGGTTAAAGGGAGAGAACTTATTTATACCTTTTTAATAATTAACTGGAGATGTATGAAACACTTTTTTGTATGTGTTTAAGAAAATAATTTAAACAGTTCAAAGATGATGAGTTGGTAAAATAGTTTGTAATTTGTTCCAGTTTCAAGTGATGAGTTGGAAAATAGTTTGTAATTTGTTCCAGTTTCAAGTGATGAGTTGGAAAATAGTCTGTATGTCCAAATAATTGAAATAGCACAAAGTGATGAGTTGGAATAATAGACTGTATGTCCAAATAATTGAAATAGCACAAAATCATGAGTTGGAATAATAAACAGCAAGCAAGGTGTGTGTGAAAGAATGTTAAAAAATACTTGCGTTTAAGTCGATAAGTTGAAGTAATATAATTATTTACCAGGAGAAAAATATTGGATGCAAAAGGTTGTTATTGCACAGTTTGAATATTTAATTTAGTTTCTCAGGCAGGTAAAAAAAATGAATCCGGCTTATTTTCTTTTTTTACAAGTAGGCTAAAATATATATGCCTTAAAAGATAAGTGAGCTGGAAACAATAGGTCTGGTAGCTTCAAAATCTTCTTTCCAACTGAAGCTTCAAGAGCGGGAAGATTCCCGCTTTTTCGAAAGAGAGGCAAAATGCTGCTGCTGATGCAGAACGAACCAATGAAAAGTTTGGTTACAAAAAGAAGATGGTTTGCTTTATTTTTTAATTTTCCTTCTCGAACTTTCTATAAAATATAGGTGATACGAGGGTATCGTAGAGAGCTCGACAACTCCCCATCGCTACCTTGGTTATGTGCTAAATAGAAGAATAAACTGGATTGTCTAGCACTGAGTAGAAACCAATCTGGGAGAAGGAAAAATCCGATTTCAAAA
>JBBBDQ010000762.1:2477500-2865000 GCA_037127315.1 Ascarosepion bandense | reverse complement strand
TGGAAGACGCACCCTAATACTGAAAAGAAACTTCAAAGAGAAAATACCCTTCTAATACAATAACACATTTACCATGCGTCAAAAACTTACTGGCGCCACGTATTGTTTACATCAATCACTCGTCCGATTTTTTTTGTATGGCAAAGACATCCTAGTTAGTGGTTAGTATACAACTATACAACTTTCATTGTCCAAGGGTGGTTTTATTTTTCATTTGGTGGTTAGTAAACATACTATACATCTTCCATTGTCCAAGGGTGGTTTTATTTTTCATTTAGTGGTTAGTAAATATACTATACATCTTTCATTGTCCAAGAGTAGTTTTATTTTTCATTTGGTGGTTAGTAAATATACTATACATCTTGTCCAAGGGTGGTTTTATTTTTCATTTGGTGGTTAGTAAATATACTATACATCTTGTCCAAGGGTGGTTTTATTTTTCATTTGGTGGTTAGTAAATATACTATACATCTTGTCCAAGGGTGGTTTTATTTTTAATTGGGTGGTTAGTAAATATACTATACATCTTTCATTGTCCAAAGGTGGTTTTATTTTTCCTTTGGTGGTTAGTAAATATACTATACATTTTTCATTGTCCAAGGGTGGTTTTAATTTTCATTTAGTGGTTAGTAAATATTACTATACATTTTTCATTAGCCAAGGGTGGTTTTATTTTTCATTTAGTGGTTAGTAAATATACTATACATTTTTCATTGTCCAAGGGTGGTTTTATTTATAATGATTATCACTACCATCCATGCCATGGTGGTAAACATGCTAAAACTGAGACATTCGTCTTGGAAGACGAATACGTATTTTTCAAGGTATTCTTCAGGAAAAAGTGCGTCTTGTAAAACAAAAAATACTATATATATATATATATAGTATTTTTCGTTTTTTATTTCTTTGCTCTAGTTTCGCTTTGAGTGCTTTGTGTACTCTGCTTTCGTATTGAGCTCTTTATTGTTAAGGTTTTCGTCTTGGGTTTTTTTCTTTCTGACGAATGCTTGACTTTTTGTTCAGGTATTTCGTTTGTTTCGTTTTTTCTTCCCCTTATTTTCCCTCCGGGTTACTTCCCTGTGGGTTTCAAGACGATCTCATTTGTAGTTTAATTATTGCTAGTCTTGACAGATTTAGTTCTGTTGCTATTGGTATTATTACTATAATTAATATTACTATATATATATATATATATATATATATATATATATATATATATATATATATATATATCCGAGTGAGTACAGAACGAGGAGAGAAAAGAATTTTTTTTCCCATCCAAAACATTAATTTAAAACAGTGCTCGATATATGATGTATAGAGCTGTGAATATTTATTATAAATTATGTTTTAGAACATGTACATAATTTTTTCTATATATGTCCTCTTCTCTACAATCATATGTTTGTTTCAATGCTGGGACCCCAACATTTCATCAGGAGGAAAGAGTAAGAATTGGAATCATCCTCTGTTTATATTTGGTTCGTTGTTGTTGTGGCGTTGGTTGGGGTTATTGATAATTAAGGGAATGTGTCTTTCGTTTTGACCGTTAGACTTTTGAAGAACTTGGTGTGTAAGTGCGAAATTGTTGATTAATGGTATTATCTGTTGGAATGTATGTTTTTATCGGTCGGGTATATCTTTTGGTTAGAATTTCGAAGAAAGCGGCGTGTGGTGTGGTTTTATTACTTGGTCAGTTTTGTGTGTTTGTGTGGGGTTTTTGTGTGTGTGTATGATTTAGGGACTTATCTTGTTTGTTGACCTTAGGAATTTTTAGGACAGCTTTATGGTTGGCTAGCGTTTAATTAATTATGTCTGTCGTTAGCAGACCTATTTTATGTATTCACTTTGATCTTGTGGCTAGGTTTTTACTTTGAGGTTTCTTAGATAGACGTGATAGAGGCGGGGTGTTTTTTTCTTTTTAATTTTGATTTTTCCGGTACGGAATATTTTTTTTTTCTATTTTTATTTTTATAATATATATATATATATAATGGAGATGTTGAAAAAATTCCATAAAACAAAAAAAAAGATTATAAAATCCTCAGCATGCTTCGTTCGTGCGTATGTATAGTCGTACCAACATAATAAATTTAGTCCGATAATGTCCTGAAGAACGAAACGCGTCACAAATAATTTTTTTCCGCTTTGTCATGCAATTTCTCCATATATATATATATATATATATATATATATATATATATATATATATATATATATATTCACTTTTTGTTTTTGGTTCCTGGGGAGGTGCCTTTTTCTTCTTGGGTGATAACTTGATATTTTTCTTCACTCAAGGAGGAAGACAGCGAAAATAAAAAAATAAAATGATTTTATCCCCACCACCACCACTTCATCTCTCTCTCTCTCTTTCCCTCTTCTCTCTCTTTCTCTCTCTCTCTCTCTCTCTCTCCCCCCCCTCACTCTGACATTGTGCATTCCAATCTGTTTAGAGTTAATTTCTCGGTGCTCTTGACATGAAAAATATGTTTATAACAAACGAAATATTCCAACTCTAAGGTATTTTTTTTACCCCACAGATATCTCAGATTTTACAAGTGCTTAAAACGAAAGATAACTTTTCCAATTGTTTGTTTGTTTGTTTTTCCCGGCAGGCGAAACGTAGCACACCTGCCGCTACTTTATCGCTGTTTCTATGACAGGTGTTCAGACGCTGTACATTCTTTAATTCCAAAACTTCCGATCTTTGCAGCTAAGTGAATTCTAAGTGGCGTAATAAATAGAGTCTTTGAATGAGAAATCGGACAGCCGAGTTCGAATTCCAGTTGTGTTCATTACATTCACTTGGGTACAAATACACATGACAAAGGGATGAATCTATTTCTTCTCCTTGTTCCAAACTATGGATTAAATAGTAAGACATTTGAACTAGAATAATCATTGTTATATCTAAAAACACTTGCAAAAAAAAGTTATTCTTAAAATCCAGAAATATTTATCTTAATGTAAACTTATTTATAAATGCAACTTTGTCTCTGTGTGTGTATGTGTGTGTGTGTCCGTTACCTATAGACCCCGAAACGGCTGAACCGATTTTCTTGAAAATTTACACAGTTGTACTATAAGCGTCTGCGAGTGTTCTTAGCTAGGTTTTGTGTCGATGTACCCCCGATAAATATCGAAAATCGATAATCGAAAAAATCGGGTTATAGATGGAGTGGTCCGATTTTAATCAAATTTGATACACTTATAGAAAAAGATATAAGAAACGATATTCAGAAGTTTCAAGTTTACAGTTCTTACAATAGAGCAGAAAATCGATAATATATATATATATATATATATATATATATATATATATATATATATAAGGCAAGATGTTTGTGTGTGTGTCTGTTTATCTGCCTGTATGTCTATTTTTTTTCAACACTTTAATTTTAGTTTTTGCTTCGAGTTTGGATCTAAGTAGGTATAATTGTAGTTCTTAGTCTCAGCCATGATACCATTTACTCAGAGGACGTCAAAATTCAGTTTACGACGAAAAAACTTATTTGATATCGATACCAGGAAATCAAAATTTGACTTACATCCATTCATTTTTCTTTCAATCTACGTTTTCGCTTTAACTAGAAACAACTATTGCTTGTTAGTCTTTCGTGCCAAGATTTTTTCGTAGTAAACTGAATTTTGAAGGCTAAATAAGTCCTCTGAGTAAATGGTATCATGGCTGAGACTAAGAACTACAATTATACCTACTTAGAGCCAAACCCGAAGCAAAAACTAAAATAAAAGGGCTGAAAAACTGATTTTGATCAGACCCAGTAGGATATCGGGGTATCGATTTCCAATATCGGAGTCAAATAAGTCATCCAAGGATAGAACTGCAACCTTGAAACTTCTGAATATCATTTCTTATGTCTTTGTCTATGAGTGTATCAAATTTGATTAAATTCGGACCACTCCATCTATAACCCGATTTTTTCGATTATCGATTTTCGATATTTATAGGGAGTACCTCGACACAAAACCTAGCTAAGAACACTCACAGACGTTTATAGTTCAACTGTGTAAATTTTCAAGAAAATCAGTTCAGCCGTTTCGGAGTCTATAGGTAACGAACACACACACACACAGACACACACACTCACGCACAGACAAAGTTCCATTTATAAATAAGTTTAGATAAAAAGTTTCTAATTATTTCTGTATTCATTTAAAGTTATTCACTGTGTCTGCGATCCGTCCATGTAATTCTCAGTTTCCTTCTGTAGAACTGCTTATGCGTCAGCTGTAATTTCCTTTTCATCTGTGAGCAGATTGTCTGGTATTCACTGCCGTGCAAGGAGATTGATATTACATAGCATTTCAGCAAACTTCTTTTTTTCTAATGATATTTTCCTGTTTCTTCCTAAATGCTTCTTTTGATATTCCAGTGCGCATTCAGATTAAAGTGTCGCATTATAACACTTCCCAGATATTTTAGCTTCTATAATAGTTTGCTTTTGACTTCTCTATTTCATTGTTCACAGCTAGTCTTTTTCCGTTGATATTTTGATTTTGTTTAGCGGCATATCAACCTCTATGGGTTATTTAATGACGAAATCTACATATATTGTATGTAATTTTATGATTTCAACTACAGATATTTTGATTTTGTTTAGTGGCATATCAGCCTCACTAGGTTATTTAATGCCGAAATCTACATATTTTATACGTAATTTTATGCTTTCAACTACAAATATTTTGATTTTGTTTAGCGGTATATCAACATCTCTAGGTTATTTAATGCCGAAATCTACATATTTTGTATGTAATTTTATGATTTCAACTAATGATGTCTTGATTTTCTTTTGTGGCATATCAACCTATAAAAGGTTATTTAAAGTTGAAAGCGTAAAATTACGTCAAAATACGTAGATTCCGGATTTAAATAATAGATGTGTTGATATGTCACTGAACAAAATTAACAACAACTGAAGGTTAGTTCTTTCTTCTTGATTTTTTTACTACTTTGTGCCAGAGGTTCTTTAATTTTTATTCTGTGTCAGCTATTCAAAAAATACGATAAGTCATTAGTCAGTATATGTCATGACTGACAACAGATACAGTAGCCCTAAAACAACGAATCGTTGAAGAAACTATTGCTTTATAGGAAGTTAAATCTTACTAACTCTGAGAAAAGAGAAGAAATTATTATAAACTTATCCAAAATTAATTAGTAGAGTTCAGTGGTGGTTACAGAGAGCCGATATTTTACAAGGTCTTTAGTTTGAAAGGTTTCTAACAGTTGCTCATATTTATATAAACTATACAGTGACAAGATAACTTTAATCTATTACTTTCCTTATAATATTTTCTACCTAAAAAATAATACATCAAGTATATCCCAGATTCCAAACTGAAGGTAATGTACCAGTAGTTATGGCAGAAGAACCCAAAGACATCTATGAAAAAAAAAATTATCTTTCGACACTGCTCAAAAGTTATAATGCAAATACGAACTCCGTAAAATGTTTTTCGGACTTATTTTCAACTGAAAGTCGCATAGATAGATAGATAGATAGATAGATAGATAGATAGATAGATAGATAGATAGATAGATATAAATGGAATGAGGAACATATATAGATATATGTGAGTGGACATAGATAGATAGATAGATAGATAGATAGATAGATAGATAGATAGATAGATAGATAGAAATGGAATGAGAAACATATATAGATATATGTGAGTGGACATAGATAGATAGATAGATAGATAGATAGATAGATAGATAGATAGATAGAAATGGAGAAACATATATAGATATATGTGAGTGAACACAGATAGATAGATAGATAGATAGATAGATAGATAGATAGATAGATAGATAGATAGATAGATAGAAATGGAATGAGAAACATATATAGATATATGTGAGTGAACATAGATAGATAGATAGATAGATAGATAGATAGATAGATAGATAGATAGATAGATAGATAGATAGGTATAAATGGAATGAGAAACATATATAGATATATGTGAGTGGACATAGATAGATAGATAGATAGATAGATAGATAGATAGATAGATAGATAGAAATAGAGAAACATATATAGATATATGTGAGTGAACACAGATAGATAGATAGATAGATAGATAGATAGATAGATAGATAGATAGATAGATAGATAGATAGATAGAAATAGGAAATGGAATGAAAGAAACATATAGATATATGTGAGTGGACATACATAGATAGATAGATAGATAGATAGATAGATAGATAGATAGATAGATAGGTATAAATGGAATGAGAAACATATATAGATATATGTGAGTGGACATAGATAGATAGATAGATAGATAGATAGATAGATAGATAGATAGATAGATAGATAGATAGAAATAGAGAAACATATATAGATATATGTGAGTGAACACAGATAGATAGATAGATAGATAGATAGATAGATAGATAGATAGATAGATAGATAGATAGATAGATAGATAGAAATGGAATGAAGAAAGAAACATATATAGATATATGTGAGTGGACATACATAGATAGATAGATAGATAGATAGATAGATAGATAGATAGATAGATAGATAGATATAAATGGAATGAGAAACATATATAGATATATGTGAGTGAACATAGATAGATAGATAGATAGATAGATAGATAGATAGATAGATAGATAGATAGATAGATAGATAGATATAAATGGAGAAACATATATAGATATATGTGAGTGAACATAGATAGATAGATAGATAGATAGATAGATAGATAGATAGATAGATAGATATAAATGGAGAAACATATATAGATATATGTGAGTGAACATAGATAGATAGATAGATAGATAGATAGATAGATAGATAGATATAAATGGAGAAACATATATAGATATATGTGAGTGAACATAGATAGATAGATAGATAGATAGATAGATAGATAGATAGATAGATAGATAGATAGATACTCATTTCTTTATTGCAACAGTCAATTGTCATATGTTGTTTACAATCCAAAATTTCTAAAGCAAGGAAAAATTATTTCCAGGAGGGCTTACGGAAGTTGCTTAGATTGGTTTAGTTAACGGCCTACCAACTTTTCACGGGTTAATTAATCATAATTTTTTTTTTTTTTAATCATTTCACCCCAAGCAAGACATTCCACTTCCACTATTGCGCTTGGGGCTACATTGGGGGAGGTAAATAGGAAGAGTGGTTAAATATAGGAAATGTCAAAAGGGGAGGGGGGTGATAGGTAGTTGGGTGGGTGGGAAGAGTGTTTGAAAGAATGGAAGTTAGTTTGTTAGGAGGTGTCTATTGACCCTACATTTAAACTCCTGGAGATTGTAGCCGTCGGGGAAGCAGTCATGTGGGAGATAATTCCACAGTCGGGAAGTGCGAGAAAAGGAACTATTGGAGTAGAAGTTGCGGTTGCATTTTATCGGTTTCACTGTAAAAGGGTGGGATCTAGTTGCTAATCTAGTATCTCGTGCAAATTCGAACCTAGGGGGCACCAGTGATCTAAGTTCATCAGAGCAGAAGCCATGGAAGTATTTATAGAAGACACAGGGAAGCCATGTCGCGCCGGTGAGAGAGAGACTGCAGGCGGTCTGCCAAGTCAGTATTGATCACATTACAGACCCTCCGCTGTACCTTGTCTAGAAGCCCAAGGAGAATAGCAGAGGCACCCGACCAGATTTGGCAACAGTATTCAATGCACAGGCGGATGGTAGATTTATAAATGTGCAGGATAGATTCAGACGGAAAAAACCTCCGGGCCCTGCAGAGAAAACCGACTTTCATAGCAGCGGATTTAGCAAGGGGTTCGATATAGTCATTCTACTTGAGGTCCGCTGAAAGTGTGAGACCAAATATATATATATATATATATATATATATATATATATATATAGATTGATTGATTAATACTTAGTTTTTGGTCCTAATAGGGTTAGACCAGTACACATTTGTATTAAAAAGTGTTCTATGCAATTATATTGTAGAACTTTTGAATATTTTTCATTTTTAAACGAGTTATTTCGCTACCTTGGTTTCCACCATGAGTGGTTTCTTCAAGCGATATTTAATGTTATTAAAAATCGCCTGAAGAAACCACTCGTGGTGAAAACCAAGGTAGCGAAATAACTCGTTTAAAAATGAATATATATATATATATATATATATATATATATATATATATATACAGGTGAAGATACACAGGAGTTTTACAATTCTGAGTTCTCCGACATTTATTTTTTTTTATAAAAGTGCTCAATAGAAGAAATATTTTAGAGCATAATATAATTAAATTTAAAATTAAATTATATTATTATTTAAAATTAATATAGTTTGCATTGCGACACGGAAATATCTGTTTCGAGATTTTTACCTCGTCATCAGGTAGTGTTAGATCATTGTTGTGAAAATATAAAGTGTTTTCTTTTCTTTTTTCTTTTTTGTTTTAGAAAATGATAAAATACGGAATAACTATGAGAATAATCTTTTAACAATAATGGATATATCAACGGAAATGGAGTCTAAGCAGAGGTTTTAATCGACTGACACTTTTGCCATTAACATTGAAAAAAAGTAACCATGTATCCCCAAAAAATATAAACTTTTTTTCAAATTTAAAGTAAATCTCTATTCTGATTAGTTAAATTGAACACACACACATATTTTTCTGTCTTTCCACGTCCATAAATAACAAACGTATTGTTTCTTACATTCAAATGAAAATCATTTTTACAACAAGGATCTAACATTGCCGGATGACGAGATAAAAATCTCGAAACATTTCCTTGTCGCAATGTAAACTATATTAATTTTAAATAACCAAATATATATATATATATATATATATATATATACCTGTAAGAAACGTGTACCGGGGTCGTGGCCTGTTGTTCCTGTTATCAGGATCGATCCTGGTCTGAGAACAAGCAGTCCGCCCACACTCGTCGGTCGTTGATGGCGTTGACACAGCAGCTGATCCCTGGGTTGACCTCTTCAACTGTAGTCTCTCTTACCCACGTTGTGATTTTGATCTTAAGACAGTTAAGCTCAAGTAACACTGGGGTATCTCACCCAAGCTAAAACAAGTTGGATACGCGCGCACAATTGTAGAAGTAAAACGGCACCAGTTTTGAAAATAAAATGGACGACTAGATATATACAAAAAATTAAAAAATAATTACAGTTCTTTTTCTTTTCATTTCCAAACCGATTCCTAATAATTGGTGACAGAAAGAAAAGTTCGGCTAGTTTCTCTAAGATGGACCATACTTAGTAATTAGGTAACTGGTAAATTCAAGTACCATTGTTTGTACTTTGCGAAAATGTTTGTCGGAGTTTTCTCTTATTATTATTATTATTATTATTATTATCATCAGGTTGGCACAAGGATATTGTCGGAGTTTCTCGGAGTTTTTCTTCAGCAGTTAACTTTGGTTATTATTGCTTCAAACTTCGGTTGGCAACTGGCAACTGGCAACTTCGAACTCCAACTAAATGGGACTTGAACTGAACTGCGGGTGGCGACAGGCTGCGACGGCAACTAACTGGAAACTGCTTCTCACTTTATCTTCGAGCGGGGACTGATGGGAACTGACTTTAGCCCCTGTAGACTCTCGTATTTATGAGTGTCCCTTTTTCTAGTGTGGTGGGGACACATAAGGGTTGTTATGCAAATATTCTGAAATTCAACCAATCTCTTTCTCTGTTTCACACTTACAATCATGGAAGGTTCTCCCTCTTCTTGGGAGGAGCTATTACATGACGTCAACTTCTCTGACGTCTTACCTTTTATTATCTCTGTTTCACACTTCCAATTCTGGAAGATTTCCCCTCCTCTTTGAGAGAAGCTATTACATGACGTCAATCTCTCTCAGGGAAATTTGGAATGATAATTTTCCCAGCAATTAACAATTAGTTTTTCCCTTCTCTCAACAAGATCAATTTAACATTTGACCTTCTAATCGTCCCGGCTGTTTCGCCAAATTTCCATCTGGGGAAACATGAATAAAAATCTTTTTCTTTTATCATTTTTGTCTATGCCTTCCAACAAGGCAACTTTGACACTTGACCTCCTAATCATGACAGCTGTGTTAGCCGAGTTCCACTCGAGAATTTAAGAATAAAAAAAAAATCTTTTTTTGATTCCTCAATTGTTTTTCGTCTACTTATTGCTAGTCTGTTACACTTATTTCAGCAAGGTGGTTTTGACATTTGACTTCTAATTATTTCGGCTGTATTTCGCCGAGTTAATTAAAAAAATAACATTTCTCTTTCCAATTCTTTTCATCCGCAAACAATGTTAGTCTGTTTCATTTCTTTCAAGGCCGCTTGACATTTGACCTCCATTAGCCCATATATGTTTCCCTGGGTAATAATAATCATATTGAATGATTTTATTTCATTTCTATTTTTAACCAGTTTGTAATCTTGGGAAAATGAATCTCTTTCCGACAAAAAAAAAAACATCGTATCCTTTCTCGTCCAAATAAAATAAAATTGTTTGCTCTAATCTTTTTTCGTCCGTAAAAATTAAAATAGTTTTAGTTAATTATTTTTCGTCCGTTAAAATAAAATTGTTTTCTCTAATCCTTTGTCGTCCATGCGCCATGTTAAATATTGTCATATACACGTACATAAATAAATATTTTTCTGGTGTTAATAAAACTGTGGTTCATATAAAATATAGATTAATAAATATTTATTACGAAAATGTGTACCATTCGGCAGGATTCGAACCTGCGACCCCTATCTATATAGGGGAAGCTACCATTTGATCTGGTAACGTCTTAGACCTCTCGACCACGAATAGCCTCCAGCCTAATATAAATATTATCCTACGTCTATAGCACGACTAGAAGTTTCATGCGCTATGCAATTACTAGGTGCATATTATGAACTGACCGTCCCGGGATTTAAATTTCTGGTTCTCTGACAATAAAATAATATTACTTGTAAGAAGTTAAGTAAAAAAAGAAAACTTCAAACATTCAACTGAATTTTGAGACGGGTTGAACTGGACTGGCCGTTGAGTCGAGCTGGACTGCTTACTATGCTGGAAGTCACTAGGTCGCCACCGGGTCGAACTGGACTCGACAATGGAATTCGCTGGGTTGCTGCATTGAGCTGGTGCATATCACGGTAAGATGAACCTTTTTGCTCTAAAAAGAACAGTTGTAGCAATTCGAGAAAAACCTATTGTCCTGAAAAAGACAGATGCTTTTATCCTGAAAAAGACAGTTGTAGTAGTGGTCGGAGGCGTCAGGCAGCGTGGTAGTAGTGGTAGTCGTTGGAGGTGTCGGGCAGTGTGGCAGTGGCTGAAGGCGTCAGGCAGCATCAGTCAGGTCACTGAGACGACATCAATTTTCACGTACCTCTTTTGCCCATGGCAGACGAGCTACTGGAGATATTTGGACTTTAGACTGCTGATTGTATACGCCCTTGTGTACGTCACAGTCGTTATGAGCCTCGTTTTCGTTTCGCTGGGTCATGGTCATGTGATATAAATACGAGAGCTTGGCGGATGAGTTGTAACACTGTAAGTGTTCCTTATGCACCCACGTTAAAATAGTATCAACGGACCATGGATTCGAACCCCGGAATAAATGGTTGAAAAATGTCTTGATTTTTTCTTTTTATTTGGAAGAGCTGGGGAAAAGAAACAGAGAGGAATAGACGCTGGGGATGGTTGGCCGAGAGAGAGAGGCGAGACACAAGACACACACGAAATGACATTGATTTATATAACAGCAATCGAACACAGACCAGATGTGGAATTAGCCTCGTCATGGGAAGAGAACTCTTTCTTTCTTTTTTGTTTTTCTTTCCTCTTCCTTTCTCCTCGGAGAAGCGATGAAGACCGACCGAGGTTAAATTATCGGCCGACTTCGAAAACAATGATCCACGTGATGAGAGGAATTATAATTAACGCTGGCATGTAAATGCACAAAATCAACTACTTTTGTCTCCAAGGCTTCAGGCCGTCAGACGTTGGCACGAAATCGTAACGGTTGATTAAAGCCAGGTACACGAAATTAACATTAGACTTTTGAAAAACACCCCAATTCCCAGTCAGCCTCGTGTCAGATAGAAGGATTTTAACAAAAAGGCACACATATTTGAAAAGAAAAGAAACCCGCGGTTGAGAGGAGTTCAACCCCTGAACGTTAAGACGCGAAAATCTTCTCGCCACGCTAACAGGCACGTCCACCGCAGCTAAGCAGAGAGAAAAGAAAAAAAAGGAAAAGGTGACTCTCTTACTTCTAGTGACGACTAGACATAGTAGCAAGCAGTAATTTGTGAACTTTGAGAAAAAGTTGTGTTGATTTTTTTTTGTTTTGTTTTATTAGTTTTTTCCTTGTTGCTGTACAAAGAGTTACGAATATAAACATTAATTCACATAGACTGGCTTTTTCTGCTGTCTCTTTATTTTATTTATTTATTTATTTTTTTGGTCTATTTTCCACTATTCCTGAATTGTGCATCTCTTCATTTGCAGTGGTCGCCAAGTAAGACACAAAACGACCGTCCTCCGAGCCCTCAACTCACCCCTTGGGATCAGAAATCACAACGTGGCAGGGAAAGTAAGGGGTTTCGACAGATCACCAACACCTATCACACGGGGGCGGAACCATAGGCGACCGGCTGCAACCTCAGGTACAGTTAACTTACGGCCAGTTGACGCACGCAATACACATATACGCAAGCCTGAGACCTGGGGCGGTTGGGAAAGTCACAGGGTGGCCTGGGGCTACGATACTATCTGTCTATCTCAATCACTTACAATCCTTTCGCACATGTCTATTTATTTCACATTCAATCCGTTTATATCTATTTACCTATCTCAATCACATTCAATCCGTTCGTATCTGCTTATCTATCCATCTATCAAAATCACACTCAATAAATTTGTTTGTGTCTATAACAATCACATTCAATCCGTTCGTATCTGTCTATCTCAAACGCATAAAATCCGTTCGTGTCTGTCTATCTCAAACGCATAAAATCCGTTCGTGTCTGTCTATCTCAAACGCATAAAATCCGTTCGTGTCTGTCTATCTCAAACGCATAAAATCCGTTCGTGTCTGTCTATCTCAAACGCATAAAATCCGTTCGTGTCTGTCTGTCTCAAACGCATAAAATCCGTTCGTGTCTGTCTGTCTCAAACGCATAAAATCCGTTCGTATCTATCTCAATCATTTTCAATTCGTTTGTATCTATCAACTTAAGGAGCTGGTTGGACAACATCAAAGAGTGGACGGACATGACGTTGCCGGAACTCCCAACAGCCACCGCCAACAGATCATTCTGAAGGAGGTTTTCTGTTTCTTCTGCCCTTAAGTCAACTCCGCCCAACGCTTGAGCCAGTCAAGGGACCGATGATAATATACTGATATAATTTCTTAATTAAAAGAATAATTAAATCGAATTCTATATTTGAGCTGATATTCATGTAATATTATCGATTCTACTAATATCTACATCATTCAGATTTGAACTAATGTTTCAATTTTTGTTATTATCACGGCGTTTTGACTGTTGTGGCCTTCCTCCTTCTACCGCAGTGGTTCTTAACCATTTTTGAGTTACGGGTCCATTTAGTCACTAGCCCTTCATAGACAGACAGGCAAGCAGAAACTCACAGTTTCATAGTGTGACGATAAAGATTCACACTTACCAGAGCCAAAGTGTCCAAGGTGTTTTGCTTGTCGGGCTGTTGTGTTGTGATGAATGCGTGCGTAAAACCCACGCCAGAGAGTTCGTCGTCTCGTCAGCTGCGTCCTCACAAGTTTGGTTAAAGAAAAGAATATTCTTCGACCTGTCATTTTATGCTGAGTGAGAATAAGACCGACGGTGATGATTGGTGCGTCGGCAATGGCTTTTTGTCCATAAAAAGGGTCTGAGACAATGGCTGGTTTTTTTGTTGTTTTTTTTTTTGTTTTTGTTTTTTGTTGTTTTTTTTTTTTCCACCCTGGTGACGTTCGCAACTGAGAGAGAGCATTGAGTTAAGACTCTGTTTATTTTTGTCTGGAACCTTCAAACCCACGAGTGAAGCGAGCGGTAGAACCGAAACCAAACAGAAATTTACTCATTAACTGCAGTTATGTTTTGCAACTCTTGCACGTGCAATTCTCCACACTGCCCCCCTCATCCAAAATGTACACAGATCAATTTTCAGCTAGTCCCGCTTGAAAGAAATTGCGGTCAATTAATCCTCACCATTATACGAGAAGATAAACAGTACAAGCTGAGAATTATCACTTGCTCTTATAGAGTGGAAAAAAAGATGGTGGTCGTGCTTGGGATGATGACACACGTTTAAATGGTAAACATGGACCCAACAGCAAGTCAAAAAGTGCCTAGAAGTCTGCACCGTAAGAAGTGACGGTGTGTTTTTTTCTTTCAAGCAGTGGCAGGATACATTTTTTATTATTTCTTTCAATGGGAAACCATTGATTTAGACCGGATCTATTCAACTTGTACAGCGAGACTATTCTGAGAACCCTAGAAGTTATGCCAGGATTTGTCATCAGCGGTCACAATCTGAACAATATAAGATACGCAGGTGATACAGTGCTGATAGCAAACGGGAAAAGAAAATCACAAGACCTAAAAAAAAAAAAAAATAGATGAAGAAAGTCGAAAGAAAGGACTACAAATAAACTACAAGAAAACCGAATGTATGGTCATCAGCAAAAAGAGGACCCCAAAATGCCAATTAAAGGTTGGGGATACTAAAATCAAGCAAGTACAAAAATCTAAGTACTTGGGAAGTGTTCTAACGGAAGACGGAAAGTGTGACACTGAGATCCGAAGGCGAATTGGAATTGCCAATGACGCATTCCAGAAGCTGAGTAAACTATTAAGAGACAGGAAAATTTCGATAGAAACAAAAAAGAGAGCACTGGATTGCTATATGATGTCAGTTCTTCAATATGGCAGGGAACGCTGGACAATATCATCACAGATAAGGAAAAACTTGAAGCAGCTAAAATGTGGTTCTACAGAAGGATGTTGCGGATATCATGGATCGAGCATGTGAGCAATCTTGTGGTATTTAGAAAGGATGGAAACGAAAAGAACATTAATACTGAACATCAGGAAAAGATAGCTAAAGTTCTTAGGATATGTGAAGGAAGACTTGGAGAATCTGATACTCACAGGTCAGATAGAGGACAAGAAAGACAGGGGAAAGCAGTGGATAAAATATTTGAAGGGCCTAAGTGGGAGGGTGGCAGGGCGGGGTTTGAGAGAAATCGTGCTAAGAACCACTAGGGATAGGGAGACAATGCAGGCCATGATCGCCTACGTCCTGAAGGGACATGGCACACAGAAGAAGTTGTAAAGTGAATATGAATGTTAATTTTTATCTTTCAACAATCCAAGAAATCTATTTCAAACTCTCTTCGTCTACTTTTGAAATTATGTAAATTATATATCCCTTCTGTGAGCAACAAACACTCAACTTTGTCTTAAACATTTTGGGGCTGATATAGTATGTGATCTACAAGCATTTTTCTGGTATAGCTTGTGATCTACAACAATGTGTAGATTTCAAATTCAGAAACGCAAGCTTAGAACTAAAGTAATCTCAATTCAATTAAAGCCACTGCCTTTGAAGATCACCGCCTGCCTCTGTGTAAAACTACACATTTTTACTTATTTCCACTTGGTTTAATGTATAAACCAAAACAACTTTTATAGTTATAGGCTATAATTTTTAATGTAGATCACAAGTCTGTCTAGATTTATGCTGTAGATCACAAACTATACCAGCAACAACATTTTTTAAAATCTTATTGTGTCAGATCATTTAATCTGTTGTATGAACATTTTCTCTTCATGACAATTCGTTAAAACTACGGGCTTTAATAATTCTGATTTATTTTCCTAAAACGAGCTACGACACTACTTCAGGCGTGTAAATTCGTGAATTCCTTATCATGTTTTGTTAAAATTACTCGTGCATTTACTCGTCATTATCATCATTCATTAATCTTCTTTGTGAGTAAATCATTTGCTTATTTTAACCCTTAAGCCCCATGTCACTATACTGGTAAACTAGTGATTTTATACGGCTTTAAGTGTGATTAGTGTGACACCGTAGTGTAGTGTAGTGTAAATAAAAATTTATTTTTCATTATGTTTACACACATTACACTTACATTCAAATGTATTTTCCTGCCACCCGGAAGTGGTGTATTTTTAATATTATTTTGTGTCAGATCATTTAATCTGTTGTATGAACATTTCCTCTTCATGACAATTCGTTAAAACTACGGGCTTTAAGAATTCTGATTCATTTTCATGAAACTATTTACTGACACTACTTCAAGCGTGTAAATTCGTGAATAGTTTGTTTTTTTTTTTTTGTCTTGTTTTGATAAAATTACCTGTTTGCTTAGTCGCCATTACAATCCTCCATTAGTCTTCTTGGTGTGGATAAAGTCTACTCACTTTAAACCCTTAAGCTCAATGCCACCATAAAGACAAAGAGAGAGGGACAGAGAGTAAAACAGAAAGAGAGAGAGAGGACGTAGAAAGACACAAAGAGAGTGCGATACAGAGATATTAGATGAGGTTCATCTTAGATAAAGGTAGCTGTTCATGTTAGGTATCGAACATATATATTTTGATGATAAAAGTTCGTTTTTATTAATTTGAGGGCGTTTTCCATACTATGCTGTATATTTTTTTTTTTTAACAATTAGTGGAGATACCTAGTTTATATTTAGAGTGTTAAATAAGGTTTCGTAACTAATGATCTGTTGAAGACATTTCAGTATAGGTATTCATTTTCGATACCTAACTTTTAAATTGAATTTTATTTAAAATAAAAACGTTTTCTGAAAATTTATTTCAGTTTTAATTGAAAGCGAAATGATTAAATTTACTATTTCCAGTAAGCAAAATACTCAGATGGATTTCAAACAGAAACTATATTAATTGAAATCTAAAATTGAGATTTTTTTCCATTTTTCAGCCATTTTTGAGCAATCGACACATTTGTAAACAAATTTAATTCTCGGTTTTAAAAATATTACAAAAATAAAATATACATCTATGACGCATTATTTTCGGAAAATTAGCAAATTTAAAGTTAAATTAATTTGATTTACAAAAGAATTAATAATTTATAGAAATAAATTTAGAATAAAACTATTTCTTAATGACGGTGTGTTGATCTTTCTGACCTTTGACGTAAATGATTGACGTGTGATGACAGCTAGATAAGCTAAGTATGGTAGACCAAAATTAGCATAATTGTCCAATATTTTTCCTGTAAGGGGAAGAAACTGAAACACATGACCTTTTAATGTAACAGAAAATACCATATAAAAAAATTCAATTAAATTATTTTAAAAGTACGATGGCTCGTCGGTTTGTATTAAACTTTTCAATTTCTGATTAGTAAATATTGTCTTCACTTAATAACTTAACCCAACCAGCACAAAGCTTTGTCGATTTTTTTAAATTTAAAATGTTATAAATTATTATAATTAAAAAAGAAAACATTAAAATTTTATTATTCATCGAAAAAATTGTTATTCTTCAATCTCTAATGTCCTTAATATATATATATATATATATATATATATATATATATATATATATATATATATATGTGTGTGTGTGTGTATTATTTATGAAAGTAATTAAAAGCTTATCTAATTAAATAATGTCAGTTTTATTGCATATTTTATTTTACTATTGAGAGCAGATTTTCAGAAAAAAGCTTATAGTTTGAAAAAACAAAATGAATGATTTACATTCTCTAAGTCCTACATTTTACTAATAAATCAAATTTTTGCTACAAAATTTAATTTCTTAAAATTTTTTAAAATTTAATGAATTTACGTGAAACGGGGGTTAACAGACGTAAAACATATAAATGTATATTTTTAAAAAGATTTTCTAAAAATAATAATTGCAAAAATAATTTCATTCATTAGTGAATAAATACTGAAAGTTTCATTAAAATCTGACAATTATTTGATTTTTTCAAGAATTTCCAAATTAGTGTGTTTTTCATCAGAAAGAAACTGAGTTACGTAATATTACATTATCTATTGTAAACTTTGGTAACAATTTGGTTACCCGCTAGTTTTTTTTTTTTGTTTTTTTTATAAGCGTTTCACCCCGAGCAAGGCATGTCACTGCCACTACTGTGCAGGGGGCTACGTAGAGTGGAGAAAGGCTGATTAAATATAGGAAATGACAGAGGGTGGGTGATAGGCGGGTAAGGATACCGAGAATGAGGGTTGGGTAGATGAGAGTGTTGTGAGAATAGTTGGGAGTTAGTGTGATAGGAGGTGTCTATTGACCCTACATTTAAACACCTGGAGATTGTAACTGTCGGGAAAGCAGACTTGTGGAAGGGAGTTCCACAGGCGGGAAGCGCGAGAAAAGAAGCTATTGGGGTAGAATTTACGGTTACATCTTATTTGTTTAACTGTAAAAGGGTGGGACCTAGTTGCTAATCTAGTATCTCGTGTAAATTCGTGCTTAGGCGGCACCAGTGATCTAAGCTCATCAGAGCAGAAGCCATGAAAGTACTTGTAGAAGAGGCACAGGGAAGCCACATCACGCCGGTGTGAGAGCGGCTGCAGCCGGTCTGCCAAGTCAGTATCAAGCACGTTACAGATCCTCCTTTGTATTTTGTCAAGAAGCCCAAAGAGAGCAGCAGGGGCACCCGACCAGATATGGCAGCAATATTCAATACACGGGTGGATGGTAGATTTGTATATGTGCAGAATAGATTCAGGTGGGAAAAATTTCCGGGCCCTGCACAGGGAGCCGACTTTCATAGCAGCAGATTTGGCAATGGATTCAATATAGTCATTCCATTTGAGGTCCGCCGAGAGTGTAAGGCCAAGGAGGCGTAGTATTTTACTCTCTGGGAGGCTAGCCTGTCCCATGCTAATGGGAGCTAAAATCAAAACGAAATTTTTACCAAAATTTCGAACGCGTGTTAGAAAGAATGTTTAAATAGTTAAAAAATAATTTAATCTTTCCTCTAAAATGACTAACATTTTGATGAAAAATGTTTGTTTTTATCAAGTTTGGGGCCTTTTTCTTCCTACTATGCTGTTTTTTTTTTTTGGGTGGTGGGGGTCAGCGAATTTGTGGAATTACTTATTTTAGTATTTTTAACGAAGACTATATCACTTTTCTTATAACTATTTAAGAATAGTCGGGAGTTAAAAATTACAAAGTGTAGCATTAAAAAGAATATAAGTGAATCCGTGTTATTAATACGGATTCTAGTAGAAATAATAAATTTCTCAAAAATGCAAGCCTGCAAGGGAGGCAACTCGAATTGTGAAAAAGACTTCAACGAAAATATAATTCTGAATGTATTTCTTGAACATGAAAGATCTAAAACAATTAAGCATATTTGTATAAAAAAAAAACTCTGCAACAATCAAATAATTTAAATAAAAACAAAAAAAGTATCGATATTGTAAATATTGTTTAACAATATTCAATTAAAAAATATGACTTGAAATTTAGTAAATCTTTGATCTCATGAGAGTTATCTACCTTGCTTTTTTTCTCATTTTTTTACTAAAATAATTCTAAGAACAAATACAATACGTGGCTGACGATGAGACACGGGTTCGAATCGCACTCCGGTCGATTTGTTAAGAAGGTGATTTATTTATTTTTTTTTTTTTTTAGTGCATATCAATTCATCATGGGTCACTTAATGACAAAATTTAGATTTTTATGAGAGTATAAATCATTTCTTTTACAAAAATGTATTTCTGTTAATTTTTTTTCCTTGCAAAAAAGGTATTAGTGGGAATTTTTTTTTTTAATAGCTGTAACAAAATGTATTGCTGGTATTTCTACTATATTTTTTCTATACTTAGCTTTTTTATCCATAATTGGGCCCCTAAGAGATGCTACCACCCCGGGTCAAGATGAACCCGGGAACAACAATAATTCAAGAGATAGTTCCATGTGCCTCAAAATTTCCTGATCAGAGGCCTTGCTGCCGGATGTGGTTTATCGTCATGTCAAGCACAAGGTAGAGACAATCACAACTTCGGAAAGGAACTCAAGCCTTGCGAGTGAAATTGGGTTGATGGAACTATTTGGGAAACCGTCGATAGTTAAGCTAACACAAATAATATTTATAAAACTATAATATAGATTTTTTTATAAACCTATACTTAATAACGGATTTCTTTTATCTTAAATTAAAATAAGGTTTATTTTTAAATCTAATACTGGAATTTTTTTTTTTTAACATAAATCTATTATTATTATCGGATTATTTTTTAAACTATAATATCAAATTTGTTGTTTCAATTATTTAAAATACTGAATTTTTAATATTTTTTTAATTTTATAAACCTATAATTAACATCGAACTTGTATTTTAATTCACATAAGTATTTTTCTACTTATATAAAGCTACAATTGATATAGGATTTTTTAATACAAATGCCAGATTTATTTTATCAACCTAATACCAGACTTCTGTTTTAATTCTTACAAATAATCACTGATTTTTTTTTCCAATTTATGAAGATATAATTAATTTCGGCATTAAATAACCCATAGAGGTTGCTATGCCGCTGAACAAAATCAACCACACAACCAACATAAAAGAACCCTTTCCTGACATTAGTTCATATAATATTCTATAATTTCTTAAATAAAACTGTATTCCAAAATAGAACTTCAACAAAACTACAGCATAAAACACGAATGTCACCACCTTTTGTAATTATATCCACACAAACATGTATATGCACAAAGTTGAGTATCATCTATGATGTTTTTGGGGGGGTTTTTTTTGCAATTAATAAACGGATATTTAAAAAAATAATGCTGTTTTTTTTTGTTTTATATATATATAAAAAAATTTTAAAAAAACGATCTGATATTATTTATAGGTTTATATATATAAACCTATAAATAATATCAGTTCGTTTTTTTTGTTTTTTGTTTTTTCAACAGTGTCCAATGTAAGGGAGGCAAATCTAGAATTTGAGTGATTAATTTGTTTATAGCTAGCGTTTGATATAAATTATAACTTAAATATTCCTCTTCTGACAGCGTGTCATAATTTGTCAATTTCCTGAAATAAAGAAAAAGAGAAAGACAAAATAACAAATATAAATGCTTGGAAAAAGAACGGAAATTTACTTCCAGAAAAATTAAAACATTGGTCTTATCCTAGTTATCTCCCTTAGGTACACCTTATTTTAGGCACCGATATTCAGCAAATTTAAAATGATTATTTGGTTACTTATTTTAGTGTATCACTGTTTAAAATCACCACCAGGTGCAACCAATTATTAGTGCACTATATAAACAAATTAGTCGTAAATCAACAGAGCCTTTTTATAGCCATTTGACCTTTGTATTATTTCCAGTGAGACTTGACATTTACACAAGTAGCGAAGTAATCACTATAAGTAATGCAGTTAATAGAAATAAGTGCTACCTAATTTGTTTATTCTCTCATGAGTATACAAAGCAATGTGTTCGAGTAATGGTCCTCACTGGATGCTTTACATTTTCGGCCTTGTGCCACATCTAAGCTATGCTTAGAAAAACAACTGGGCACCTCAATGTGGTATAACAAGCTCGTCTTGCTAAACCAATTATGACTGAGTAAGGAGTTTGATTCTTACTGTGTACTCCACACTTTCAGCCTTGAACCAAATCGATTATCTTAGTGTCACAAAATTATTCTTCTTCGTGTGGAATGTCCTTTCAGAATTTAGGACATCATGGACTTTGACTTGCCCGACTCGTCACTTAATATTTTTCCTCTTGGTATCTCTTCCAAATCTTGCTCCGTCATCTTATCAAGTATATCTCACACTGCTATCTCCTTCTTTCTGTCCTGTGAGTATTAAATGCTCCAGGTCTTCTTTCCTCATTACATGTCCCAGGAACCCCAGCTGTCTCATCCGGATGTTAAGTATGAATTTTCTTCTTGTCCGTAAACTCTCCAACATCTTGTCGTTGCTCATGTGCTTGGTTCAGAGTGTCCTCATCATCCTTTTGTAGAATCACATTTCCGCTACCTGAAATTTCATTCTTGAATAGATCACCCAACATTCACTGCCATACAGAAGGACAGATATCACATAGCAGTCCAGGACTCTTATCTTTGTTTGCAATGAGATTTTCCTGTCTCTCATTACTCTGGTTAGCTTTTGAAATGTGTCCTTGGCCATGACAATGCATCTTCGGATCTCAATGCCACACTTTTCATCCTCTGTCAGAACACTTGTAACAGCGGGTTTACCATTAACAAGAAAATAAGTGGAAATGGCAAAACAACAAATAGAGATAAAATGTGGTTGAGATTAGTAAAAGGTTTGTTTTGTTTATTTCCGGTGATTTACAAAGTTCTATTGTTTGCTTGTTCAGACATATTGTGTATCAGTCAAGGTAGACAGAGTTTGTTCGAGGTATAACACAATGAGTAGTTGAGATAGGTATGTGGGGGAAAAAAAAAATCAACACTTACTTAGTCAAGTGAGATAAACTTACAAAAGAAATATTCCATCAAGTCATTGCTGGTGATTTTATCTCTGGCCAAAGGAATCATTGTTGAAGAAAGCATCTTTGTGTTGCTGCTGATGACCTGGGCAGTCTTATAGTTTGTTGTGCACATTTAAACTTACCTGCCACAGGTGTGCATCAGTAATGACAGTTGGGCCAGATTTGCTCCATCTTGAATCAGTGTTGGCTTGATGGTCAATGAGAGACTCAAAGATGACTACTGTGAAAACTGTAAGCCTTTTTCTGATTGATCAGAGATCACGATTTATGAACATGATTTTTGGGACTGTATTCCAAAAGAGAGTGAATAGGAGAAGATAACATTAAAGTCTGTTTTTGTTACATAAGCTGTGGAGGTCAAAGTGAGCACTTCCATTTGAATTAAAAAAAGAAAAAAGAAAAAAAAAAAAAACTGGAGTTCCTATAGGATATGATATAGTCAATGGAATTCAACAAGACTTAACAACCCAAGAACTTTTCAAAGAATCTTTGCAGAGTAAATGATGGTGGTTTTCTGGAGCTCCACAATCTTACATTCAATTTCTATTTTCCTCAAGCACTCTTTCAAGTTTTCCAGCAATGTCCCAAATCCCCATTACAAAAAAGAATTACCATAATTCCCCATGTATAACATGCATTTTTTTTTTTCTAAAATAATAAGCAAAATTAGGAGTGCGTATTATGCACAGCTACAAAAATATCTTTAAATCATTGCCATTTCATAGGTCAATTTCAGTTGCAAAATGACTACTCACCACAAACATACAACAATTTGACACTAACATTCAGCAATTGCAACCCCATAAGAATGTTAAATACAATTATATGTACCTAACAATACCTACAAATATTAAATAAAAATACAAATTATCATAAAACTAAATTAGAATATTATTCTGTTTGCACATTTTATCAAACAACAAAAAAAAAATAAAGTTAATGAGTGTGCAGTAGACACAAAATAGGTATTTCCATTCACTTTTAGAATTGTGATGATTGGAAATTTTGATAATTAGCTTCAATTTCAGCTTGAATAAATTTTTTTTTTTTAAATCATATCACCCCAAGCAAGGCGAAAACGCCACTGATGCGCAGGGGGCTACGTAAGAGTGAAAAGACTGGAAAAGAGAAAACTGGAAACCACATCCTAAACAGGAAACAAGGGATGAGCCTCTTCACCTGTTCAATAGACGTGGGTGGAGTGTGAACCGGGCGATAGATTAGTCTATCTACTCCAATTGAAGAAAAAACAATAAATAAAAGAGTGAAAAGATTGGAAAAGAGAAAGCCGGGAACCACATCCTAAACAGGAAATAAGGGATGAGCCTCTTCACCTGTTCAATAGATGTGGGTGGAGTGTGAACCGGATTAGCAGTATCAGGAAAAAAACCATCCTTTTGACAGATATTTTTGCAGGTGTAACGATTAATCTTTGTCCAGATATCATTATTTACATTATCTACAGTTGGATTAATATATGCATCTTTGATGCTATGACAATGTTTCTTTCCCTATCCCACTAGTTATCTTCAGGTGTATGTCAATCCAAGTAATTATCAGGGGATTTTGAACTGAACCCTTTATTTAATCAACAATATAAAACAATTGTCATAAGGATTGGCTTACAAATTTGGTGGTATAGTAACTCAGAGTTCAATCCCTGGAGCATGTAGTCTAGACTTGAGTACAGTTGGAAAAGAGTTAGCAATAACAGATGTACTTTAAAAAAACAAGAAACAAGAAAAAGAATACTGACCATCATGAAATTGGAGAGGCACAATTTATAGGGTTTATTACCAAACAAGCAGTGTATCTTAAGTGTGAGTAGAAGCATTTTTCCACACTTTCAGCACAATTTTAGAGTTGCATATTATGGATGCTTGGGAAAATATGGTACTTCAAGTCAAGTTTTTCATGGTTTTTTTTTCAACTCCACAGCTTGATCCTAATATTTTTTCTATCTTTTCAGTTTCTTTGGAGTTAAGTCTTGTATCAAATGGAACAGCAAAGTCAATAATTTGACATCTGTCACACTCTTTATCTAAATCTAAACTTATTTATAAATGGAACTTTGTCTGTGTGTGTGTGTGTCCGTTACCTATAGACTCTGAAACGGCTGAACCGATTTTCTTAAAACTTTAAACAGTTGTACTATAAGCGTCTGCAAGTGTTCTTAGCTAGGTTTTGTGTCGAGGTACCCCCGATAAATATCGAAAATTGATAATCGAAAAAAATCGGGTGATAGAAGGAGTGGTCTGATTCTAATCAAATTTGATACACTCATAGACAAAGACATAAGAAGCGATATTCAGAAGTTTCAAGGTTGAAGTTCTTATAATAGTGCAGAGAATCGATCATATATATATATATATATATATATATATACACATACATACACACAAAAGGCAAGATGTTTGTATCTGTTTATCTGTCTGTATGTCCTTTATACAAATCCACAATTTTTATCCGATT
Source organism: Ascarosepion bandense (assembly GCA_037127315.1). Classification (NCBI taxonomy): domain Eukaryota; kingdom Metazoa; phylum Mollusca; class Cephalopoda; order Sepiida; family Sepiidae; genus Ascarosepion; species Ascarosepion bandense. Next base: position 2,840,011 of record JBBBDQ010000762.1, on the reverse strand, counting down.
CTCACCAAACTTCACACAAATATTCTTTAGGCTGAGTCTGAACTCAGGACCATGGATTAGTTTTAAAGCTTTCATTACACCTGAGCAATGCCAGGCTATACTGCTAGTCTATAATAATAAAGACACTTCTTTATGCTTTAATAACATGATCTATCTGGACTGAGAAATCACATCTCTTGTAACCGTCTTTTTCTATTAATGCCTCTGACTGATATTTGTACCATTTCTCTTTTGCACTAAAAACCAGAATACAGTTTGCATAAAATTTATGGTTACATCTAACCATTTCAACTGTAAAAATGATATGACCTAGTTGCTATTCTAGTATTGTGCTACCAAGGTACCAAAAAGATCACCAGATCAATAAACATAAAAGTATTTATAAAAAAAAAGGCAACGAAACTGTTACAAGGATGGAGAAAAAAAAAAAAAAGATTGAAGCCGAGATGCCATGTCAGGGCAGATAACACAACAGATCCTTTGTATTTCATCAATAATCTCTAAATGCAGAAGCACCAGACAAGACGTGGCAGCAATATTCAAAGCATGTATAATCTGCACCATTCTCATTTCCACAATTGCTATTTCCATTAGTTTTGTAGTACAATACTGACCTCATGAGCTATCTGGCATTTTCCCTCCTCCACCTCAGTTGGGAGCCAATGTGTCATCTTGATAAGGGTTGATTCAAGTTTCCCAAAATCCTACAATATTGAGATTCTGACAGGATTGCATAATTCCTGTATGTAGCTGTGATAACTTGTGTTTCTGCATTCAAGGACATTATGAAACAGGACTGAAATAATATCGTTTTTATTACTTTCTGAAAGATTAAACTCTCCTTTTTCCAAATGGTGATTTGAGAAATCTTATAGTAATTTTTATAAATTAGCGAAAGCAACAGCCTGTCAAACCTGTCTGTGCATTCTCTCCAGCTATGCCTTATAACCATACTGGTGTACTCTTGTTTACATAGATGAGACCCCACTAATATTTCTCCGCCCCAAAGATGACATACTCTTTGTTCAGAATCTTTTGTCCTTTCTTTCTGTAAAGATGATGACATTCTGGGACAGACTGCATCAACATAAATGAAATCCAGGCTTGGGAATTTGACAAAATTCAAATGACATCTTTGTTTAAAAGTATTTAGGTCATACTTCCAGATAGGGCTATATGAGTTTTGGATAGATAGCATAATTTAAAAATCCCAAGTCTGGGATCTTAGGTATGAACCAGATGCCTGCCTTTATCTAGAAATATTTGCATCACTTTTCTGTAAGAAAGTGTTTTGAACAAATGAGATGATGGTAAACAAACACACAAATCAAATTTCTCAGGACCAAAAACTTCACATAACACATTAATTATGTGCACAAAGTAGATTTGCTCAATTTTACTGAATCTTGGAGAGTTAATTCTGAGTTTGATTCTTGAAACTGTTCTGAAATTCAATGTTTAAAAACGTAATTTTTAAGCAGTTTCTTTTTTTCACAACCATTCAATTCTGGGAATTTTAATAAATTTTTATCCAATTAATAGTCCCGCCAAATCACAAACCTGCAATTAAACTTTTAAACAGGGTCAGTGCCGTTACACAGACAAATGGTTGATGTATAAATGGATAAGATAGACTCTGGCAAGAAAAATTGAACAAACTTACCTGGCAGTAAATCTAGCTATTGATTCAATATAATGTTTCCATGGTGGAAAACGTTATGTTGAATATATGCGGATGAACCAACTTGTCTAGTAGCAGACCTAGCTATTGAGTCAATGTTTCCATAATAGAAAACATTAAATATATTTGGATAGCATTTAATTCCATGAGAGAGTATCCCACATATGAATCCGATTTTTGTGCATTATAAAGAATACAATTACCAAATGAGTAAGAGAATTTGCAGATAAGATTCACTGGGTTGGTATTTGTGTTAATGAAGTTAAAGGTTTTATATTTATAGTAATTATTAATACTATTAATGGGTGGTGGTGGTGGTATCAGAGATACTGAGAGGGAATTAAGAGAGAGGAACAGTAAAACAAAGAGAGGGGGTTATCATAGAAAGATAAAGAGAGTGACACAGAGAGGGACCGAAGGTGGGGGTATCATCTTAGATGAAGGCTGTTGTTTATGGGGGAGGGGTTTAATATCATGTTCCAATATGTTGAGGACAAATAGGCCCCTGAACTGCAACCTACTTAAAAATAGAGATCAGGTTTGGAAATGAAGAATAGTGATGATTTGTGAGTGAATTCTTCCTAAGAACCGATTACTTTATCCCTGATCCGTGTCACGGATTGACAGCCTGAAAAAAATTTGAATAAAAAGCCACTAAAAAATTAAGATGAAAATATGACTCTCTTATAACAGTTTTTTTGTTTTGTTTGTTTCAAGGTTGAACAACCTATCAATCCTCATGGGATCATTTAATGATTTTGGGTAAGGTTATTTTATTTTTACATTTTTCTTTTCGAGTATCAAGATTCATTGGGATTTGTTTTTAAGAGCAGAGTCCCCAAGTCCTACCCTTGCTATTTAACCTATAACTGGAGGGAAGGGACAGATTAATACCTTTCCCAAGGGTACCAGTGCTTAAGTGAATGCAGGGTATTCAATTGGAATTCAAACTCGGCTCACCGATTTCTCTTTCCGAGCCGATATCCACTGCACAACAACGCACATCCATCATTATACACTTACAACACCTGGTATTCCCAAGCGGTCACCCATCTAAGTACTGACCAGACTCAATATTGCTTAACTTTGGTGATCGAGCGAGAACCGGTGTATTCAACGTGATAGGCCGTAAGCCTAGTTTTTTTGTGTTATGTTATTCTAAAGGAAACTTTTGGTAACTTGCTATTAGTGAATTATATTTTGGTATCTTCGCATAAAGTCATCATACTAAACAAATCCTTTGAATAATACACAATAATACTCTCGGAATAATTCTATCAAGTAATTCACTCAGAAACAATCTCGTCAATGATTCACAACACAGGAATGATGCACAAAACACTCAGACTTCTGTCCGAGTGCTTTATATAATAAATATTTATGGTCACATGATCCCAGTAGCACAATTCATTTAATGGCTAGGTTTGTTGTCTGGAGATCAGTGTTCCACCACATGTGTTGGTATCGACACTTTCTTCCTTCAATAGACTCAAAATTCATAATGCATAATACTTTAACTTCTCTCAACTTTGTCATACTATAACTTAAATTTTTAGTACTCTGCCTTCTATCCATAATACCTGTACAATAAATGAAATATAATACTTGAATGATTTTCTGCAAAGGAATGCTTCCTTTAGGTCTGCAAATGTAGCATATAAAAAACAGATTTCTGAAATGTGGGGCTAACATAAACCGAGATTGAATATTACTAATAGGATTAAAATATTACTTTCAAAGATATTTATTTAATATTAAAAAAACAACATGCACAAAATCCTAAAGAAACTTTTTTAAAATATTTATTATTCAATTTTCGATATATCACATCATAACAGGTAAAATTTTATTTTATTAGAAAAAAAAAAAAAAAAAAAAATATTCATAAGATGAAAAATTTTTTTTTTCTAATGGATACTTTCTTTCCACACCAAATGCCACCTGCTTGTCAAATATCGAGCAACACAAACACACAAGTCGGAAATGCACCAACATGTGCAGAATTTTCTCTTGTAACTTGGTATTTTTTTTTTATTCTTTGGTGGGGAGGGGTTGAAGTGGAAGTGTGTGAGTTTATGCAGAATAAAGTAGTATACTAAACACTTTTAGAGCTGTTCCTGATTTTCCTGGCAATTCAAGAACTAACCTCAAGTGTCGCCAGCACCACAATGAAACTTTAAAGCTGAGAATTGCAAGAAGGAAAACTGGCACTCAAAATTGTCCCCCTGACCCCGAAGCCCCCCCCAAAAAAAATTATTCAACTTGCTATTTCTCCTGATAACTCATTTATATAAAGAAATATCTTTGACAGAATTTAGTAGGCAGCAAAGAATTTCAAATCCATTTCATTCATTCACCTTCCAAGTCGAGTAACTGCAGGAGAAAGAATTTGCTAACGTTTCTGCCATTATGTTGGTAAAAAAAAGGCCTTCAATGTCTTCAAGTTGAGAGACACTTGTGTGCAAGTCCACTAACCCCAGGTCTGGTATTTCAGCCATAAAAAGAAAAGAGTTGAAAAAGATTTCATAATTGCAACAAAATGTTGGAACAAAGACGGGCAAACCCCAGTGAAAAATCTTGAAAAAGATGTTATCAATTAGAAAGCGCATAAAATAGTTAAGAATCAAAGTTGCAAGGAGACGGTGTTTCTTCGGATGAAACTAGTTGTTTCTGTGAGTGAGAAGAAAATCCCAAACCAAATAAGCATTTCTTTCATGATCAATATGATCAGTGGTCACAATTTTGTGACTGCATCTGTACAGGTTTTGATTTAACCAAGAATCTTACACATACAGGATAAGAGAGAGGGGGGAGGGGAATGAAAGTTAACTTTTGATTTATAAAATTTACTTTTGTCACAGATGCACATACTTTCCTACTTGAGTAAGGTCTATGCAAACAGGCAGCTGTCAAGACAGTTCTAGTAGCAAGGTAACTTCATAATCCACTTAACAGGAGTTCTGAAAGTCAATAAATGAGTCACACCACGATCAGAAAAGCTCCAAGAGAATTCAGATGCAAACAATAAACACTTTATATTTTTAAGCAATGTTACCAGACAGTTTGCCCCTCAACATCCATCCGTAAAAGTGTTTTTAATGGCATAGACATAGATGCTCTAAGTTGATTTTCAGTCCCAAACAATTATTCGAACAGGTCATTTGTTCAACCTTTCTACTCGGAAAAGTTTTTTTTCAAATAAGTTTTCATTATTCTGTAGAATCTTCCCAAGCATTTCATTTTTTTGTCCTTTTTAAACACGTTACTTTGTTTACTGAAAGACAGCTTTATGTATGAGAGGAACATGTCTGTCACTGCAGGCAAGTAACAGAAAAATCTGGCTACTTGTAGATAGACAAAAATCAGAGACAGTAAAAGGGTTGGTCCATTTGAGTAGTTGATGTCTGATTCTAGTTTCTCCCGATGAAGAAAAACAGGCCAAACATCCGACAGACTTGATCAAGACAATGTTGCATGTGTTTACAAATTGAATTTTAACATTTTTGTCTTGTCAGAAAAATGCTGGGTTTATTGCTACAAAGAAATGCATCTGACCTCATGGCTGACAGAAGAGCTAAGAAAAGCTGATAACCAATATAATGGGCAAAAATGAGAAAAAAAGAAAATAAAATTCTTTTACTTGGTCTTGTCTCAAACAAGGCGAGAAAGATATAAGCCAAATAATGCACAAACTGTGTGTGCGTGTCCTGTCCACATATCATATGGTAGATGTAACTGCAGCACTGTCCCTGAGGATGGGTAATGGCCAAACATGAAGGGGCCAACAATTTGAAATTGATTTATGTGACAACAAAAACCTATCATCAAATCCAATAAGAATGTGGCTGGCAAGTGTAGTTGTTGGAGGATCAATATGAAAAAAAAAAAAAAAAATTACCATATGCACTTGCTATATATGTATGTATGTATATATATATATATATATATATATATAACAAAGTGAAAAAGGTTTAGTGTGATGAGTTTCATTCTTTAAGGCTTTATCAGACTAAGTTTGTTTATATTGAGGCAACTACTCATGCACACAAACAAGAATTGCTGGGAATTTTAAAATGATGTGTGTGCATGGGGCGGGGGGGTCCTACTTTTATCAGTTTCATTCAAAATGACTGACAAGGTACAGAAGTTAAGATTTTTATAATTTTATTCTTTTCTGGGCATAAATTATGTAAAAATTGTCAAACAAAAGCATTTGGACACTTTCCACATAATTTACATCCAGACAAGAAAAAAAAAAAAAAAAAACTTAACGCCAGTACTTCCTTGACAGTGGTTTTAATTGAAGTGTGTGTGTGTTTTGAGTATGTTCCCAGCATCACTCATTTATGTGCATGTGTAATTTCATCAATGCAAACTTAGTCCAATGAAACCCTAAAGGACAAAATGCATCACATGAAAAACTTTCATTTTGTAATATCTTTCACCCAAAATTGTTCTTGATATATACAAATTTATATATCGTTATACCATATCTATCAATCTCCCCTTGTGTGTGTGTGTGTGTGTGTGTGTGTGTGTGTGTGTGTGTGTGTGTGTGCGCAACTTGGGATCAAATATGGACATGTCCAACAAAATGAGAAGATAAATAGGCAAATGTATATCATCCTAAAATGTTGTTTAACTTTTATTTAAGCTTCAGAGACATCTTTGTCTATATCTCTGAATTTGCTGAAGCTTTCATGAAAGTGAAACATTTTAGATTGATAAACTTTTATTATTTGTTCTTTCACTTATATATATATATATATATATATATATATATATATATAAGGAATAGATTTATAATCTGACATTATTTCTTACTGTAAACATTTATTGAATACACAAGTTTAATTCCTGTTTGTTAAACAATGTAGATTTACGTTGACTGCACATGCTGGTAGATGTGAAAGTATGGTTTAAAAATAAAAAAAATAAAAAGCATGTCTATTCAAATGTGGGGATCCACTATATATAACGCTTACACTTGGACAAAATACATACATAGAGTCCATTTTTAAATGTAACAAGGTTAATGACTGCCCAATCATTTTTTAACGTTTGAACATCTATTAAACAAAGAGGATTAAAAAAAAAAAAAAAAAATTGGGGTTGAAATAACAGTAACAAGAGTTAAGTCAGAAGAAACCTGAGATTTGAAGAACAAAAATATCTAGAGAAATATCTAAACATCTTGAAAAAAAGATTTAAAAACCAAGAAAAAATGCTCTTTAAAAACAAATATTTACTTTTCCCTTCTGTTTAAAATTCAAATCTGTGAAGAATAACAATGATTTCATATTTACATTTTTTTTTTTTTTGAAAGCAAATCTTTCTGCCTCGATGACTTTTTAGGAGAGGGGGAAAAAGAACAAAAAAAAGAAAAAGGGAAAATAAAAAATACAAAAAATAAATAAAAAAAAAAGTAAAAGAACAAGCAGCTTTCATGCTCATTCTTACCCATATAGACATGTTTGTTTGTGTGTTGAACAAATGATTGTGTGTTGAGGCAGAGGTGAAGACGGCTCAACTGAAAAAGGTGCTCTATTTGGCCTCAGACAATTTGGTTGGAAAGAGACAGAGCGAAGGAACAAAGATCCAATAACAAATTCAAAGTCCAGGGCAGGAGTTGGAAATTCTTTGCATTTTTCAGATATCAAACACTCAATTAAAAAAAAAAAAAAAGGTGGGGGGGGTGGGAATAAAGAGAGGAGGAGAGAAGAGCGATTAGAGAGCGAAAGGAAAAGAGAGAAAGATGTTGTCGCAATTGATGTGTGCAAGGTGCACTCGAGATATTCTTGAAGAGTTAGAAGTGTGGTGTGCAGCTTGATTGGTTGCACGCGGGCAAAGGCAGATGGTATTTTCTCATTACAACAGTCATTAGTAGTAGTAACATTAGTTCAAAGAGCAGAATTAGGAAAAGAGCCAGAGACTCATCCTTTCGCCTGCTTCTGAATATGTTGGATGAATTCATAATAGGACATTGTTGATTCTGTCCGATCTTCTACAAAATGTTGGAAAAACAAGTGTTTCCGTTTGCTGTCTTCCCTGGAAAAAAAAAAACCAAAAAAACAATAAAATTAATAATATGAATGTGTGAGAGCGAGCGCGAGAGAGAAAGAGAGAGCGCGAGAGAGAAAGAAAGAAATAAAGAGAGGTAAAGAAAGAGAAAGAAAAATTTTCTCTTTCTCTGCAACTCAACGTCATTGGTGATGGGAAATGAACTGGCAACACGTTTCTTACCTCAAAATGATAAACGTAGTGCCATTAGGACGAGCATCCATTAAACTGTATACAAATGTGCGCACTCTTTCTGACATTGGGTTTTCTTTCTCAGGCAAAGTTGTCTGCAAATATAAGATAGCGATTCTGAATAAATATTCATAAATTCCTCAAACTCAAGTAAATCATGTTGTGTAGGGTAAAGTGTAAGGATTTTTAATTTCAGAATTATGTCAAACCAAATATTAGAAAGAAGCTAAATGCTAAGCAGTCATTACTGTCAACTGTACTTTTTTTTTTTTTTTTTTTTTTTAGGGGAGGTGCTTTTAACTTTTCAATGCCTTATGTTAAATCAAGAATTCAGTTAAAAATCTTAAATATAGGTTGTCCCAAAAATGTACCTGTACTTTAAATGGTTATAAAGATAGTGTTTATTTTCATATTACATTTCATTTGTAAAATTGAAAAGAGTCTACGGACAAGATTTAATAGTTTGTCAACATGTTTTCAAGCAGTCTTGAAAATAAACAAATAAAATAAATTAGCTAAAAGGTGTATACATTGTTTTGTTTTGTGTGTGTACACTCTGTATTTATCAAAGAGGTTTTCAGTCATTCAAAACTAAATTTCAAAGAATCAATAATTTGAGTTATCTAAGCTGCATTTAACCAGCTCACACTAAGTACCCTTCATCAGAAGTGAGAAGAGGTGAAAAAAATCTAAGTGCTTAACAGAAAAAAAAAATAAATAAAAATGCTCTCTTCTATATGGACTTTCACTGGGAGCGGGGGAAGCATTTTTGAAATATCCTATTTTAAAGGCCATTACGTCAAAATTAAATCTTAGTTAAAGTTTGAGAGATTTTAAATGATTTCCTTTAAATGAATGAAAAGAAGTCCAATACAAGGTTCCTCATAGGAAATTGGAAAGCCAACAGAAAATGTGCTTTACTACTGCACTGAAATAACTTCTTTAAAATGTTTTTGCATAAAATACTAAAGTAACAATGAAGTTTTGTAACCGACGACTTCAGCAAAAAATCGATTTGAGAAAACTGCAATGTTTGAATTTTGTTTAACGGCAAATCAACCTCTGTGGGTTATTTAATGCCAAATAGGTAGTGTTTTAAGGTATTTTTTTTAATGTTCAGTTATAGATTTAATCAGATTTTGATAAATTTCATTAATTTTTTTTATTTTTATTTTAGAAACTTAAGATACCTTCTAGTTTTGTATTCAAAACTATATTGCTAGTAATATTTTTTTTTCCTTCAAAAATGTATTGTTGGTAATATTTTTCTTTCAAAAATGTATATTTTTCTATAAAAGTCTATTTTTATACTTTCAGAGTGTTTTGACCCCAATTTTGAGGAATTAACTATTTGCCCATAGCTGGGAGCCTAACAGGTACTACCACTCCAGATCAGGGTGGAGCTGAGAACAACAGCAATTAAAAGGTGGTTCTATGCTCCTCACAACCTCCCAATCAGAGGCCTTGCTGCCGAATGCAGTTTACTGTCATACACAGGATGATCAAGTACGGGCCTTAACAGGGTTCATAAAATAGTTAATATTGATTGATAAAGTTTTTTTCCCAGCAAGTTTGGCTTTCATAGCTGAAGTCACAACAAAATTCTTTGATTCTATTGACAAGACAGAACTTGCAATATTGGCAACTTCTACACTTTGCCTGTTTTGGCCAACATCATGGATTAGTAAGGAGTTATCACCAATAGAGTAACAGAGACTGGAATTAAAGGTCGGCTCTGATCAATAAGTTAACAGAAAATAAACTCAGAGTTATTGGTACCAAAAAGGTGGTCTAAGTTTGATAAAACAAAATTTTCGCTGGGGTGACTAATTCCAACTTTTGATCCACCACAATAATGAGTTCAGACACTATCTGCATCTCACACATAAGAATGTCTGGTTGTTCAGCCTTTAATGTTGGGTTCTGAAAAGAACAGCCAACAATAACACTGCTCAATAAACTGAATAACATTAAAGTTGTTCGCATTAATTCAACATGTCATTCTGTCTTCAGCATTGTTTCCATGCCCCTCTCCAGGTTTTCTGATCTTGAATAAAATTCCTAGTCAATTACCTGAAAAATTCCTTGACTCTGGAACAGCACATAGGAGAGTCAAACAGTCAGTTAAGTGCCATATGTGATACACGCTTTGGGCAATCATGTCTCAAATGAGACCTGACTGACTGGGCAGAAGATTATCCTGCAGTAGGTTGCTATTGCTTTCTACGGTAGACTGGTTGCTAGCCAAGGCTATAGAACCCAATGTCCTATTATTTAACCCATAACTGGAGGGAAGAGATGGATTAATACTTTTCTCAAGGGTATTTGTGTGTAAGTGAATGCAACAGATTCGACTAGAATTCGAACTCTGCTCCCCGATTTATCGCTCTGAGTCGATATCCACTGCACCACAAAACAGTAGTCAGCATATAACATGACAATGCACCGCCTAAAAAAAGAACAGCTGAAGAAACATACTTATCCAAGTGTTACTTATCCAAGTGTTACTTATCCAAGTGTTACTTATCCAAGTGTTACTTATCCAAGTGTTACTTATCCAAGTGTTACTTATCCAAGTGTTACTTATCCAAGTGTTACTTATCCAAGTGTTACTTATCCAAGTGTTACTTATCCAAGAAAACTAATATATATCACATTCGCATTTAATAAATAAATAAAAATTTAAGGAAACAGGTCACTCGATGTTCCCTATCAGGTCACAAGGATTGGGATTTTTGTAAATAGGAGTAGATAGGTTCATCTATTGTCCGATTCACACTCCTCCTAGAACTTTTGAACAGGAAAAGCTTATCCTTTGTTTCCCCATTTTGAATTGGGTTTCCGGTTCCTTTTAAAGTTTTTTCATTCTCTTTCACTCTCAGTAGCCCCTTGCATCTTAGTGACATTAAACACCTTGCTCAAGGGGTGAATTGATAAAAAAAAAAAAATTAACACTTCAACGCATGCATGCATCCATAATTCCTTTTTTTTTTATCTTTTTTTTAGTAGATACCCATATTTGAATAGACACTATTTATTAAACAGCATATTTATTTGTTTTTATCTACCAGACAGAATATTGAAGAATATAAATCTTTCTCAGAGGCACAATTCAACTTTGCCTGATTATCCACAGACTTTGTGGCCAAGATGGTTTAAAGCACATTGAATCTAACAACATTTTTTTTTTCCTGCCAAATGGAATTCATGCAGATCCAAATCCTGCCAGAGAGTACATATGATAATAAGAATTATATTTTTCAAATATTCAGTCTGGTAGACAAAAATATACTGTTTAATAAATAAATGGATCATTTACTCAAATATGGGTATCTGCTAAAAATAACGTTTAAGTAATAAAATCTACTGGAATAATAAATAAAAAAAATCGATCACTTCTTTAGAAATACATATGTAAGCACTGGGACTCAACTTTTTGTAAGAATTTGAATATTGTGTTTTGTTGTACAAGTTCTTTAAATTATTTACTTGTTAATATTGGAGTTGTCTTAGGTACAGTTCATTACATCTTAATATATTCTGTACAATGCTCAAGGCGTGCAATATACATGGCTGGTTCTTTATATTTTTAAGTTGGTTATATCGCATTGCAAAACTAGTCTATAGACGATATAATTTCAACAGAACCGTATACCCTGCCATTTGCTGATCCATTTTGTAACCACTAGTTGCACATTAATGATATAAACAAAAAATATGTAACCTAAATTCAATCTGGAAATTAAACAGTGGAGCTATTTATGCATTTTCAAACAGACATATGGCAATAGTAAAATGTAAAAGAAGAAAAGTTCTTACCATTCCATCACAAAGAGAAGAGAAGTTAGGAGCATCAAAAACATCTTGACAAAACTGATCACTGATGGCACCTCCTACGAGCAAGACCATAGAATCAAGAGAATCTAACAAGTAGGCACCATGTCTGTCAAGGTTGGCTGCTGTTAATTGAAGGATTGGTGCCCATGGCACATTGATTCCATTTCGTTCTGTCATGTGCTGCAAAAAGAAAAGAAAATATGTTAGGCTTAATGAACTAATCAAGCCAAGTAGACCCTTTAAAAAGGGACCCACACTGAAATGACTAAGTGAGGTTATGCTTGGGGGAGTGAGAGCTAATGGCAACATTAACCTTTCCCTATAAGGAAACATTCAGAACTCATTGACCAAGAAGAGAGTGCTATGTTTGGTTGAAATTTATAAAATCCTTCTCTTGAAACAATTTTTCAAGAAATTAGAGTTTTCAAGTATCAAATACCAAAGTGAGTTTTCTTCCAAATATTTAAGATTTTTTTGGCAGTGTAGACAGTGTGTAAACATACTACACAACCCTCACTTAAACTTTCCTCTACCCATCCAATGATTACCCCACATTGCATTCAGATTCGTCAATGTGCACCAAAAGATGAGGGAAGAGCACAATGCATGTTGACAAGGTAACAGGGTGAAAGATAAGTCATGTTGAGAAATAAGAATATAGTCAGATGTTTTATAAAGGGCTTCACCTGTTCATCCAGGTGGGTTGGTAGGTGATACTTGGGACAACTTCTGCCCTGCAAGTTCTTCCCCCACCAACTCCGTACCCATCTAATCATCCCAATATGGTGGCTGGTAATAAAAAAAAAAAAAACAAAAAAAAAACACGGAGGCTTTGGAACTGTGCAATGGACAAATCTGTCTGCTGCAAAGGACAGACGAGAAACTTCTGATCACAAGCAGGACTTAATATTGACCAGCACTCATATTTATTTATTAATTTATATAGACACACACACATACACACACCCAGTTTTGTTGTCATAAAAATCCCACATTTACCCTTTTACTTCTCACTCAGTTAAAATGGATGCTGCTTAGAGTTTGATTTTTGTTTAACGGCATATCAACCTCTGCGGGTTATGCCAAAAAAAAGGTGGAGGTCTAAAGGTATTTTTTTTAATATTCGATTATAGTGAGAAAGTTGATTTAGTCAGATTTTAATGAAAATTTTGTTTTTATTCTTTTTTAATTTAAAAAACTGAAAATGTTTTATATTTTTTTTCCTTCAAATACGTTTTGCTTGGAATATTTTTTTTCCTTCAAATACGTTTTGCTGAGAATAAAAAGTTTATTTTTATGTATATATTTCTATAAAAGTGTATTTTTATACTTTCATAGTGATTTGATCCTAAATTTTTTTTAGGGGGTTAACTATTTGCCCATAGCTGGGACCCTAACAGCTGCTACCACTCCAGGTCAGGGTGGACCTGGGAACAACAGCAATTAAGAGGTTGTTCCATGCTCCTCACAATCTCCCAATTAGAGGCCTTGCTTTCATATGCTATTTACTGTCATGCCCACGATCGGATGCTGCTTAGAAGACCAAACTTCAAAAAGGAATTATTTTACTGGTCTATCAAACAGAAACACTTGAGATTAAGATAAAACTACCTCTTCCCTTTCTACATGGATAGAATCACAAATTAACATCTTGATTATATTTTTCAACACCACCACCATTTACTTACATAAGCAACCCATTTTTGTTGTTGCTGTTGTTGTGGGAAGTGTTTTTTTTTTTTGTTCTTTTGTAAAGCTTGTATTTCATGAATTTGTAGCACCAGTCTGATGAAGGATAGATTTAAGATTTAGACAATAGATTTATTTGGAGTGATTTTTAATCATTGATTGTATAGATTAGGACGAGAAATCAAAGATCTGAGTAAATTCCAATTGAATTTGTTTCATTCACTTATGCACAAATATCCTTGGGAAGATATGAATTCATCTCTTCCCCCTCCACCTATGGGTTGAATAGCAAGACAGATTGGATTTTATAGCCTTGGTTGGCAACCAGTCTATTGCAGAAAGAAATGGCAACCTACTGCAGGAAAATCTTCTGCCTTGTCAATCATGGATCAAAAAAGACATGATCACCCAGGCGTGTATCACATATAGCACTTAACTGACTGCATAGATTGGTCATATACAGATTATTGCATTTTGTGTTGTCTCTGGGTCCCCATACTGCTACATAAAATGGTATTAATGAAAAAGGATTATTTCTTTTGTTTATTCATTTATATCAGACAAATGATAGCAATTGTATTCTAAGAGGCAACATACAATGCTCTCACTGGAATGCATTTTGGGTCAGTGTCCTTCCATGAGTGATCTTAGCCAGTCTCTAGCCTGAGTGTGTGAAGCACATAGACGCTTCAAAATTCTTGCAGACCTCTGTTAGATTTGAGCAGTCTTAGAGTTATATTCAAAACCCAGACAAAGGCAATCCATCAGTCAGAATACAATGTCCACAATACCACTCCCTGTTCCCCAATAAGTGACCAGGTTTACATTATATAAAGAATGGAATTTATTGTGGAACGGAGGTAGTACCATTCCCCCCACCCCACTCCATTTCTTTTCCTTTGTTTTTTAAAAACAGCCGTTAGGATTGCCTTTTGAGTGAACATAATGAATCCAGAGTTATTTTTCTCGATAATTGCTGTTTTCACATTATTTAGACTGACCATAGTGCAATGGTAAAGTGCTCGCCTGAAGTGCAAGAGGTTGCTGGCTAGATTCTCAGCTGGGTTATACCAAAGACTTTAAAAATGGTACTTGACACTTCTCAGCTTGCAGTCAGCAACAAAGAGAATGATCGAGGGTAAGTGAAGAAATCCAGAGATAGGAGTTGTGCCCACCCCTACTGTAAGGTAGCAGTGAAAGAAAAGGGAGCCTTCAAATCACCCTAGACCTAGCAGACACCCAACTTACATTATTTAGAAGAGATTTAGTCAAATGTGTGAACTTGTATCAAAGTGTTGCAAATAATATCCACCTAATAATCTTCAACATGTCTACAGCTATATCGTGTTGAATACACCGGTTCCTGTCCTATCACCAAAGTTAAGCAACATTGAGCCTGGTCAGTACTTAAATGGGTGACCATTTGGGAATACCAGGTGCTGTAAACGTAAGGATCAAGAATGGTCCACCAGTCCTCCAGGTTTGGGGGTTGGGTGCAGGGCTAACAACCCTACCTCATAAAAAACAGTTTGTTACAGAAGCAGCAACAAAAAGTTGCTGCCCTATCCACCATCTGGATGTGATGGATAAATGATGAATAATCTTCAACAGTAACCGTCTCTCAAGCCTTGCATTGTATCAAAACTTTAGTATTTATTTAAAAAAACGATCTTACCTCATCATCTAAATTGTGCAGAGGATAGAGACTGGGATATATTTTTTGTAGCAGGTAGCACATTGGTAATGTTTTGCATTGCTCCATGGCAAATACTCGTTCATCCAAGCTGACATGTGATCCCCGGAATGCTTTCTGCAAATCAACAATAAGTATCAAAAATTTACAAATAAAAATGAAAATATGCAAAATAACTAAAATATCTGTTATAACACACAAAAAAAAAAATTTTTTTATTATAAAAATTTCTGTATTAAGTTGTTATTCTATGAGTCCAGTCCCTTTAGGACATGGGCAATCATAGCTCTCCACAATTCCTTGTCTTTTTGTATTTCTTAGTAAAATTTGTCTTTTTACTGTCTCTCCTAATCCATTCTACCAAACATTTACAGAAACTTATTAGGCTTCTTGTTGGTATCACTGGTAACTTTGTTTAAACAAATAAGTGAAATTTACTTTAGTATTTCAAGATAATTTTTGTGTAATTGTGCTAAATCTATCTGTTGAAATGAGATGTCAGTATTACTTTCATTTTAGTGTAATTTAGACAATTCATCCATCATGCCTTGTAGGGCGGGGCAGTGCTTAGAATGCTTGCAACCAAGAGACCTCAGTTCAAATTTCATCAGGGTCAATTTATCAAGAAAGTAACTTCTTGATGTTATTGGCCTGGAAAGGCAATCCCAACTTGTGGCAACTTTGGAAAGTTGCCTGAAAATAATACCATGGGTTGACCAAAGCTTTGTGAGAGAAATCAGAGTAAACAGTACTATTATAGAGCCATCGATGGTTGTGCTAGCAAAAAGTCACAAGTCATCATGACTGAGGGTTTGAGTATACTGGCCTTATTAAGACTGCCAATCACACCAGATAACACACACTTTCCCAGAAACTAACTAAGGTCTTTTCAGAATAATCGCAGTACAAACCACAAGTGGGCTCTCTAGGTGTTGAACAAACAAAATGTGACCGAGTTGGCACCTGCAACAGGGAGTGGTTAGCCACCCTAATAGATAGACATCCTCAGATACAAAAGGCTAGACCCCTCTCCCCCCCCACACACACATGGAAGAAAGATGCAAAATAGTGAGAGAAAATATATAGCAAATCAGCTCAAAGATTGAATATCTTCACCATATGGGAATACTTCAATTTGACTCACAACTGTGAAATTGTCCTCACTAATCTCGTTTCTGTTCCCACCCAATTAATTAATCTTTAAATAAAATGGAAAATATTCTGGTTTTATCCAAAGAAAATTATAAAAAGTAGTCACAGGATTGTGTAAAGAAGTGATTGTTGTCAATTCTGAAGAAAATGTATCAATCTAGTTTTATATATTTGGGATTTATTAAAATTTTAAAAATAGCTTTTTAAAATCAAAAATTGTTGAGAGAGTATACAGTAATAGTAGTGTGAACAGAAAAACTATCCTTTTGACACTTTGAGGTGTCGGGGTGTTAATCTTTGCTGAAAAAAAAAAAAAAAAATGAAGGTGGGGTCATCATTTGACAAGATTGAATTCTGTAAGGAAATGTCTTAGCTTGATTTGCTAGTGAAAATTTGAATGTTGTCACAATTGGAGCAGGTTTACTCAGCATCTCAATCTACAAATGAATAGAAAAGATGACCACAAAATTAGGAAATACTTACACTCTTCAACATTCCCAAGATATATAAAGGTAACAGACGCAGAGCAAATGGGCAAGGCAAACTGCCCAATCTGCCAGTAGAAGGCTGGGAGGAAATGAAGGAAGAAAGAGCATCCACTCCAGCATTGATGAGAGCATCACGGGCATCACCTAGGGAGCTAGATAGAGTGCGATCCACAGCTGGAAAAAAGAAATTTACATATGGATTATGTGGAACTAATCTAACCATCAGATTTTTTTTTGTTTTTTTTGGAGGGGCTTCTTGGTCAGGCCAAGAACTACAGCTTCAAAATGATACTATCATTTACACTATTTACATTGTTCAACCTGTAATTCTCGTCTTCATTGTCATATTCACGTCGTTTCAGATGTTGTACACTCTGACCTTCTTCAGCTGTTGGAATTTCAAACCAAACCGTTTATTTGACAATAAAGATGAAGACAATAGTTCAAACAATGTAAACGGTATAGTTACAATACCTAATTTCAGAAATACAGATGGATATCATTATATATGAATAAGTCTATTTTAATGTCACCATCAAATCATTTTTCTCATATCTGGAATTTAAAATTAATCTAAAAATAGGACAATTTTGAAAAATGAATTTACACATTTTTATTTTGAAATAAGTTTTTACAACTTTAAGAAATTACAATCTACGCCTTTCAAGATTAGAAATTCCTCCAAGTCTGCAATAAACTTCAAACTGAAATAGTGCAATAAGAAAAATGTTGTATGTGCACAGTTTCCCTTCAACAAATACAACAAAAGCAAACTGAAATTTATAGTAAAGGTTAGGTCCTGTCAAGTTAGTATTCTGGCAATAAAATGCCATCTGATTGTTAGTGATGTGAATTATTACAGTGAACATAGAAAACAACATGAAAACAAATACAAACCCATTTTAGCAAGGAGGGCAGCAATAGCTTGCTGATCAGCTGCTGCGTGTACTGCACTGAGTTCAGTTGTCACAGGCAGACACAATGTATGCACTCGAATTCTGCGCTCACCTGTAACACACAAATTATACTCTTACAGTTTATTTTCTAATAAACAATTGAGAAAACATTTTTTTTTGCATATCTAAACATTACAATTTAGAAATAGGAATAGTTTGCCTGTAAATATTTGCAGAGCTCTGACATAAGAAAATAAAAAAAAAATTATTTTAAATCTTTGGAAAAACAACTATTTAAGCCTCATGGTTGAGATTGCTAGAGACAAGGATGGGTCAATAAATCTATAACCTAACAGCTGAATTAGGATCTGAAATATCCATTGTCTAATGTTCAATCTATGTTTAATGAAGAAACACTAGGTTGTTAAGTGCATTTTACATTTTATGACATCATGACTGATGTCAAAGGTTAACTGGCAATATTATTTCTAAACAAAGAAAAACATTTTTCATGTTAAAACAATGTGATACTATGAATTTTCTGGTTTGTGTCACTTCTGGAATATAGTGCAAGAGGTGAAATTATAAGCTTGAGTGCAATTGGTCATTAGGTACAGTCTTAGATCTATTTAACTTGAATATTGTTTTCATTTGATAAAGGAATTATTCATTAAAATGAGCAACACAAAGTAAATCTTCACAGATCATGTTTGTTTTGATCAGGGACATAAGACATTTTCAGATACAAGTAACACCTGTGACAATCAGGTCAAATGAGGATGTAATCTTGCAACATGGAAAATGTTTCACTGAAGGTGGATATGAGTGATACAAGGCCATCATTTTGATTTACCCACCAATGAGAAAGAGGCTGGGATGGAGCTTCTCGTCTCCCCCTCTGGTACTTATGACACAGAGCCATTATTTTGATTGAACCACAATCATATTGGGTTCTTGAGGGCTTTCTTTCCTCCCCTTTGATGCAGATGACTGTTACGTGTTGGAAATTGTAACAAAAGAAAAAACTGATTTACCAAAACACAGAGCTAAATCACAAACAAATATTTAATTTACAAAAAGAAAACACAAAATAAAATATATACAAATATACAATTGTAGCATTCAAAACAGAGTTTACTGGCGAAGTGTTATGAACGAGAAGGAAAGGTGTGAGAGTCAAGTATCTTTACCACGTTAGGGCTAGCGAAGTAATCTAAAAGCTGTTACTGGAAATTCACAAACATATGTAAAAATATAATTTTTAGCTTGGTCAATAAAAATATTCAAAAATCCTATTTACCAGGTTAGTTCCAGGAGGTTCTCTTTGGGTTTTTGTTGGTTGGCAACTTTTCAGAGAGATTCTTTTGACTAGATATACCAATATGCAAATCAAAGCCGGAGTTGATAATGCCAGAAATTCTCTTTTAACAACTGACAACTCTTTTCCAAAAACCTAATTTTATGGGGGCTAGCACCTAATTAGCATATTTCTCGAATCGTCTAGATTTTTCTTGAATATACTGGAATGATCTAGAATCTTCCAAACGGTCTATTTCTAATTTCTCTATTTTACAACTACTTCATGAATGAAAACTTTTTTGTATTAACAAGTAGGACTCAGTAGAATCCCTTACTATAAATTTTAACCTTTTTGTTGACTTTATTAATATTTTTTATATAGAAATGCATCCTCGTAACAATGACACAAGACCATTAGTCAAGCATTATTATTGGCTAGCCAATCAGAACACTGCAATTGGGGTTTGCAGTTGCCAAAACAGCAGAAGTAAAAATCAAACTGGTCTTGTCGCTAGTAGATCAACAACACTCTCTGCTTGATGTCCATGGTCTCTTAATCAGCTAAGGACATGTTCTCTACGCTGCTTTTTGAACTCCCTTGATCAGTTACATTCAGTTAAATAGTTGAACTCTGGGCTGTTTAGCTATAACTGCAACCAGCAGTTAATCACTTCCTCCCAGCTTAAAAATTCTTTATACAGCGAAACTTCTTCAAATCCCTTTTGTTTATGTATTCATGATCTTAATCATAGTACCATAAATAAAAGTTGTTATTTTTACACTTGATAGTGAGTGTTCTTGAATTAAGTATACCAGCAACACCAGTGACTTTAGTTTTTCACAAGCATAGCCAAGACAAAGAAGAGTCAAGCCTGAACAGTTTTTCACAGATATTCCTGCAAATACTGAAACACAATGTGGAGAGACAGGATTAGTGCAGAGTGAGCTCCCCAGACACAGACCAACAGAGACCGACCAAAGTAAACGTGGCATTTAGCAAAGCACACAACAACAGGGCCACAAGTAAATCATATTGAAAAATAAATATATTCGTTAAATAAAATAAATAATTTACACTTATTGATGAATACTACGTATTTCTAATTAGCACCAAAGTTCATTGTTTGAGATTAAATAATATTGTCAAATAGATTTTTCAAGAATTATTCTTCATTTACATCTCTTAATGCAACCAAAGAACCAGCACTTGTAAATTTTTATGGTTTAGAACAGGTGTGGGCAAACTATGGCCTGCAGGCTGCATGCGGCCCGCCAAAGAAATTTAAGCGGCCTACAAAATGTTAGTAAATTTCAAAGAGAAATTTTTCTTTTTTAAGCTGAGTTATTTTGTTTTTAAACAAATGTGTTTCATTTCAAGTTTCTACTTTAAAATATAAATTAAATTTTTTTCTTTATATTGAGTTACTTGATATGCATTTCATTTGAAGTTTACATTTTAAAATATTAATAAAATTATTTCTTTAAACAGAGTTAATCCAGTCATTCCTCTCTAACCGCACAATGAAGGTGGTATTAAATGGACATGCCTCCCAGAACTACCATACGAACGCAGGTGTCTCTCAAGGCTCTTTCCTAGGTCCTACGCTCTTTCTGATATACATTAATGATCTCCCTGATTCCATAAGATCCCAAGTAGGTATGTACGCCGATGACACCACAGTTTACTCTTGCCTCGACCAAAAATCTGGTGTAGGCAACAAAGCTTACCTTGCAGCCAAGCTTGAAAAGGACCTCCAATCCGTAGTGGACTGGGGTAAGAAATGGCTCGTAAATTTTAATGCTTCTAAAACGAAGCTACTATCAATTAACCATCACAGACAATCGCACATACCTCCCATTAGCAT
Source organism: Ascarosepion bandense (assembly GCA_037127315.1). Taxonomy (NCBI): domain Eukaryota; kingdom Metazoa; phylum Mollusca; class Cephalopoda; order Sepiida; family Sepiidae; genus Ascarosepion; species Ascarosepion bandense. Next base: position 2,819,159 of record JBBBDQ010000762.1, on the reverse strand, counting down.
GGACCAGGCTTGCCTCCCAGAGAGTAAAACACTATGCCTCCTTGGTCTCACACTTACAGCGGACCTCAAATGGAATGACTATATCGAATCCATTGCTAAATCTACTGCTATGAAAGTCAGTTCTCTGTGCAGGCCCGGAAGTTTTTTTCGTCTGAATCTATCCTGCACATATATAAATCTACCATCCACCCATTCATTGAATACTGCTGCCATATCTGGTCGGGTGCCCCTGCTATTCTGTCTTTTGTTAAAGGACTTTCTCAATGATTGCAAGTTTGTAGTAATCTAGGATAAGCGTAAATACCACCAGTCAGACACACGAGCTGCACAGATGCTGGGCCTTAGGATAAGTCAAATAAAATGATAAGCTACCTTTACTTGAAGTATAGAGCAGTGCAGCCTGGAAGCAAGCTGTATTGTTTTCGGTCAAGGAATCCTCAATTGATACTTGCATTCCAAAGCCAGCATCAGGGTTGATGTTGGGCAGAGATAACAAATCAGTTGACCGAACAAAAAAGTTTCCATGAAATGTATGGATACTTAAACCTAGAGAGAGCAAGAGAGAGAAAATTAGAAACACTTAAAAATAAAAATTACAAACAAATTTAATCATTAAATTATAAACTATGAGAGCAAAACAAAAATTATCTTGCGCTTGAGAAATTAATTTTATAAATAAACGTCTGACATGTATGGTACAAGAAAATAATACAAAGCCAAAATGAAATCTTGATTGATGAATGCTACCTACACATAAAATGCTGAACAGTTGTTTCATGAAAGCTGGGCTGTTTTTTTTGATTACCAAGATTGGTTTGAAATTTTAAAGCTCAAAAAATTCAATCCAATAAGGTTATTATAAAAAAATAAGAGACAATTTCAAATACATCAAGATGTATTGATGTTTATAATCTTAAAAATAGATTTGTTAATCAGTTTGTCCTCATCAGGTCTCCAAGCAAACCTAGACTAATTTCTGTCTGAACTTCTGAAACAAAGAATTATAATTATTGTACACTTATTGAAACTGTGGTCCTCATCTTGTTTGTTATAATCATAATATTTCAGCAGTCTAAAGTTCAAATAAAATCAGTGCACAAAATCTGGAGTAATTTAACCGACACTAAGTGGAAATGTCATTCTGATCAGAGGAGTGGCATTAAAAAGAGACAGCTATATTTCAAGTAGCAAGTTAAAGAACTTTCAGTGTTTAAATGTTCTAAACATTGCACCCTGGGTGGATTATCTTTCAAACCATCACAGGCTAAAAACAAATCTTTAAAGCTTGTGTGAGAAAAAACAATGCAGGGTTCAGATCCCAAAATAAAAAATTTGGCATCATGATTCCAAAAAGTCTAAATCAATCTAACAAGTTCAAAGTTAAAAAAGAGTTAAAAGAATATATATATGTATGTCAGATTAAATAATTTGCAAATATTATGTCTGCTTATTTTTAATCAAATCCGTTCATACTCACAGATAATCTTTCGCATATTATAATTGAAAGATGCTAGAAATGAGCTGTAATGTTGACAGATGTTATTATCATTCATTTCTCAATGTTCCCAAGTACTTTCAATCTCCTTCCAAGATCATATTCAAGAGTGTGAGTTATGGTAACAAAAAATAACTGCAAAACTGTGTTGCTAAAAAATTGCTGTAAATTTTTTCTGCTTCAAATAACAACTATCTGCTTCAATAACAACTATCCTACACCAAGAAAACAAAAGCAAACTACAGATTTTCAAGGAAATATTCATTAAAAAACTTCAAAACTTCTCAAGCTGTCAATTAATAAAATCGGCTATGAATACTGTAGTAATATTCTAAAATGTTTGTAGAAAGAACAGTTTTTCATGCTCTAACACGTGCATGACTATGACATTACAACATATTAAAAAAATTCCATATTGAATAATTTTCACATTCTAATGAACGCTAAGCAATTTGTCAACCGTCATTATCCAATCAGTATCAGCTGGGTTGCTGTGGAGAAGGATTTCATGTTAAAACTCCTAATGAGCCTTGACTAAAAACATCACTGATTATGTTTGTCAATGCATCAAACTGATGTATTTCACAAGACTTATCAATTTAAATAAACTACAAATGGTTGATAAGCCATCGAAAACGAATCAATCAATAAATCCATTAATATTTCTTTTTTCTCAGAGTAAACAGTAAGATTTATATGGAACAAAACGTCAGTTAATGTTAAAAAAAAAATTCAAGACCACAAATGTGTAAAAAGCAATCCTTGTTAAATAGAAACTCGCCTCTTGTGCAACGAATTCTCATCACAGCCTCAAAGCCAATCTTGCGTGTCACATAGCGAGCCAAATCCGTCTCAAATTTATCAATTAAACCAGGGTTCTTTGCAGTGTGGAATGATGGGTAATGGTACAAACAGCCTCCTGAATACTTAGAGACACAAGCTGCAATAAAAAACAATACAGCATTATTTCAATATCATGCAAAATTTCCTAAAACTGTTCAGATTTAATACAAAATAAATCCTAGTAAATAAGGTAGGTGGAATATTGACAGGTGGAAGAAAATACAAGGGTGGGAGAGTAACAAGAAGATAATGACTTACCAACAGTGGCTAGATCAGCATATTGACCATTCAACATAAAAACATCCATAGCTATTTGCTGAGCAGAACAATCAAGCGCCAATTTCTTGTAAAAATCTGTTGCAGGTCCAAGGTGAGGTATGTTCTACCAAATACAAAAGAAAAATTTTAAATATGTCCGAAGGATCTCAAATTTAAACTATTTTTTTCTTTTTCTGTAATTTATGCAATATATAAGGCCTAATTAGCAGATTAGTGTGAGCCTCATGTTTTTTACTATGAAATCTGATTTAATTTTAGAGTTGTTAGAAAAGGCAAAATATTACAGAAGAGCTGGGAGATTACACTTCAGCTAGACATGTCTGATTTAACTCTAAGCCATAAGTTATTAAATTAAAAAAAAATTAATTATCTAAGAATTTGGCACAGTTCATCTTAAAATGTTTTACTGTTTATGTCTCCTGGTATACTATGCATTTAGGTAGATCCTCATCTGCTAGAAAAATGAATGTGCTATATTAGTATGACCAATTCTGAATCTTGCTAAGACTATTACTTCTCTTTCGGAAAGCTTGGTGTCATATCCTAAGTGCAGGTTTGATTTTGTCCAATTTATTATTTAGGTGAGTATTCCCATAACTCTTGCCACTTATTTAAGATAAGACATTAATTACTGTTTTGGAATCTGTGCGAGGGACTTATTTTTGATATAATCATCTTTAGTGATTCTTCAGCTGCCTCATCTGCTTTTCCATTTCCCTGAATGCCTATATGGCTTGGGACATATGGTTTTTTGGAGTGTTATGTCAGATTTAATATTACAATGGGCTGTTTTATTGACCAGGGAAGAGCTTTTGAAAGAATAGATTCGTATATTAGAGAAGAGTTTATTTTGAGCTCATTGAAATTTGCTTTCTATGTGGACGCCAAGATGTTTAACAGCATTTTTCTTTGAATTAGATAGTTCTTTATACTGAGATTTAAGAACACAGTTGTATGCTGAATTACTTGGGCATGAGCTAAGTTTGATGCAATATTGAAATGCTAACTTATGTTGTCTTAATGAAAAAAGGTGGTTTATGGTGCTTCAGTGTATAAGCTTTCAATTGAGGACATGCTGTAGGCTCCTAGAACAAGTCGCAGACCCTGCTGATGGATGGTATTGAGTTCTTTCACATGATTTTCTTGCCACACCATAGATAAAGTACCAATAATCCAATTTGTATCTAACCAATTCTCAATACAGTTTCAGTAGCATCTGTCTGTCAGCTCCCCAGTCTTTGTAAGAGATCACCAAATTGCTTTATTGCACTTCTCATGAAGTTATTTTATGTTATAGGAAGTATATAATTTTTTTGTCAAAGATTATCCCTGGGTAATTGTATTGAACTACTACAAGCATTTCTGTACCCTCAAGTCTTAATTCAGGATTATGGTGTAGCTTTCAAAATTGGCAAAAGTGTATACATTTTTTTTTTTGTCTGAGAAATTTCAATCAAATGAAAGCCATCTATATAGAATGAACAGTCAACTCAAGCATTTTATAATGCCGTTTATTTTGACATTGAAGAGTGTTACAGATAATAGGCTTCCTTCAGTGACACCCATTTCATGCTCATGTAGGTCTGAGAGAGTGGTACCGACACAAACATTAAAAGGTTCATTCTGTCAGAAGTTATTGATAAGAATTGGTAATCTTCCTTTACGACACATTTAAGTCTCTTATGATACCATATCTCCAGGAGTTATCGTAAGTTTTTTCTAAGTCAAAGAATATCGCCATTAAATATTCTTTTTAATGCAAGAATTTCTGATAAAAGATTCCAGTTAAATCAGGTGATCGATTGTGCTTTAGTTCTTTCTGAAGCCATATTAGAAATTTGTAATTTTATTATTAACTTCAAGAAACCAAGTAAGCATTATTAACAATTTTTCAAACATTTTGCATAAGTAACTCATGTAATTGAACAATAGTTTGAGAGGTATTCTAAGTCTTCCTCAGGTTGTGGGATTGGAATTACAGTAGCTTGTTTCCAGAAACTGGGAAATATTACCACTGACCCATATATTGTTGAAAATTTTCAGTAGGTAATTCAACGGAATATTTGGTAGGTTTTTCAGAAATTTATAGTAAATTTCATCTGGGCCAACTACCGAATTGTGATTTTTTTTTTTTTTTTTTTTTCATAGAATCTAATAATTCTGGTAAAGAGCCTAGTTGTAATTTTCTTTATTGTTAGAATAGAATTTTTTTCTTTTCATTTATTTTGATATTCTAAAATAGTTTACTAGTATTATTTGAGCAAGAGTTTTGAGAGAAGTTTTGTGCTAATAAATTTAAAATATCCCCTTTGTTAGTTGCTTTGATATATTTATATCAATGAAGTGCTTTTATTTTTCCCAACAATTTTACAAATTATATTCCATTCTGTTTTGGTGTTAGAACATAGGTTCCCAACCTTTTTGCTGTGATTACCCCAAAATTACAATTTCACTATTATCCATTAACTCAATGAACAAATACCCGTAATATAGGAAAAGAAATAATTATATTTTCATACATCAAAAGCAGACAAAGTTAAATAGAAATTATTCAATACAATAGTACCAATCTATACTAGGTATAGAGGTATAGTAGCCGCAACCTAGCCGTGATTCTTAATATGATGGTTGAGCTTGTATTGCCTGCGCCAGTTTATTCATTCATGTGTTTGAGACAAAAAAGGCTACTCAGGCGTTGTTTGCTACGTTTCTTGGTCTTCATTCCAAGGACAGTAGAAAAAGCTTGTTCACATAGATAAGTGGTTGAAAATCCTATGAGAATTTGTACTGCTCTAGAGGATAGTGTTGGTATATCCTGCAGACGAGAGATCCAAAAGATGTCTAGACCAGACTTGGTCTCAAACAAAAGATTCCATGCATTGTTCATCCTGAGTGTGAGAAATTCTTTTACTGGATAGTCCACATCAGGAATGATATCTTCACTCACAAGAAATGGATTTCTGTCCCACTCATTGTTGGAATTATTGGGGTAGGAGGAATTCTTCCTTGAAATGCTGTCTCATTAATAATTTGACACAGTGTGAAATTATAAGTTGATTGCCTCTTCCCAAACCAAACATCCATTATCCCAAAATATGAGCTCATTACCCCACTGGGGTAATTTACCCCGGGGTTGAGAAACATGGTGTTAGAATTAATACTGGATACAAAGTTCTTTCATAAGGATTGCTTAGCTTCTTTAATTATTCTGCATACTTTAGCGTTATTTATTTTGTAAATATTCAGATTTTCTTGGATTTGATGTAATTTGAACTAATGTAGCAACACAACCTGATCACTTTTTTTTTATACTCATCATTAAACCAAATTCTGTCATGTTTGACAGGTTTAGATTTTGATTTTGGCACATATTGTTCTATAATAAAAAGCGTTTTCATAAAATAAGTAATGTATTCTGCATTGTCAACATTGGCTTCTGATGTAAGTTTTAGGGCACATGTGTTTTTAAATTTCTTCCAAATGGCTTTCTTAAGTTTCCAATATGGTATTCTTTCACATATTCTTTCATCCAAAGTTTTTCTATGCAATTGGGAAGTGATTACTACCACATGTATCATAATGTACTTTCCAGTTATAGTCTAAGCATGTTACAGAATCACTTAAGATTAAATCTATTGCTGTATATGTACCACTTGATGGATGGGGATAGGTATATGACTTATTGTATAAACATATATTGTTTCTATTTATAAAATCTTCCATTAATCATTCTTTCTGGCCAGTATTTTTGCAACCCCATATGTTATGGCCATTAAAATCTCCCATTAAAATAAATGGTTTTAGAAGCTGTTTCAGTAGTTTATCTAATTCAGTTCCATCTATAGGATTATCAAGATGAATCTAAAATGAGCATATGGTGATGATTTATATAGTGAGGTACTTATGGCCACTGTCTGGACTGCTGAATTCAAGTTGGTTTTTCTCTGGAAAATATTTTTTACTAATATAGAAGTACCACAAGAAGCTCGATTTCTACTAATAATAAAATTTTATGCTGTATAGATTTTAACATCTATATTTTCATTGTCTTTTAAAAATGTTTCCTGAAGGTAGATGATTTCAAGACATAAGTCTGCAATAAGGAAAAGCAATTCATAATAATAACCTTATTAGCCATGATTGTTATGTTGAGGTTTTCAGTTTTTGTTGGGTTGTCTTAAGCTTTCATTTTTTTCTAGGTTGTTTTTAGGTGATTTTTTCCTTGCAGAGTTTTCTTTTTGACTAGTTTGTGCATTCTCTTGCTTTTTGTATTTGTATTTGTTTTTTGTTGTAGTTGATCTTCCTCTTTGGGTTATAAGTGAGGAATCTCTAGATCAAAATGTGGAACAAGATGATTCTTTTAGTCTTTTAATTTCTAAGTTTAACCAGTTGGAATTTTCTATATTTAGATTGGGTATACCGGTTTTTTTATGGGGATGTGGCGTAAATCATTGCTTTTCCCTGTTGATATCAGTTTTCATTGTTTCAATTAATTTCTCTAGCTCTTGAATTAATGTCATTAATTCACAGAAATCACATTTCTCACTATTGTTTTGCCAGGTTTTGGTTGCACTTGCATAATTTATTGTAATATTTTGTCTAGTGCTTTCAGCAATTTCCTGGCTTCAGAAAAAGTTATATTTCTCGTACATTTGATCTTGATTATTTTTTCTTTTTGCCAAGTTTTACATCAATACGAGATGCAGAGTGGTTCTCATTACAATTTATGCGTTTTATGGCGCCTTTGCACTGCTGCATTTTGGATATACCAGAATTCTAGTACATCTGTCTTTATCATGACCAAATCTTTGGCATCATATAATTCTGGGAATGTAAGTTTCCACTTTTGCGACGATATAATCCATTTATATTTCATTTAGTGGTTTGGGTGTGTTCCATTTTAATATATATGTATTGGTGTATACTGGATGTGCGTTGTGGTGCATTGGATATCAGCTCGGAACGAGAAATCGGAGAGCCGAGTTCGAATTCCAGCTGAATTCATTGTATTCACTTACGCGCAAATACCCTTGGAAAAGGTATTAATCTGCCTATTCCTTCTAGTTATGGGTTAAATAACAGGACAGATTGGGTTCTATAGCCTTGGTCGGCAACCAATCTACCACAGAAAGCAATGGCAACCTACTGCGGGATAATCTTCTGCCTAGTCAGTCATGTCTCTTTCAAGACATGATTGCCCCAGCGTGTATCACGTAGGGCACTTAACTGACTGACTGATTGGTGTTTATGGTTTGGCCATTTTTTTTTTTTTTTGTTATTCTGGTTACATCTATTACATTTTGGTATTTTGAGTTAACTTTAATTTCTTCTTGGGAGCAAGTTGCCAAGTCTGGACTATAGACGTGTTTAGACTTTGGTGTAGATAGGTTTGGATTTTGAAGTTATTAAATGTAGACCATTTGAGAATATTTTCTGCATACATTTTTTCACAGTTGAATTGCATTGTGTCATGTTTTTTTTTAACAATTATAGAAGTAATTTGAGAGTATATTATTTGTTCAATTATAAATAGTGATTGTTTCTTCAAATGACTCCATTACTGTATATTGAGGGAAGTAATTATGCAATTCTGATTCATTATCAGAACTTGATTCAGATAGGGGTCTTTTCATTTTCTTTATTATCAAATATTTTTCTTTCAGCATCCTTACTCCCCACCTTACTCGTAACCCCATCATGGGAGACAGTTGGGGGAATCCCATTTGCCCAAGCATCTCAGATATACAAAAATGGTGTACTCAGATTAAGTATTTATATGTAGTCACCAATAATTTCTTTCATTTATTTACTCTTGTGATGTTGAATATTTTTTTAATAAGACATTTCAGTTATAACCTTTGCCATTGCCAACACCTAGCACCAATTTGATTAAATTTGGTGGTGTGCATAGGCATTTTTTTTTTTTGTAGGTTGTAAAGTTATTGTATTTTTGGTGAATGAAATGGTACTAACCAACTGATCAGATCAGGACTATCTGACCATCTGCCTAACCCAAGTAAAGGCCAAAGTAGGGTGGTGAAATTCAGAAGTATTCTACTTTATGCCTGAAGGCCTCAACTACCAGGAACCTGTTCTCAGGCATCATGGGTCATCACTGACAGCAAAAAGAAGGCCTGTTTTTCTTTTTTTGTTGTTTTTTTTTAATCTTCTGCAGAGATAACAATCTGAAGCCCTAGCCAATAGGATGTACAATTTCTGTTATTGTTGTTTTTCTCTAGCTCTCTCTATTACAACATACAACACTTAAAGAAGGTCAAAGCATAGAGCAGACAAAACGTCATGAATATAGTAATAAAGATGAGGAGAACAGTCTGAATTATGTAAATGTAAATAGTTACAATACCTCATCTCAGAAATATAGATAGTTCTTTAAGTTCATTTGTGATCAATTGCAAGCAACCCAGTTAACCTTGATTAGAGTCAATAAAAAATTTTTTAAAATCATAAAGCTAGCAAACCAACTCAAGAGAATAAAACAGAATAAGGAGAGCAAAATCAGGAGTTCTTACCTTATTACCTGCCTTGTTAGTACTGTTGTCTTCCCTCATTTGAAGGGCCCCAGGGCCAGCAGTTGGTAGACAGGTTTGGAATACAGTGACTCTTCCTCCAGTTGGGCTGAGGAGCTTGAACGAGGCCTGCAGGGCAGCTCCAAGAGCATTTCCAGTTTCCATGTTATTGGCAAACAGTTGAGGTAGCTGGCACAATAAATCCTGTACAAGGTCCCTGCTCTCGTGCAAGTTCACCAGCAAACTGTCAGGGAGTGGCAAAAAGATTTCTGCAACAAATCATCACAAATTGAAATGAAAATTTAAAATCATTTTCTTTTTAACTATCAATTTTAATATCAAATTAACCTCAAATGCAGATAAATATTAGCAATAAAAGTGATCCTAAGAAAAAAAATCCACTGCTTAAGCTCTATTGTAATGGAATTGATTAGAGCATCAAACGGAATCTAATTTCCTTCAACATCTCCAACAAGGAATTAAAACAATCTACCTCTGTTAACTAAAAAGGTTCAGTTTGATATTCCAGCAAATATCACCTGAAGAAGGCCGGAGCATACAGTGGTCAAAATGTCATGAATGTGGCAATAAAGATGAAGTCAACAGTCTAAACAATGTAAATCTACTTTCCTTGTTTACCAAAAAGAAAATGATTATTTCTGTTTTACTGGGTTTCACTAAACTTTATAAGCAAGGCTTCTCACACATATACTGACGTTGCCTTGCGGCCTTGGCTGAGATAGAACTCACCACACCCCTCCAGTATTCCCTGTGCAATTGGAACCCTGGCGCAGTTTTATAGCGAAATTCATAATCTTGTCAAATAGCTGAATACTTGATGCTTCGCCAGGGCTACCAAAGGTGTTTTTATTGAGACACCAACACTAGATGGGTTGCCTCCAGGCCCTATCCTGTTATTTAACCCATAACTGGAGGAAAGTGACGGATTAATACCTTTCCCAAGGGTACTGTGCTTAAGTGAATGCAGGGTACTCAACTGGAATCCAAACTCAGCTCACCGATCTCGCTTTCCAAGCCAATATCCACTGTACTACAACGCACATCCGTCACTGAATGCTTACAGCACCTGGTATTCCCAAGTGGTCAACCATCTAAGTATTGACCAGGCTCACATTGCTTAACCTCAGTGATTGAATGGCAACTGGTGTATTCAACGTGATATGCCATAAGCATGTACTGACAGAAAATGGTAAGTGAACTCGGGGCTTAACTAGCAGTTTTCTCCTCAAGATCAATATTTAAGATGGCTACAATTCTAAGGGAGATAAACAACAATACATTGCATGGACGCAGAAGCCAACTTCATTAACAATAAAAGCACTTCTAAATAGAATTTGGACCAAAGATTGGTGCTAACAAATTTAATTTGCTATTCTACATATGAGGAATTATTAAAAATAAATAGATATCATTTTAATACAGGTTATAACTACAGTCGAACTCATGTCTTCATTTTAATAGTTGTTATTACTTGTTGACCTAGGCAACAATCAGAGAATTTCAAATCCCTTTATTTAATTTTTGAGGGTAGATTGTTCTTGCTTTGTTGCTCATGTCTAAGAATATTTTGCCTAGTTCTAATTTAGTACTGCTCATCCTATTTTCACAGTAAAAGTACACACTGCCCAGCCCAGATTGAACTCTGAGATTAAATTAGTATGTCAACATTCACAAACCAACACTTCAATCCAATTTATGCCAATTCAACTGTAAAATGATGAGACTTTGTTGCCAAAGTCTAGGTACCATAGGGCAAAGTTTATCAGAACAATTACAATGGAAGTATTTATAGAAAAGATACAGGGAAGCTACAGTGTAGTAGTGGGGAAAGTGACTGAAGCCAGATTGCCAAGTCGGGACCAATAACATTGCAAATATCCCCCTTCCCATAAATTTATTTTAGAATTTGAAATTTGTTTTTCAGGTTCAAGTTTTGTTTCTTCTAAACAGATTTTCTTTGCAGATTTGACTATAAAGATCAGCATTATCTCCTTATGCAATGATTTTGATTATTATTTACTGTTACTTATTTAAATCTTGCCCCGGTTTCAAAGATCTCATTAATTTTATTATTTTCTCAGATTTCACTTGTAACCATTAACTCATTTATTAGAAAGAAAAAAATTTCAACCGGAAAGGAAATTTCAATTATTAAAACAGAAAAATTCAATATTCATTTTCTTCTCTCCTGCCCCACTGATATTTTTATAAAAACATATTGCACTAAATATATTTATTGTTTGAATACTGTTAGAAACCATTATTTCTATATGGAATCTGAAACAAAGAATTTAGATTAACTAAAAATAGTTTACAATTTTTTTTAAAAATCAATATCCATACTGATATTTTTTGATTTTCATGACCAGCTTGAAGATGGAAAAACAGCTTTGTAGAATTGTAACAACCATTTGTTGCACAAACTTTAAGAATTTTTAGTTGTTTGTTACAAATTTATACTGTACTTTTTTTATTCAAACTTAAAAAATAAATCAATGCAAATCTGTAGCTAATGAAAGGAAGAGAAATCCTGAAAAATGTACCAGCAAAAGTGTTTGTGTGTCAAAAGTTTTGTCTACAATTTTATAGTCATTCACATAGTTCAGTAATATTTTTTTTTAATTTCAAATACAAATACAAAAACATTGATATTTACATTTTTCAAGAACTTGAAAAATTATCAGTGAAATTAAAGAAGACCTGCTTGAATATTAAATTTCAAGAAATTGTAAACAATTTTGGTTACACCAAATTTCCTACTGTTAGAATTGTTTAACCATTGCATGGGATTGTTTCAGCCTAATTTTATTCCCTATTTTAGCCTTTTTTGAGTATCTCTGACAAGACACCTAAAATAATCAGATGAAGAAATTAGTCCAAGCTACGACATACAAAGAATATAGATAATCTGAAAAGGGAAAATTTATTTAAAAAAAAAAAAAAAGCTGCACTTACCATCAATATCTGATACTGTAAGCATTTGAGGCTGAGAAAGACCTTCGGCCAAGTTGAAAAAATGAAGTGCTTGGTCAAATGCAATAAAACCAATTTGGGTACGAGAATCTCCAGGTAATTTGCTTAGCTCAGACTGCAGTGTTTTACATACAATTGAAAGATAATCTGGAAAAAAAGAGAAAAACTCATTATACTATGTTTTTATTTTTAACTCTGCTACTTTTTTTTTTTTTGGTTTAATTTTTTTTTAAACTTCAATATTTAAGCATGAACTTTATTTTGTTAAAGAAAAATATTCAATGGGAAAAAAAAAACCAACACGAACACACACGATTATAGAAAATGTGTAAGTTACCTGTGCCAATTGCATTGAATGTAACATCCAACACAAACAGATACACGGCTGGCTGTGGTGGCCGTAACTATAAAAACAAAAAAATTAGTAAAGAAAAGCTCAAAGGAAATATTGGCTATGGCTTCAAAAAAAAAAAATTTAGCTGATAAAAATAAACATTTCAGTATTAAAGTTTACCAATGCTCTTTTTATTTTTTAAATCCACAAAGCTTTATCCAAACAAAATGGAGGAGGAGGGGGGAAAAAAAAAACAAACTTACTGAGCACATCCACAAATTTACAAAATTGGATTTAACCATTTAGATAATTTAAAATTTCAGGTTGATATTAGCACATTTCTTCTATAAACTTAAAATAAGTTTAACAAATAGGTTTCAAAATTACTGAAACATTTCGACAAGACAAGACGACAAGAGACAAGACAAAAAAAGACAAGAGACAAGACAAAAAAAGACAAGAGACAAGACAAAAAAAGACAAGAGACAAGACAAAAAAAGACAAGAGACAAGACACAAAAAGACAAGAGACAAGACACAAAACAAAAAAGACAAGAGACAAGACACAAAACAAAAAAAGACAAGAGACAAGACAAAACAAAAATGACAAGAGACAAGACAAAACAAAAAAGACAAGAGACAAGACAAAACAAAAAAGACAAGAGACAAGACAAAACAAAAAAGACAAGAGACAAGACAAAACAAAAAAGACAAGAGACAAGACAAAAGACAAAACAAAAAAGACAAAATACAAAGAAAACAGAAAAACAAATACAAAGATGAAAAATATGAATTATATTTCTTGAGGAGGTAAAACAATAGAAACAATGCCAAAAGAATCTTTAAGAAGAATCCAGTTTACCATATATTCTGAAGGAGCAATAAATTCAATTGTTGATGAACGGACTTCTGGTCTGCGTTGAGGATTTCCATAAGTCCGGGATACAGGATCAAAAGAAAATTCTTCCGGTACTGGAAAATAACAGCAATAAAATAAAAAGATGGAACAAAGATGCCACAAGTTTGTCTCTATGATGAAATGGCCAAAGACACAGTTTAGTCAACAAAAAAAGAAAGTTACATAGAATGGGTACGAAAAATAAAAAAACTACTCTCATGTCCAAGCTTGGCTGACCATATAAATTTGTATTTTTTCCCCAACATCATAATTTGTGTGTCTTGTTTCTTTAGAACATTCTCGCGATCATGGTTCTCCACAACATCCTATTCCATGCAGCTCTTAATGTTTGTCTTTTCAGCATCTCTCCCACTCCCCATTCTGCCATCCATTTACACAATGTGATATGTACATTATGCTTTCTGTCATTTTCGTTGTCAATGTGCTGTGAGTGTCAAATTCTCTAAGTCCTCTTTTCTCATGGACCCTAGAAATTTAAAGTCTCTTTCTGATTTTAAGTATAAGCAGCTTTTTTTGTTTCCATTTTCTTCATTACTCACATGTTCAGTTCATGATATTCTTAGCATCATTCTATAGAACCATTTCTACCCTCTCTTATTCCACACCCCCAGTTTATTTTCAACCTATCTACTGATTCCAACTATTTTTTTTTTATTTTTTTTATTCCAACCTACCCTTCTTCCAGACTTAACCATTTATGCCTCTAAGAAATAGAAAAAAAAAGTGCAGCTTTCAAGAGTAAAACTAATTTCAAATCATGTAATGCTTAAGGAAAGAGAATTTACCATGTCTGCATGTTTATAGATGAACTTATAAAAGTTAAAAAAATCTTTATCTTAATTTGCAAAAACAAAAAAAATTACTTTTACAAATCTGAACATTTACAAGGAAATAAAGAAAAGGTCTTGTTTTATTGCAAGCTAATCTTTTTATCATCACAACTCAGTCATTGGTAAACAGACAGATCAAAAATAAAAAATAAGCTTGAATTTGCCTTTTTTTAACTTCAGAAAGCCCATTTTAAAAAAGAAAGTTTAAAATGACTATTTGTTATTCAGCAACCATTAAAGTTGATGCAGTGTTAAAACAACTCCCTTTATTTATTGAACTATATTATAGTCTACAGGCCTTGCATGGCCAAGTTGGTTTAAAACAAAATCTAATGACTTTTTCTCCTGCCAGAAGACACCTTTTCCTTTAATAAATTTTCTCAAATACTCAGGCCGATAAACAAAAACATATATACTGTTTAATAAATGGAGTGTCTGCTCAAATATAGATAGTCACTGAATAAATGCCTGATTAATAAATAAAAATCTGTAACTTTATATACGTACAGGGTTCAGTGGATGAATTGTCTAAATTGTGTAAAAATGAAAATAACACTGAAATCACATTTTAAGATATATTTACCAAAATTTCACAGAAATATCTTCAAATACTAAAGAGTTAATTTATTCAATAAAATTGTCATTGGTTTCAACCACAGCCTCCAGACAACTATTCTTGACAGTCTCCTTGTTTAAATTGGTAAATGCTGCCATAATCCTTGCCTTCAGTTTATCTTTTGTGCTACAAGAAGTTTTGTTGGTCTCTCGCACAACTACGTCCCACAATCTGAAGAGTTAGGTGGATAGGTGTGATGTGGTTGCAGAAATTGTCTGACAGCCATGACTGGGTTCTCCTGACTATGTGGCATGGAGCAGAGTGCTGTTGCCAGACAGGGTCTTCCAGTAGTTACTCTCTTGATCCAGGGCAGCACTACCACTTCAAGGCATTTGATATAGGCCTCTGTGCTGAGTCTGAGGCCCTGTTAGAGGATGAATGAAGGCATTACGTCGCCATCACTAGTGATCACTCCAAATACCATGATGTTGACTGGATATATCATCCAACTCTTTCCGAATCCTCTGTACTGCCATCAGTTTGAGACCTAAACACTCAGAAATGTTTGTTCTGAGGCTTTCAGCAGGAGTACCAAGCAGTACAGCATGCCGTTTCCAGATTTATAGCAAAGTGAGTTGCATCACTATGCACAGTATCTCACAGATTCTGCCCAAGTGACCTTACTATACTGTGTAATTAACAAAATCAAAAACAAACATGCATGCAAAAAATAAGAAAATATATAATGGCGACAATTTACCCATCACTGTGTGTGTGGACACACATGGTGCAGCAGAAATATATATCCCACATAATTGTAAGACATTAGTTTCCATGATGTCGCCATCTAGCTAATGTCTATTATGTAGGAGGTATTTCTGTCACTATATATATATATATATATATATATATATATATATATATGAAAGTGTAAAGCTGAACACTATTAGGCATATTAAAAACAAAGTAACCGGTTTCACTCCTGCTCTTCAGGCCTCATCAGGAGATTGACTTAGATTAAAATAAATTACAGCATGAATGAAGGGAAGGAAACAGAGATGGGGAGAAAAATTATAATGTGAAAGGGGAAAAAAAGTACTAGAGGGCAATGATAGCAAGTCCCAGCAAACATTTACTTGTTTACAGAGAGAAGGTTTGCAAGACCTGATATACAAAGACTCTAGCACTCTTAAATGAAATAAAGTGTGTGACCCGGACAACATTAAACTCAGAAGCACACTTATTTAAAAGGTGCTCACATATGGAAGAACAATAGTTATTTGGGATAGGCTTTTTTCCTCTCTTCTCTTCATTCATGTCATGATTTATTTTAATCTAAGTTAATCTCCCGATGAGGCCTGAAGAGCAGGAGCGAAACCGGTTGCTTCAATTTTAATATGCCTAATAATGTTCAACTTTACATTTTCATATCTATTAAGTTCTGTACCTTCAAAAATATCATATATATATATATATATTTATTTTCACTGCTATAAATAGAAAAACAAATATTCAAAATGACCAGTTATCCACAATTTTAGTTGGTCTTTGATTGCAAACTTGCAATATTTTTGACACAATAACTACTATTGTAAAATTTCAACCACTTTAAATGAAAACTGGGTAGTCAATATTTGCTGTTCAATATTTACTTGAGTGTGCCTGTGAAGAGGGATGGGTCCCATCAGGTTATCTTGCACTCACTGCTGTGCATCTACACTCTTAATGAGTTAAGGATTTGTGATCAATTGAAAAAAGAAAAGAAACTTTGAAACATTTGAATTTTCATAGAGAATTAAATTTAGTAAATTGAACCCAAGTAATTTGTCATTAAATGAAGTGAGATAGCAAAATACTAAAAAAAAGATGAATATTAAAAAAAAATTATCACATGGATTTTTTTTTTTCCTCTTAAGTATAAAACTGGTTATAAATTACATTTCATGTATACTTCATTTTTTTTAAATCAGTAGTAACAAGGATTTTAGGTTAGATAAACAGAGACTGTGAATTTACAAAAATTTGTTCAAGAATAGAATTGGAATTTTTCTTCTATGATTAACACTTAAGGATTTTACAAAACAGAATTCTTTGCACTTCATCCAGAATCAGGGCCAGCTCAAGGTACTGGCAACTTGAGCAGCTGCCTGGAATGCCATTAGGCCACCATGTTATGTGTTTGGGATATCCCAAAAATAAAGCTTATAAAAACATATTTGCAGTCATCCTTGACTCAAGACAGATTAAATTCTTTGAAAATAGAAAATGATCTTGTCAATATTTGGAGTAGATAGACTAAACTATCGCCCGGTTCACACTCTACCCATGTCTATTGAACAGGTGAAGAGGCTCATCCCTTGTTCCCTGTTTAGGATATGGTTTCCAGCTTTCTCTTTTCCAATCTTTTCACTCCTATGTAGCCCCCTGCACATCAGTGGCGTTAACACCTTGCTCGGGGTGATATGATTAAAAAAAAAAAAAAAAGATCTAGAGACTAGAAACGAAAATGTTTTAGGTAGGATAATGAATGGTTTCTATAGCTTGTAAATTGTAATAAACTCATTCTACATTTTCAGTTTTCTCCTTGTGAAAATTTTTAAAAATCATATGTATCATGCTGCCAAAGTTCAACTTGACTGAGGTGCCAGCAACCCTCAGCCCCTCACTGACCAGAATGTTGTTTCCAGGAAAGAACTAGGGAAGAGAAACTAAAAGATACATACTGGAAGGTGGGTTGGTGGCTGGTGATCAAGATATGAAAGACTGTAGCATGCACTCACCTGATCTACCATCTTCACTGTCTTTACCTAAAATATTAGTAATGAGACTAATCAGAGCAATTAGTCATCAGTAAAACTCAAGGTGTATATGAATACATACAAAGGATGATTCAAGCTTTATATCTCAGCTTAAGGCTTATCAAATCAACAGTAATAAAAGAATTTGGAATGATAGGGCACTTAAAAACAATGGTGAGTTTTTATAAGAGCAACATTATATATACTAGAATTGGTATATATATTTGCCTATGATTCATTTTATCATAAAATGTTTTAGATTTTGGTTAATGAAGTTTACAAGTCAATTGTTATATTTATTGACAATATTATATATATATATATATATTTATTTGTGCGTATTTTGGCAGCATTTTTTCATTAATACAGGTTTCGTTGAATAATATAGACAAGTTCTGTCTATTTTATGCAGGATCCTTTCATATAGTCTGATAAGCTTGATAGTGCTATCATTAAAAGACGACAAGAAATCGCAATAACTGTTGAATTTTTTCAACAATTACTGCGATTTCTTGTCTTAACGATAGCACTATCAAGCTTATCAGACTATATGAAAGGTTCCTGCATAAAATAGACAAAACTTGCCTATATTATTCAACAAAACCTGTATTAATATATATATAGATATATATATATATATATAATTCAAAATGGCTGTCCTTTGTTTTCAATATCACCCTTAATCTCTTCTCAACTGAAGTCCATGACCTTTTCAGTCAAATTGTACCACAAGGTTATGAGAGCTTCTCTCAGATCTGACACACTTGAGTACAAGGTAAGTAAAACATTGCTTTCCAATATGAGCCATATCACAATGTCTATAGGATTAATGCGAGGGATTGATGGAGACCATATTAACTTACCAAAAAAATCCAGAAATGTCTCTTGCATAAGTTCTGTGTCAAATTTTATGTGTGTGTCTCTCTGTGAGAGTTCAGTCTTTAGTGAAAACGTAGCAACTTCTAAATGTGACTGATAAACAGGGCAACACATCTCTCTCCAACATTTGCTATAAAACTCTGCTGTTCACTTTCACTCATACTTCAATGAACACCAAGAGCAATTTTGAACCATCAGAAGCAACAACTGCTCCAAACATGGCACCAGTTGCTGCCTGTCAAATGAAATGTGTGCTGACACCTTTGGGAATGTTTCCTGGTGAAATAACATAACCCCTACCCTTCTGATAATTGGTCATAGCTTCCAATGTGAATCCATTAATTGCTTATATATCTATATGTCTATGTTTCTGAAATGTGGTATCGTAACTAATTATACTATTTAAATTGTTCTTTGTCCTCATTTTTACTGTCACATTCACAACATTTCAGCCATTGTATGCTCCAGCTTTCTTCAGGCGATATTTTGGGGAATTTTGAACTAAACTCTTTATCCACTAAAGCAAAAGTTGAGAGTTCAATCTCTGGACTCAGCAGAGAGAATGAGAGTTATCAAGGCAAATTAACAAAAACTGAGATATCCAAAAGTAGATGGAATTGGAACAATCTATCCACCTGGCACAAAGAGGAAATAAAGAGTTTGGTTCAAAATTCCGGCAAATATCACCTGAAGAAGGCCAGAGAGTACAACGGCTAAATGTTGTGAAGGAGTAAAGATGAGGACAACAGTCAGAACCATGTAAATAGTGTGAAAGCTTGTATATAATGTTTTTCTGATATGCATCGAAATGTTTTCTTTTCTGGATGTTAAGAAAAAAAAGAAATGTTCAAAATTTTGTTGATTTTGAGAACTTTCAGTTGAACTATTTATCCATTTCCAAAGATTGTTCAGATTGTGCCTGAATCATGATAGCTGAATAAATTTCTTTTTGAATTAATCGCTCTTTTACTGGGGTAACCTGTACTTTCTTCACTAATGTGTAATTTTACTACTATAATAAATGGTATGAAAGTTACTGAAAAGTATATTATATATAGATATATTTCTGGTGTTAATAAAACAGTGCCCAATGTAATATAACAGAACTATAATGTATGTATTAATAAATATTTACCTCATCTCCCCACTAAGACGTGGCTGTGACACAAGGGTCGAGGTTTCATGTGAGGAGCCTAAACACATGTCAACAAACAAGGAGGGCCAAAAATTGTGTGTACATTATATATATATATATATATATATATATTATTCAGACATACATACATACACACACAATTTGTTATACAATTAAAAATTAAAGATACACTGCGACACGGAAATTTCTATGTTTCGAGATTTCTATCCCGTCATCAGGCAATGTTAGATGTTAGTTGTGAAAATGATTTTCATTTAACTTTAACTAAATTTTAAATGAAAATTTTCACAACTAACATTGCCTGATGACGAGATAGAAATCTCGAAACATAGAAATTTCCGTGTCACAATGTATCTTTAATTTTTAATTATATAACAAATTTCATTATATGATTATATTAAGCTCTAAAATATTGTATTGAGCACTTTTTAATAACAGAGAACTCAAAATCGGAAAACTGTTTCTTTACCTCTATATATATATATATATATATATATATATTACATTACACACACACAGGTTTCTACAGATATAAGTAAAAGTTATATATAATAGCTAAAAACAATTAAAGCTATCAAGTGACGCTTTAGAATCACTTAGAGAAATTTTGAAAATAAAAACGTGAGAATACAGTGTAAAATCTTATTTCAAAATTTAAAAAAAATAAAAAAACGCTGCATGAAAATACTGATTTCCTAATTTCAAAATGAATTCATGAGAAAGTTCTATTTTATAAAAGAATTAAATGCCATAAAACCAAAAACTTACAATCATTGACCCTATAACAAAGATTACACTTCCATCGTGTGCGGTCCACAAAGCTGATGAATGGGTTGATGTAGGTGCGGCAGGTACGGCACCTGACAATCACAGTGGACGTTATCACAGGCAGCTGCTGGAAAAGGAAAAAAATTGAGAAATGTGTCAATACAATTCGCCTTTCGCTATAGGCAGAAGGCTGGAACATTACATCATGTCAATCTAAAAAGATATATAGATATATATATATATTTTTTTTTAATTCAAAGCAATAAGATTGCAGCTACAAATAAAAACAATTAAAAAGGTACAAAATACTAACAGTAAATTTATTGTAAAATAATTGACTGACCTAACAGGCATTTCAAGTCATCTTTAATGCATCAGATGGGGGGGGGGGGGCATAACATTAGCGAAGAAAGTACAGGATACCCCAGTAAAGGGGGGGGGGGGTAATTAAAAAGAAGTTTAGTCAGCTATCATGATTCAGGCACAAACTGAACAATCATCATAGATATTTGAAATGTTTGCCTGAATATTCAACAAAGTTGTAAGCATGGTAACCAGGAGGCAGTAGTTTTGCGGATAGTGTCAAGAGGAACTTCATTCAAAGCTTCAGTTAAGCTCCATTTCAACTAGGAATTATGAGGACTTTAAAAATTTGGTAGTTACAAAACACTCCATGTGACTAACACAGGGTTAAGCAACAATGCATGTTGGGTAATGTCTGGTTTCCATTTTGAATTCATTAAAGATTTAAGCACTGTTTCTATAGTAACTGTGTGTACTTACTGGCAGGATACAAACCTGTGTTCCACTGAACAGAGGGAACTATCATTAGACCTGACATGCTCTAGACCAGCTGAGCTATGAAGAACTTAGCCAATCAGGCAAGTCTGAAAAGTGCTTTTAAACAAAATTCTTCTCATCAGACTCAAAATTTTCATATCTTCAGTTTCATATTCAAATGCAAACAAAGCAATTTTCTAAAGAAATGGATTTTTTTTTTATTTATTAATCCAACAGATTTTATCACTTAAAGCATTATTTTTAGTGGATACTCATATTTGAGTAGAAGTTTTATTTATTAAAGAGTATATTTTTATCTACAGGCCTGAATATTCAAAAAGTATGATTAAATCAAGATATGTGCACTCTGGTGTGTGTATAGATATATAGATAATTGGAGTACTGGCCCAACATTCAGCCCTCTTCATTTCTCAACTAAGCTTTTAGCCAAGTATGGTAATTGCCAAGTTATAAGTTGTTTTTTAGGGGGGGGGGGGTTACCCCGTTAAAGAAAATCTTCTCAAAGATGATACATTTCATTTTGTTAACTATTATGCTACTCTACATTCCATCTTGAAAACAGAAGCATTAAATATCACTTGAATTTCTGTTCAAAATTTGTTCAACTCAATTCAAATGATAAGCAATAAAGAAAGAATTTACTTTTATAATTTCAAAGCTAAATACTGAAATCCCAAATCTAAAAAACATGGGATGAATGAACCAAATTATTATTTTTTTTATTGCTATCAAGTGATGTACATTTTATGTCAATTATAGTCTAAATCTTAAAATGCCTTTTAAGTTAGGAAGCAACACTTTTTTTTTTTTTTTTTTTAAGTACACAAACCAGTCTACAGCAGAAAGCAATGGCAGCCTACTGCGGGATAATCTTCTGCCCAGTCAGTCATGTCTCTTTCGAGACATGATTGCCCAAGCGTGTATCACATATGGCACTTAACTGACTGACACTCCAAACCACTAAGACAGTGGATTACTGGGTGTAGAAGAACTAAAAACAGAAACATTACAAATGAGCGATAACAAAAATAGTAAATCAGGACAATAGATAATGACTGACATTGCATTTAAATTTTGCAGATTAAAGTTAGCTGGAAAGCATGGAGCCAGAAGAAAGAAGTGTACCAAAATAAACTTTTAGCATAGAGTTTATCGTTACATCTAGCCAGCTCAAACTGTAAGTTGGTGAGACCTTGTTACCAGTCTAGTACTGCATTTAAATTCAAAGAGTCTAGGCACCGTAACGAAGGTCTCATCTGAACAAATACCATGAATTTATAGAAAAGGCAACCTTCTTCATGTGCAGTGTCCCTTCAGAATGTAGGCAATCATAGACTGCCACTTGGCTCTGTCTCTTGTTGCACTCAAAATTCTTTTTCCAAACCCTGCTCTGCCATTCATTTGCTCGGGCCTCTCAAGTAGGCCACATGCTGCTATCCCCTGTCTTTTTTCCTCTATCTGTCCTCTTTCCATGTCACAGAAATCTCATCCGTCTCTTCCTTATGTTAATTATGAGTTTTCTCATTTCCATCCTCTCCAACACATCGTTGTTAGTCATATGCTCTGTCCATGGTATCTTCAGCATCCTTCTGTAAAGCCACATTTTTGCTGCCTCTCCTCCTTTCCTTGAGGAGATCATCCAACATTCACTGCCATACACAAGGACAGATATCACATAACAATCCAACACTTTCTTCTTAGTTTCCAATAAGATCTTTCTGTCTCTCAATACTCTGGTTAGCTTTTGAAATGCATCCTTGGCCATGCCATGCCTCTTTGGATCTCAATGTCGCACTTTCCATCCTCTGTCAGTACCCTTCCCAGGTATTTAAATTTAATTGTTTTATTCTAGTTTCTCCAACCTGTAGTTGGCATTTTGGGGTCTTCTTTTTGCTGATGACCATCCATTCAGTTTTCTTGAAGCTTATGCTTAGTTCCTTCTTACTTTTTCTTGCTACCTCCTGTAGGAGGTCTTGCATTTTCCTTTCCATGTCTGCTATCAGCACCGTGTTATCTGTGTATCTTATATGAAATTGTGGCCAACAAGGACGAATCCTGGCAAGGGTTTTATTTCTCTTAGAATTGTTTCACTGTATAAGTTGAATAGATTCGATGAGAAAACAAGTCCTTGCCTTGCAACCCTTTCTATTTTTGTATATCAGCTGAATTCACTTCCTATCCGTATGCAAGTAGTTTGCTACCAATATATATTCTTGATTATCCTAATGCTTTTTTGAAAATGTCAAGGTTATCATGCATCTCTATCAAGTCTTGGTGGTATACTTTGTCAAATGCCTTTTGTGTAGTCTATGAAGCACAGATATAGTTCCTTCTGCATTTCTATTGCTCTTTCGGAGAGCATTCTGAGCAATGAATATTGCATTCCTTGTTCCAGTATCTTTAACAAAGCCACACTGTTCTTGTCCTATCTCTGAGCCAATTCTGCTGCACGCTCCATACATCAGAATCCAGATGATGAGTTTTGTTATGTGGTTCATTAAGCTGATTGTTTGGTAGAGTTCACATTCCTTTGCACCTGGCTTTTTAAATAGTGCTATGAAAATTGATCTGCTTAGGTCCTAATCTTACAAACCTTTAATAATGAAAGAACAACTTATTGTTTTATCATAAAAATACTTCAAAATTTTAACAGACAAATTTGTAGTTCAAAATTTTATTTAAGTCTTACAATTTGGTTAACAAAATATCAACTTATCAGTCATTTCATGCTCTAATGTTATTTTCTTGGGAACTTTGGTAATTTTTTTTTTTTTGAAAATGTATTGCTAATTTTTTTTTACCATTAAATGCTGGTAATTTTACTATAAAAATGTATTAATTTTCATCTTCATAATGTTTTCACTCAAAGTTGGCAAGTTCACTATTTGCCCATAGCTGGGACCCCAACAGGTGCTACTACCCTGGGTAAGGCTTAACCTGAAAGCAACCTGGCAACCATAGGCCTTGCTGCCAAATGTAGTTTACCATACTCAGGACAAGAGTCTTAAAGGATTTATTGATACTTAAAATTCAAACTAAGTAATCTTAATTACAATATATAAAAACATACGCAAAAAGCTGACATGAACCCAAAACGATTGATAAAAGAAAAAAAAGTCAAATCAAAAAAATCTAGAAGAACAAAATGAAAAAAGAAAATTTTAATTTGAAGGAAATTATCTTAAAAAAATATACAGCATGTAGAATTAAAGAACTTTGAAAATGGATACATACTGTAAGATCCTTAAATGGATGGATGATAACTCCCAATGGCAGGCGAGATTTGTTTAATAATGCAGAAGTTTGAGGTATAGCCATCAATGTACAGCGGAATATTCTGAAGAGAAAGCAATTTTATATAAATAAAAAAAAAACATATCACAATACATAAATTTCAATGTCCAGTGTTGCCAATTATTCTAAATTTTAACAAATGAAATCAGTGAGATTATCATCTAATAACTCATAACCTGTTGTGTTGCAATAAAATCCAACATGGTAGTGTCATTAATAAGTAACATGTAGATTTTCATCTTTTAAAATTCTTAAGCTGGAAATCACTTATTCCAAGAACAAAAAGCAATTCTTTTACTGAAAGAAAGAAAAAGTTTCATGATAAGCAAGAAAATGAAATTCTATTTCTATTCAAGATTAAATACTTGAAAATAGAAATAAAACAGAAAAGGGGAAATCCAACATTAATATTCAGAGAACTATTTATTTTTAGAATTTCACCACAAGCAAGGCAATAAAGCCACTAAGATGCAGGTGGTTACTGAAAGTGAAAGAAAATGAGAAAATATTACTGAGGAGTAAACAAAAGATGCTGATTTGATGTTCCATTTAAATTTTTGAAGATTGTATGTTACAGGGAAATAAGAAACTGAAAGAGTTCTACAGGCAAGAAATATGAGAAAAGAAACTATCAGAACAGAACTTACAATTACATCTAGCTATTTCAACAGTAAGACAATGAGACCTAGTTGCCAATCAAGTAGCGCATTTAAATTCATGGAATCAAGGTACCAAAGGGAAAAGCTCATCAGAATAATTGCCATGTAAATATTTATAGAACAGACAGAGGGAAGCTACATTATAGCAGTGTTTGATTTTAAAATAAATTCAAAAATGTAACTTTCATCTAGAGCTTTCCATTATTCCTTCATTACATGCAATTAGATTGAAAATGTGACAAATTTCTGCACAAATTCTATTAATGTATACAACTGTTGGTCCCAAAATAACTTAATACACAAAACCAGTTGCATATTTAACATATAAATCAATAAAATATTGTGGCAAATTAAAAAATCCCTGAAGGAGGATTTTAAAAGCAAGTAGAAGTTCCATGATACGTTATATAAAGTGAGAAAATTAATGGGTGAGTTTTTTTTTTTCTTCACTTAGCAGGAATTTAAGAAAATGAAAAAAATAAATAGACATAACTAAACAAATAAATAATGAAATAAATAATGTATGTGTGTGTGGGGGGGGGGGGGGGAAACTAACTTTGAACTCATCACAAATTAATTCCCAAATATGGACGAGTCCAGGCTGGTGAAGGGGATTATGCTTAAGGACAATAAAATGAGAGTATATTAATAATAAGAGATTATTTGAGCTATCTACAAATGAAGGCAGGCTAGAAATCATGCTGAAATGAATACAAGCTAACCAAAAATCATACCTTATAAGGAAATTCCAGAATTCAAACCATAATGACAAGAATTCAATATAGTTATATCTGTTTGAAAACCTAATGTAATGTACTTCACTTGGGGTTTCAAGCATTTGTTAGCTTCATTATTTGGTTTTGTAATTTTCAACTGTCTTAAGCCCTGCAAGTTAAAGACCCAATCTATTTTGCCACCATCCTCATCACTGCCACCAGGAAATGTAAAGAATAAATACCGTTTCAATATTGTATTATTCTTTCATACCCTTTCTCTGACTATTGATCCCAAATTCAGATTGAACAGTCAAACAAACAGATCAAATTCAAGCTTCTTTTCTCACACTTCCCGCCTGTGGAAATGCAATGTCAATTCCCATCTCTTATCCACTTGACTCCAGTCCTTTCTACATCACTCCGTATATCTTGTTCTTTTCTTTCTACCTTCTCGACTGTCTTCACTCCTGAGCTACCATTCTTGTCTTGTCCTTTCATTGACATGCCCTATAACTGGTTCGTCTTTCTCTTCACTCTCCTCCTGCCTAAACTTTTACTGTCTTATGTAGCCCCCTGCACATCAGTGGTGGCATCACCCTAAATGAGGTGAAACGATTAAAAAAAAAAAAAAAAAAAAACACAAACATAAACTAGAAGTTTAGGGCCACCCTCTTGATCTCAAAGAATCACCCAAAAATTGATGCTCGATTGTCTTTTTCAAAACTAATTTGCTAGATCATTTTCGGCCAGACAAACACTTTCTGAACAGTTTTATTGTATGTTCAATGATAATAATAAAGAAATTATTCCATTACTGCATAAAGAGAGTCTTTGAAATTTTAGCTATTTTTCCTTAACCTACTTTGCTGACTAATTGTAATCTTAAAACTAGCAGATTTAAAATTTGAACACCCACCACCTCTCTAAAATACTGGACACTATGTACTGATGGGTTAAATAGTTTCAGCATCCTAGTTTAGCAGGAATTAAGACAAAGGCATGAAATTTACTAATTACTAAATTGAGAGAGTTGTTTATTAGGCTGTCTTGTTATGGTTGGCAACCAGTCTAAGAGAAACAATTCTGAATTCAAAACCAGTCAGATTGCAGGGTGATAAAGATACTTTAATGAAGATCTCTCTTAGATTTCGACCAACCATTCTAGCTTACAAATTCATTAAATGAAAGAGTAGGAAACTTATTAATTAATAAATCCACGGTGTATTGTAACAGATAGGGGGTGGGGCTCAGAATGATAAACTGAAGAGCAGAGTTCAATTTCTAATTGTGTTGATTACATTCATTTACATGCAAATACCCTTGGGAAATATTTGTCTATACTTCTGAGATGAGGTATTATAATTATTTACATTACCGACACTGTTCTCCATCTTTGATGCAATATTCAACATGTTTGTTTTATTTCATTCCATGACTTATGGAACGAGAACAATCTAACCCAGTGAACAAAATAAAGGGTTCAATTCAAAATTCCAATCAGCTGAAGAAAGTCAGAGCATGCAATAGCTGAAACGTCATAAATATGGCATCAAAGATGAGGACAGGAGTTCAAACAATGTCAATCAGTTAAGTGCCATAAGTGATACATGCTTAGGTGATCATGTCTCAAAAGAGACATTATTGACTGGGCAAAAGATTTTTCTGCAGTAGGTTGCCATTACTTTCTGCAGTAGATTGGTCACCAAACAAGGCTATAAAACTCAATAAAGTGAGAAAATTAACGAAGGGAGAAGCAGCGAATTAATACCTTTCCCAAGGTTATTAGCATGTAAGTGAATGCGACAAAATCAACTGGATCTCAAACTCAGCTCTCCAAATTCTTGTTTCAAGCAGACATCTAATGTAAATAGTGTAATCCTTGGGAAATGTATGAATCTATTCCCTCCCATATATAGGTTAAATAGTTTGCACACTGTGATAAAGATACATTAAGGAAGATCTCTATTAGGTTTAGACCAAAGTGCTTAACCAAAGACAATTCAACAAGAGTTGTGCAAGGATCCATGTAATGAATTATGCAACTAACAATGTCAAGGGGGGTTGCCCCAAACTTTTGGCCTGCAGTGTAATTGAACCTTACTACCTAAATTGGCTGCAATACTATAAGACTGCTTCACAACTTAAGAGCCCACACATAACCCCATAATCATCATGGCTTGCATGGGATATGTCTAACCATCTGTTGGTGAGGATATTACATCTGCCTCTGCAGATGGCTGAGCAATTAAAACATTAATCTGAACAAGTTTAGTTACTTACTCAGGACTAACATTGGATTTACTAAATTCATTGGGTAAACAGTTGGCTGGTGTCTCCACTCCTTCAGCTCCAATTAACTGGCGCTGTTGCATCAGATCAATGACATCATTGTAGTCCTGAAAGACAGAGGAAGAAAACCTTGAGCAATAAACAGTCTGAGGCACAACAGAGGACTGAACTGGAAAGAAAAAAAATAAACAAAGAAAGGAC
Source organism: Ascarosepion bandense (assembly GCA_037127315.1). Lineage (NCBI taxonomy): Eukaryota > Metazoa > Mollusca > Cephalopoda > Sepiida > Sepiidae > Ascarosepion > Ascarosepion bandense. Next base: position 2,790,822 of record JBBBDQ010000762.1, on the reverse strand, counting down.
ACAACTCGTGATTACCTGTGTGCTAAGGTTACTGAAGTTTGCATTCAAATTCGCCATGTTTCCAGGACTGGAGTATGGCATGGCTTGTTGTGGGGACTGTTGCAGTGGGGCTGTGGGATCACTAGAGTAGGACTGATTCATTCCAGTTTGGGGTGGAGGAGGCACACCAGCTGTTACTGCAGAATACGTCTGAACTGAGGAGGCTGGTGGAGACGTCATAGAAGGCTGTAAAAAAATATCAATTATCAGAAATAATAGAAATCAAAGAACTGTTAGAAAAATGAAAATACTTTCAAATCTAACAGATAATATCTATTAATGTATTAAGAACTTACATTTAAGTAAGACCTTAAGTGTAAAATAAGATTTTCAATAAGTCAGTTAAGTGCCATACGTGATACATGCTTGGGCGAGCATGTCTCTTTCGAGACATGGCTGACTGGGCAGAAGATTATCCTGCAGTAGGTTGCCATTGCTTTCTGCGTTTCAATAAGTAAGCCATTGTTTAAATTTCTCTCTCTCTCACACACATATATATATATATATATATATATAGATATATGGGAATAGAATAAGAACAAGTAGGAAAAAGTGTCTTTAATCTAACATGTTTCACTTTAAACTTCTTCAGAGATTCATTAAAGACAAATGATTTAAAAATCTAAGAGACAGTATGTGGATTGAGGTACAGTTGCATTGGTCAGATACTTGTTCTTTACTTATCCTATTAAACTCGTCAGATTCTAATCCATATAATATATATGGGGATTTCATGTCGAAATGTACATACAACATCTTTGAATAAATCCTATTTAATTTTTATATATATATATATATATATATATATATATATATAGTAATTTAGAACTATTGAGTGCCAGGCAATATAATTTACATTTAATTTAATATGTTTCTAACAGTCATTGATACTGTAGAGATACAAGTGATTATTTATTCCGATCTCCTCACTCCAACAATGACATGTGACACAATAACAGGTTTAATGAGAAAAACCCAAGTATACTTAGGCTAAGGACAAAAACTGCATCTCCCGCAACTGCCTATTGTGCTGGCATCTATATGACTACTGATTCTTCTTCTCTAGTGCAATGCAGGAGATGCACACTCAGGCAACTGTTCCCTGGGATGGGGCACCTCCCAGTTTTTATATTTTTCAACTGCATCACAAACAGAGCCACAACCTTGTCACACTTCTGCCTGAAGAGAGAGAGACAACTGAGAGATGATAACCATCCCCCCCGTCATCATAGGTCAAGGAATGTAAAGATACAAATGATACTTAATTAATAAGTCAGAAGTTTTTTTATTGAATTGTTATTACATTTCTTCTGCTGCTCTAGTAAAACAGATAATTTTGACCCTGTTCTGCAACCAAAGGTACCAGAACGTATGTGTGTGTATTTTTATATTTCATCTCAAGGTTCTCGACAAAATCCAAAGAAGGATCTGCAATGTAACTGGTCTTGTCTTAGCATCTCGACTTCAGTCATTTTCTCTGACTTCCCTGTCTTTTCTACAAATATTTTCATGGCAACTGCTCTGACAAGCTTCCCCCCCCCCCCACGTGAATTTAAGCATGCTACTAAACTGGTATTCAGGTCCCACCTTTTTACCATAGAAATAGTTCCAAGTAACTGCCATTTTTACTTCAACAGTTATTTTTTTTATACTTCCTGCCAGTGAAACTGTTTACTTGTTTCCCTGATAGCTATAATCTCCAAAAATTTAAATGCAATGCCAATTGCATTTTAATTACTTCTTGAATTCCATTAATCTTTTATCCTTTCTTCAATATCCTCTTGTACACATCTTTTCTCTCACTGTAACCACTAGTGGGATGTGTGTTGTGGTACAGTGGATATCGGCTCCGAACGAGAAACCGGGGTGCCGAGTTCGAATTCCAGTTGAATCCATTGTATTCACTTACACACAAATACCCTTGGGAAAGGTATTAATCCATCTCTTCCTTCCAGTTATGGGTTAAATAGCAGGACAGACTGGGTCGGCAACCAGTCTACCGCAGAAATGGCAACCTACTGCGGGATAATCTTTTGCCCAATCAGTCATGTCTCTTTCGAGACATGATCGCCCAAGTGTGTATCATGTATGGCACTTAACTGACTGAACCACTAGTGGCAGCCCCCTCCTTGCTTGGATTGATGAGTGAGAGAGAATTTCTTGCCCTCAGAAGAATTCACTTTAAAGAGACAAACAAGAACCCATTCCTGCATAATGAACTATTCTATTGAAGTAGAAATAGATTTTTTTAATTAAAATTGATAAACAATATACTCATCTCTATTCCGTACACTCTTTCAACGATACAGTACAACTAGAATCTTGTTACTTTATTTTTAAGTCATATTTTAACGTTAAAACTTGTAGATACGAAGGCATTTTATTACCACAATAAATATTAGAAATATTGTGCTAAAAGGGCTCTTAACTGATGATAATCTTTGTAGATAAATGAATCTTTAAAAGGGAAAATATATTTAAATACACATATATAATTAAAGTTAGTTTTATTATAAATGTTTTTGTTCATGATAGTGGGACAGGGTAAAGGATCAGTTTAATAAATGTTACCTTTTGTTTAATATTCAAAAAGTATTGGACAAACAAGAAAATGGAGAGAATTTTTTTTATATTATATAAAGACAATGCAATGACAAAATTATTTCAAGATTAGAAATTTTGTGATAGAAAATATAAGTTCATAAATTCATATCATTTAAGCAGGCTGTTTTGGTGTAATCTCCAGGCATTTGTATGAAAAATGTTTTAGTAGATATTTAGAATATTTATTGCAAGAATTTCACTTATTGTGTTTGGCCCTGAAAATGTTCAAAATAGTTTAATAAATATTTTGCAAAATCATGAACTAACCAAAAAGATTTTATTAATTTACAAGATAGTAAAATATTTGAAACTTTAATCCAAAAGTTCAAAATAACAATAAGCAAATATTTTCCAATAATCAAAACAAACCACAGATACAAGTCCTGTAATCTGACCTCTAATTGCTCAAACAATTTTTAATCTATAATCACGAGGAAACTTGTGAGGAATTCCTGAAGTTACCATCGACAAATCATAACAATACATTGTTATGCCAGCCATTTTAAAATGTGTTGGCATTACCCACAGTTGTGTGTGTATGTGAGTGAGTAGGCTGATAGGAGAGAGGCAGAGAGAGTAGATAGGAGAGAAAGAGAGAGAAGAAATGTCTATACATCTACACACATTGATTAAAAAAAAGTGTTTAGCTTAAAATATCCTGAAATTTAGCTAGATTGAAAGACATCTAAGAGTTAAAGGTAACAACAGCCAGAACATTGTAATAACAAAGATGAGATTAGACCTTATTGTAAATAATCTAAAGAAGGTGAGTGTGTGTCTTTGTGTCAACAGTGACAATGTTTTCAGAAAAACAACAAATGTTGCTAGAAACAATCAAATGGTTAATACAGTACAGAAATAGGTTCCCACCCCAAAAAAATGATTTAAAAAAAAAAAAAAAAAAAAAAAAAAAAATGTAAATTTTAATGAAAGATGAATACTGAGAGAAGTAGTAAAGCAGTCACATCTAATATTGGGATCAGTGACATACAGTAATAATCCAATTAAATTGCTAGTCTTACTTCCATGGTTTCATAAGCATAGAGAACTACAGAACTTGAAAAAGACTCCAAATAATAACCACGATTTTAATCCATAAGAACTGCAATTTTCAAAAATTGCCTCAATTTTGATCCCAAATACAATCAACTAATTATCAAAGATCCTGACTACTTTTTCTTTTTTACCATTGCCCTGGAAATATCCCAAAAATTTTTAAATTGAATATTTTTATATAGGAATGTTCTTATTTAAGAGTAACTTTTATGAGATTTTAATCTAAGAATTGTACTCTATTTATACATTTTCAATATAAAGAATATTAGCCCCTTTCAAATCTTTTTTTTAAAAGAAAAAAAAATTATCTACAATTACCTACCTAGCATCATGACTAAATTTTTCTTTACTTTTTTTTTTTAATCAAATACACTCTAAGCAAGGTAGTAAATCCACTGAGATACAAGGGATTACTGAATATAGAATAGTTAGAAACACAAACAATTTCTGAGGAGCAGGAACAGAGGATGAGTAATCAAAAAGACATTGGATGATTTGACAGCATTTAAATTTTTGCAGATTAAAGTTAGCTAAAAAGCATGGAGTCAGAAGAGAGTTCCACAAGCAAAAAGTGCAACAAAAGAAACTTAGCATAAAACTTACGTTTAGCCAGCTCAACCGTAAATTGGTGAAATCTCATCATCAGTCTAATACTGTACTTAAATTCAAAATGTCTAGACACCAGAGTGAAGGACTAATTCAAACAATTATGAAAGAATTCATAGAAAAGCAACATACAGAAATGAAAAATGGATCCTGGAGATAAAAATCATCTAGAACCAGTGAACCAACCTTTCTAGCACCTGAACTAGCAATGGATTCAATATATTCTTTCCATTTTATGTCAGCTGAGAACATACGCCCAAGAAGGTCAAGAGAGTCACTCTCATGGAGGTTAGCATCAGCCATGCTGATGGAAGGCACAGAAAGTCCTCTCAGATTATTAGAAAGCAGTTTAGTTCTGGAGGCATTCCAATTAACAAGCCATTCTTTTCATTCAACAATTTCAAAGAAAGCACTTAAGGTTGGTTTATTTTTTCATATGTGAATAAGCTTTATATATTAAAAGCCCACAACTATTGGAGAGAAGAAAGAACTTATTTTAAATAATTAGTCACTTTTATAATAGAGCTTTAATTAAACATTTTGTATAAATCCCTGCATTATCCTAACCAATTGTTCCAAACTTGTATTCTATCAAACACAGAACAAAAGTCATTTTGAGCCCTAAAAACTACAAAAACATTTCCTATTTTATTTTCTTTCCTAGCTTGCTTAATCTACCCTACCGCCACAATCTTTTTCATAGATTCATCTCTCCCCATCTATTTTTTCATGGCTTTGACTCCCCACTAATCTCTTTTATATTCTTCAGTCCTTTCTTTTCTCTCACCTTCATCTCCCCCTGTCATTTTTACAGCTTCATCTCCTTATCTTTTCCTTGCTTAATCTCTCCCAATCTCTTTCCACCATTCTTTGTTATATTCTTTAGCTCTTTCTTTTTTTCTTCTCCCCTTCACTTCTCTACAATGTAGTGTTATCTGCCCTGTCAAGAATACACAAGTTATATTTCCATTGAACAATCAGAAATTTAAAAAGTGCATAAAAGTGATTTGAATCACTTTTCAGTAAAAACAGGAATGTGACAATTCAATTCTTTGGGCTTAATAAAAAAAAAATTGTCATTTTCTTTTAAACTTCCACAAATATTTTTATAATCATCTGTACTTGTCAAGTATATTTTTCATATTTTACATTATTACTTTTCCAATATAAACTAAATTATGACTGTTAATCAATTTCATCTTAAATTATAGAACCTATATAATTCAAATAGAAAATGAAAATTTTTTCAGTCTGTAACTGAAAAAAATTTTTTCGTTTTGTGATTGATCTTTTTTTATTTCAAATACTAACCATGAAAAAAGATTTAAAAGAATATTCATGCGGGACTTAATTAAAAAAGAAAAAAAAAGGTACATTTTATTGCCAGATACTGAAAACCAGATTACCATCTGAGGGTATTGGCGTTTTCCAGTAATTCCTCCCTGCTTGGGCGGAGGTCCAGGCATGCCCTGAGGAGGTGCTGTGGGTGAACCTTGTGGCACCACTGAAATATTTAAAAAAAAAAAAAAAAAAAAAAAAAAAAAAAAAATTCATATTACAATGCAATAAAAGATAGTAACAAAAGAACATGAAGCAACTTGGATTAAATAAATCCAAAAAGAAAATAGTACATGGAAAAAATAAGCATATTCTACTTTACACAGAAATTGAGAACCGGATAGAAAGATTTTATATTGCATATTGAAAGTAATGATCAAAGTACAGAAAGTGATGGCAGTTCAGGAATAAAAATAAATGGAGAGACACATTAAAAATGCACTAGGTAGGCTGAAATATATAACAAAACTAATATTCCATACATCATATTACATTCATCAGGAATGTCATAGAACAGTGCATCACAAGCGTCACAGAAAGGCACATGGAAGTCACCACAAAATGCACACCCATCACCGAACCGTGCACGCCTGTCACAAATGTCAGAACAATACTAATACTTTCATGGCTTCTGCTCCGATGAACTTAGCTCACTGGTGCCCCCTATATATGAATTTACTCAAGCCACAAGATTAGCAACTAGGTCTCACTCTTTTACTGTGAAACCAATAAAATGTAAATGCAAATTCTACTCCAGCAGCTTCTTTTCTCACACTTCCCACCTGTAGAATTCCCTTCCATTTACTTGCTTCCTCAACAGCTACAATCTCCAAGAATTTAAAGATAAAGTCAATAATCATCTATCTCACTAACCTGCATCCTCTCTCTTGCTTCTTTCTCTGTACACTCCATTCTCATCAGTATTCTCATCCCTCTCTTACCACCTTCCTGACACCCCTTATAACCTGTCACTCTTTCTCATAACTTTCTTCCTATGTAACCCCCTGCAAAACAGTGGCAGTAAAATGCCTTGCTTGGGGGCGATATGATTATAAAAAAAAAAAATACATCCTATTTAGCCCATTATAAACATTATGGAACCATGTGTGTTATTAATAGAATGAGATCATCAATAATAAGATGGTCAACATGTTTTATATTAAATGGTGTTCAGGCCTGCCAGGAAAGTTTGGGTTCATTTCTTGACAAGCGATATAGGCATGGTATTAAATATATAGAATAGAAAAAAATGTTTTCAATACAATTGCAAACATATTTAGAGAACACTTTAAAACCTTGCAAATCAAAAACAAAACAAAAAAAATACAAATATTAACAGTGGAGGAGAGGTAGCAGTGTGGAAGAAAATGCACTGTAATCTGATACTTGATTTTCCTTGAACAATGCACATAAGATGTTAACCCCTTTTATGATTTGCTTTTAATACATTAACATCAGTCAAATTTATATGGATACTAGTTTCCCCATGCCACCAATTTCTGAGAGCATTGTTATTTGAAGTTTTCTGGGTTTCTTTAAATATATTTTTCCAGTTAGTGCAATGGATATCAACATGGAAAACAGAATATGTGAGGCATATCTGTTATCTTCATTTTCATACTAATGCCTGACAAAATCTGTATGAATCAATCTCTTCTCTCGACCTCTAGCTACGGGTTAAATAATAGACTCTTATGCCTTGAATGGCAACCAGTGTAAGTGAAAGATAACAATTCCAAACCATAGAGAAAGCAGTAAGGAAACCATTCTATTATCTTTTTCAAGAATCCATAATAATTTACAGATAAGAAATGGAATCTGTAAAGAGCAGGGATCACCTAGCTATGTCCCAAATGAAAAACATTAAAAAGTAAATTCCGGCACAGAAATACCAAGTGAAACAATGATTATCACCTTGGTTCTCATCTGCATACCCAGCTGCTATAACCCACAGGAATCACTTTTTCTGGTCCTACCAGAGTGATAAATCTGATTGCAACTGATGTTTCTGCTTGTAATAAATGCAAGCATGCCCTCAAAGAAGAGAGCCACTGTTTGCTGAGAGAATAAAACAACACATAGCCTCTCACAAGTTCAGTTCTAGAGATTACTGGCAGCTCTGCAAGAGTGTGCTGAACAACTGCAAATCCTCAATCCCTCCTCTATCCAAACAATTTTGAATTCCTGAAATCTACAGCAGATAATGTTTAGTGCTTTACTCTGAAGTTCTACTCCATATTGGACTCATCTGGAGTAGCCATACCTAATTTCTCCACTAGAACTGAATATCTGCGCATAACCCTGTGGCTGGTTTCAGACATTTCCAAACTAGACTCCAAGAAGGCAAGCAGATGTGATGGGATCCCAGCCCTCATCCTCAAGAAATGTACTCTCAAGCTGTTTCCAATACTTGCAAACAATTGCTTTGCCACTTACAGTTTGTAGTTTCTGTTTTAAAGAATTCTGGAGAATTCTCTAACCCCTCAAATTATTGCACTATTAGTCTCTTACTGCTTTTTGATAAAGTATACAATGCTGAAATGGTTAAGCATCTTACTTCTCATGACCTCCTCTCAGACAAACAATATGGCTTCTGTTTTGTCAGGTCTACCACTGATGCGTTAATGGCCATTACTGAATTTCTATATCAAGCTTTTGATAAGAACACAAAGTTCAAGCTGTGGCTCTAGATATCTTGAAAGTATTTGGTATGCTGGCCTTCTATGCATGCTCCAAGGCTATGGTATTACAGGATGAATGATTTAATCCAACTGTTCCTATCAAATCAGGAAATGAAGGTCATTTTGAATGAACTTGCTTCCAGATCCCTTCTCACAAACATGGGTGTCTGGAAGCTCGATCATGAGTCTCTGCTATTTCCAATCTTCTTCAATGATCTTCAATATCATCAGTTCTCAAGTGGATATTTATGCAGATGTTTCAATAGTAAATTTGATAGATCTGACAAAGTAAACATGGCAGCAGCTCTTGAAAAGGATCTCCTAATCAGTGGTCAAATGGGGCAAGAAATGGCTTGTAAATTTTAATGCCACCAAAACAAGAAAAATGATTTGCAAAAAAGTAAAAAAAAAAAAAAAAAAATGAAATTTAAAAATATCCAAGCCAACTAATTTTCAATAGAAAATCATTTATTTTTATGAATATAAAAAAAAACTACACATGCTTTTTTACAAATATCAAAATCAGAAAAAAAAATTGTTATATTAAACAGATTTAATACAAAATCTTATTAAATGGAAAAGAAAAAAAAGAAAAAGGCATATAATATAAAAAAGTAAAAAAGAAAATGCATTTACTTGGTGGTGGCCCTCCACATGTGAACTGACCCTCTAGTGCATCATATGATTGATTAGCAATGGGAGATGGGGCCCTGGATGATCTCTGTGATGGGGGTCCTGCAAGTAACAAGAAACATTAAATGTGAAATAAAATTCTACTTTTCCCACAAGCTATTAAATTTCTAAAAAGATACCAGCAATAAGTAGCTATTCCGGAAAATCATTGAATGAATTTTACGTTCATTATAATGACTTTTGTATAAGATCAACTGAATTGCACCATGAGAGTTGAATATCAATCCAGTTAATGGCTTTGCAGCTTCAAACCTTAGATATTGTATAAGAATTTGAAAACATTAACTTATTAAGCACTTCTTGTTTAAAACAATTAAGATAAACATCCATTTATTACAACTTAAGCCAGTCCAAATATGAAAATGTTCACTTGGTGAGCAATTAGAATTACCAATCTATGCAAGATTTTATTTTTTTCAAAAATATGCAGCAATTAGAAAAGGTTGAAATATAGCATTTTAACCAAGTTTATGATGCTTGAATAGAAATTCTGTTATTTGCCATGAAAGGCAAGGGAAGTGAGAAAAATCAAGTTAGAGTTAAAATAGAAGAACAACAAGAAGAGAGTCATTTTCAACAGAGCTTCAACATGCCGATTTCAAAGAGGAATCAGTTAAGCTTTTTCTTTTCTTTTGTGGTGGTAATAAAAGATCTCTTGTGTGTGGTGAACTGAATTAAAGCTCTTAGACTGACCCCTAACAAGCCACTATAAACAAACTGGCATCTTCATTTCCAGCTTACTTTCAGATTCATGAAGAGCTCATAGACATACTTAAGTGGCCAATAAGATCAGTCTTATCGCTTTCATTATTGTTTTTGCCAATCATTTCAAGAAATTTTTGTAGTTTCATTTTTTTTTAAATTACATTTTTGTTTAAAATAAAAAAATTAAAAAGTTAAAATTCTTCCTAAGATAAAATTTTACTAAGATTTTTTTTTCCATTTTTAAAATGAGTATATATAGTTTTGCAATGTGCTTTTAAGAATCAGCATGTTAAAAGAAATAAATCAACTGTGTTTCCTTGAGAAAAATTAAAGACAATCGGTCAGGCAAGAAGTTAATGATTGTTTTTGCTTATTGGAATGAGGAAGAAGTTAATGGAAAAAGAACAGATTAAAAACAAATTTGCTGGTCCTGTGGAATGAAATGCAATATTTTTTTTAAATGAAAATAAAAAGGCAAAACATTTATCTGTGATGAGTTTCCAATTGCTGACAATCCTTCAATGGGAGAATTACAGCAATTTCAAAATATGAAGAAAACACTTATTCAAAAGATGTTGGAAGATCTTCAAAGAAAGTATAGGCCTTTTATTTTGCTTTAGTATTTTTAGAAAAACAAAAAGAAAAAAAAAAGGCTTATTATCAAATAGGTTAAATGTTCAATCAACATTTACCCAGCAAACATATTCCAATCACAAAAGCAATCATTAGACAGAAAAGCAGCTTTTGTTTTTGAAAGATACTCAGAAACGACAACATGAAATTAACAACTATGACAGAAGAAAGCAAAATAAAGATGTGCATTTTTTTCCCTTTAATATCGTAGAAGCCCAACAAATGGTTTTGTATTCAATAATGTCAAATAAATTGAAGTCAAAAGACATTTTTTACATTTTCTTTTCCTTAAGATTTTATCTATTTGTCCAGTCATTTTTTAGATTACTAATGTCACTCGAGAATGATTATTACCCACAATAGTTAAAATTAAAAGAAAAAGAAATGTAAATACATAAAGAAACTATTTAAGCTGATCATTGTTCACTGAAGATAGATGAGCAAAATAAATGTCTAAGATAGAATCTTTTTTTCTTCTTGGGGTATAGAAGAACTGGAAGGGTCTTAAAGCAAAACACTAATTAAAATCAAAGGTAATAAAGTATCCAGAATTAGATTCAGGAAATTGAAAAAAAAAATCTTGCAATTTTATACATGTGAACACATACAAAGAATTTAAAATTAAATTACATGATACCTGACAAGATACAAATTACATTTAATAGAATGAAAAAGATTTGAATATTCATTCCATGTAAAAAGCTTTTAATCTGCCAAAGCAAAAATGATTTTACTGCTCTAAACTATTTGACTAAGAATGACTTAGTGTCAAACAACTGTCAGATATAATTATGGTTTTATTGACATGCCCCAGAATACACAATTATGAGATCAGAGTTTGGGGTAGGGGGATATTAAAAATTTACAACAAAAATCAAGTAGAACACGTGCCTAATGTTGTCGTTGATCATTGCCGTTTAGATAAGCCCTTATCCTCGTTTGCCCTGACCAAACAAATTCACAACCAAAGGATAAGCCCAGTGAAAGTCATCATCTTCTACAAACCAAATTGAAAAAGGATAAATAAAACGGGAATCAAATTCTTCAGATTTTCATGTATCATTCAACTTGGAACCTGGCTTTATAAGTGCCACTTGCATTGGGCATTGACTAAGAAAAACAAATTCAACAAGTAACTGAATTTGTCTATCTTGGCTTCAAACTTTCAGCTTTGAATGATGGTTCAGTTCCTATTCAGTGTTAAATAGGTCTTGGATGGACAGCATTTGAAAAGGATAAATCCCTCCGAACATCTCTCACATGCCCTACAAAATCAAATATAAGATCTACAACACACACATTCTCCCTATCTTGCTTCATGGGCTGGATTATGTAAATTAGAAGATCATACTTAAATTGGAAAAATTTTAGAATCAACTAAGAGATCAAATAGGAATACAACCCCTTCTGGACACAACTGCCTTGACCATAAGATTAAAACTATTAAGTTATATTCAGTCAGTTAAGTGCCATATGTGATACACGCTTGGAGTGATCATGTCTCGAAAGAGACATGACTGACTGGGCAGAACGTTATCCAGAAGTAGATTGCTATTGCTTTCTGCGGTAGACTGGTTGCCGACCAAGACTATAGAACACAATCTGTCCTGTTATTTAACCCATAACTGTAGGGAAGAGACGGATTAATACCTTTCCCAAGAGTATCTGAGCGTAAGTGAACACAATGAATTCAACTGGAATTCGAACTCGGCTACCCGATTTCTCGTTCCTAGTCAATATCCACTGTACCACAACGCACGTCTCTTATATTACTCCATCAAAAATACGGATTGAAAGAACATTTGCTAGAAAAAGAAGCCGGCATGCCAACATGATCAAATGAAACAACTTTATCTCATATCCTTAAATGAACCACAAATTCTAGAGTGGATTATTCAAGCACACGTTTTACTATAGACAGAGAGAGTATTATATGATGATTATGAATCACCAAGCTATTTTCTTAAAGAAACCACATTTCATTTAAAATTTTCCTGCCAGCTATCAGCATGGCTGATGCAAGTTACCTTGAGAGTAACACACTGCACTTACTTGGCCTCACTTTTTCAACCGACCTTAAGTGGAACAAATATATTGGATCTATAGCTGTATCTACTGCTAAGAAAGTTGAATCTCTCTGTCTGGTCAGAATGTTTTTCTTATCGGAATCCATCTGGCACATTTATAAATTTCCTATTCATCTGTGCATTGAATACTGTTGCCATATCTGATCAAGTACTCCTCCTATTTATCTCAAAGTTCTCAGCAAAATCCAAAGAAGGATCTGCAATGTAATCAGTCCTGACTTGGTATCCCAATTTGAGTCTCTTTCTCACCACCGTAATATGGCTTCCTGATAGCTACAATCTTCAAAAATTTAAATACAACATCAGTTGGTACCTATCTTCTTGAATTTCATTCATCTTTTATCCTTTCTTCAATACCCACTCTACACAGTCTTTTCCCTCACTGTAACCTGCCTATGCACTAGTGGCAGTCCTACCTTGCTTGGAATGAAATCTTAAAAATCTTAGCATATTAACAATGAATGTGAAGAAAAAGATGCACAAAAATAAAAAAAAAATTCATTTTTTAAAAGATGGTTTCAATGCTTATTTTCAGTTTAATTATATACAAGGTTATAAAAATAAAGAAAAAATAAAAGAGGTTGCGTTTCTAAAGTGAGTAGTTTTTTTGGGTTTTTTTTTAGACAATACAATAATGCTTGAAGCCTTCTATGCACAATGTACATTCTTTGCAGAAAGTTGTCACAATTCTTTGCCTTTTTTCTCTTTGAGAAGTATGCATGCTGATATAGCACTGTCTGGCTTGTTCTTCCAGATTGAATTGCAGGCAAATATTTCAGGAAATAATACAACTGCATGACCCATGAAGATATCATTAGTCACTTAGACATGAATCAAGAATAAGTGATAGCTTTATCATTGAAAGTGGTTTAAATCAACTATTTATATCTGCTGAGCTTTAATTTAACATCAATTGAAGATGGCCACCACTTATGGGTTCAAGTGCCAATACTAAAAAAAAAGAGCATAAATATACATAAAATCCTACTTAACTAAGAAAAAATTCTTAGAAATAAAGCATAATTTGTAACTTGTCTGTTATTAAAAAAAATCCCACATGTTGCCCGATTGTGAATTGCAGTTGCTTCAGCCTAATTATGCAAGTAGAAACAAAGTTAAAAATGCATCCAATAAAAGGATACAAGTTCTTAAGTCTATTACACTATTGCTCTTATATTCACATCTATTTAATCAAGTCAGAAAGTAAACAAGGACATCAAGCAAGGATTATCTTGAATGTCATCTCTATCTCTCTCTATATATATATATATATATATATATATAAAATGTGCGTATTCATGTAGACTTGTCAGTGTTTAGAACCAGTAGTTTCACTGATAAAAGGCATTTTGGCACACAGGTCTATTTTATCATAAAGTACTCATTATTAAGTGGAGATATATTTACTGCAAAAAATCTGTTACTTTATCTGAGCAGGTTCATGCCAACTTCAAAATTTTGTGAGGACACCGTTGTCTTCACTCATCAGCCCTGAGGAGTAAGGACATCATAACAGTGTCCTCTTGAAAATTCCAAGTCACCATGAACCTGCTCAGTCAAAGTGACAAATCCTTTGCATTATATAATAAATGAAGAACAAAATAGAAAATGTGTCTTAGATTAATTTATTAAAGCTTCTTCAGAGATCTAGTCAAAGACAAGAGATGAAAAAAAAAAAAAAAAAAAATATATACCAAAGAAACAGTATATTGGAATGTTGTCTGGGATTTGATTCTTATTGGTCAAATATGTGTCATGTGTAATAAAGCAATAGACTATCATTTTGAATGTAGGGGTATGTATGTATAGGAACACTTGCTTAGATGCATGAGTGTGTTGTAATAATGTGTGTCAAGTGTGTTAAAATGATAGACAATTTTTTTTAACTATGCGTGTGAGGAAATTTTGAATGGTAAAATATGTGAATGTGTGTGTTTGTTAGTCGATGATGTTAGTGTATGATAAAACAAAATACATTTCCATTTCGATTTGTAGCAAAATGATGTCTACAAAGGTTGTTTATAGCTCCCCTTTACTTTTAATAAATAAATTTGAATGCATTAAGTTTTTTGAATTTATTTGTAGGTATTATATTAAATTTCTAATTTTTAGAACAAGTTTGTGGGCATGAGGCCAATTCATTAGAAAATTTGAATTTCACCATGAGCAATTCATCAAGGTGACTTTTTGACATCAGCTTGAGGAAAAGATTCCTGCATATGTCATCATTGGGAAGTATTCAAAAATCACATGACAAGTTGACCTAAGCCTTGTGATTGGAATTGGGTAGACGAAAGTTTAAAATCTACCAATAGTTGACCTAGTATGAAGGTCTGTTCAGCATAATTGCAGTATGCACTGCAGGTTGGCTCTGTGGGCGTTGAAACAAATGTGTCCGAGCAGGCATCTAAAACAGGAATTAACTAGCAGACTTGTACACTACTTAGACTCCTAATATATCTATATCTAATACATGTCCGGAGTGCAGACACACATTATATGTGTGTCTGGAGTGCATAATTTTCTTATTATTAACTATTAAAGATTCTGGTCCTTGTCTTAAACTTATGTAGTATTTATTGCTTACATCCATAAAAATAACATCTAAATAAATTTTTTTGTCACACAAAACAGAAAAGCTAAATGCAATTTGTTTATAGATCTCTCTCCCACCAGAAAGAAAAAGAAAATTTTCAGTCATGCTTTATCATAATCAGTCAAATTTAGTTTGAAACCCCACTCCCTAACAAATTATATTCTCTCATTTTACCACACAAACTAGTTAAAAAGATACCAAAATAAATTCTCATTTATACAAATCCCAACATAATGCTCGCAAAAAGTAAGATTGTTATCTTAGCTATTTTAAAGTAATATTCAATAGAAGGAACTGGACAGGCATGAAAGTTGTAATTCTGGCTTCATATTTGTAGCCCTCAAAATCTGCTTTAGACATTTTATCCACATTAGGAAAAGCCACTTCACTATTTTCATCAGATTCACTGATTATTTGATAGTATATATTGATAAAATATTAAATTTGTGAAATATTAATGTAAGAAAAATTTAATCCAAACCAAAAATTATCTTTGCAGAAGTGAAGAAATAAAAACTTATTTGTCAATATACAAGAGTTTTATTATAATGAACAAAGGCAGAAATATCTTTGCAAGGTTTCCATCAAATACATTCCTAAAAGATAAACTAAGCTTTTTACAACAGAATGGAAAAAAAGTAGAAATGTCAATTGTTGCAGTGTCTCCATCATAGCAGAAAAAGACATTTTTTAACAAGTTTAATTTACCAGATAATGAGTATTATATTTATATAAAAAAAAGCAACGAAAAGAAAGGAATTTGTTACCACTTCACTGAAAATGAAAAGAAATGAAGACGTGCAAAGATAAAAGGAAAATGGCAAGTGTACGAAGACAAAAGAAAAACAACCCAAAGTCTCCTTCAATTTGTGCCCAACTTACAAAACAAGCAAGCAAGCAAAGATAAAAGGTGGCCACATTTTTCAAAGCAAGAGCAGCAGAAGTTGAAATAGCAGTGGCAGGAAATGTGACCGTGGATAGAAACAAGTGATTTTGGTCAGTATAACAAGAGCAACAAATGAAATAGTAGTTAGTAAATAACAGAAGGAGACAAACGCTGTTTTTGCCAACCTGAGTTGCCGGTACTCAACAGAAAGTTGGAGGCTTTGATTTGATGTGAATACTGGGCTTGTCCGTGGTAAGGAGCAGGCAATTCGTCCGTGTCTCCGCTTGTGTTCTGGCTCAAGACGCAAGTGGTGATGATACTGGGTGTGGTAGCACCCCCTGACATGGAAATAAAACAGTAGCATGCTATGGTGTGTGTGAGGCCAACACTGGAAAGCAACATGCAAGAACTCACTGGAAGGGTTGCATGCAGAATGGCTGAAGACATAGCAGCCATATCCATGTAGGTTTTTGTCTTATTCTGAATCACAGACAGCAGCAACAGTTCTTCAAAGCCCCATGATCAACTAAATAGAAATTCTTACCAGCATTGGCAGTCACAGATTTTACAACATAATATGAAAACAAGTTGGCATGTAAACTATGATGAGTGCTGCATGCAAATTATACTGCAGCTTTTCTGAAATACTGTTATGATTTTTGGCATTTAATAACAGATCAACCTAAGACACTGTTTAAATTCATTATTTTTTTTCACTCATTAAGGTTTTAAATAAAAATTTAAAAATATTGCAATGATCTGTCTAATGATTTAAATCTAATTTCTTTCAAAAATACCTTTAAAGTTAACTTTTAAGTTACAATACTTTTGATAGTTTAATGAAATTGTTTTCAAATATATTAATCATGAAAATAAAAATTAAAAAACCTGACAGTTTTTCTCAAAAATCACGTAATCTGAGATTCAAAATTTGAAATTTATGATACCATTATATTGCAAAGTAAACAGCTGAACAAATTAAAATCAACTTGGCTCTTTTTAAAGAGTTAAATACTCAATGCACCATTATTTTCTAACATGCTTACAGTCAGGGGGTGCTTGAATGGGCCTGCAATCAGGTAGTACTGTATTTCAATAGAAAGTGTTAACACCCATCCCATGATCAACTAGAAATGCTGGATAGAAACCTACAGCTTTTTGAAAAAAATTTTCATTTCAAAAACCATACCACATAACCAGTAATAATACCAATGAAGCCAAATTTTGTATCATTTGAAACACAAATTAATTTACTTTCATATAAAAATTAACTTGTAATACTTTATTTTTCACAGATTTTTAGATATATCACTTTAATTACATTAACTTAATATTAATTAAAATATTCATATTTTTCAACAATTTTGTCAGGACTCAAGGGATTTAACATTGAAAATCTTAAAGGCCAACAGGGTCAAGTAAAAATTCTACCAAATTAATTTCAAAGAAATTCTACAGTGCATGGAGATTGAAGAACTTGCAATAAAACCAAGTGCATTTGCCATGCTTATTATGCTGAATATGTAAACAAATTTTTGATGGAGGGGGAAGAAGGAATACAAATTTAAGAAATATTACACATTTTAAACTAATTTCTGATATTTTCATTGTTTATTGTACAAAGACAAAATCTACCAGAATAGATAAATTTGCTATTTTCATTAAGCTTGTATGAAATTCTGAGATTTGAAGCATTCTGGTTTCTGCATGCTTTCTCTCAATGAATTGAGCTATCTTTATCAAATGTGCATCACCAAGATTGTCAAACTTTGATTGTGAAGGACATTTCCCTAAGAAAGTTTGGATTCATTTTCTACAACTTAACCTTTTGCAGGTTATTTAAAACCAAGAAATATTTTTAAATAGTAAAAAAAATTATTTTTAGCAGTGGGGAGATAACAGTTTAGTGATAAAAGTCTTACTAATTGACCTATAACTGGGAGTAAAAGAGGATTCATACCTTTCTCAAGGGTATTTGTACATAAAAATCCCAACAGGAATTGGAACTCTGCTCTCCAATTAACAATTCCAAGCAATTATCCACTACCACACCAAGTTTACAGCACCTGGTATTCCCAAATGGTCACCAATCTAGGTACTAACCAGGCTTAAGGTTGCTTAACTTTGGTGATCATACAAGAACCAGTGTTGATGTAGCCATAAGCCCTGATGCAAAAGGAATGTTCTCATCTCCAGTTTTGTTTCATTACAATCACATTGTTCTATTATAACCTAGAATGAACAGAGAATGCTACTTTCATGGAGGCATCATGATCTTCCTTACAAGACTTAGTAAATGCCGCTTTCCTTTCTGCATCAAATAAGAATCACTCAAGAAGCTAGTTTAGTAACAGAAATCACAACATGGTTTCTATCAGCATTCCCATTCACTTTCTACAGTTAAACAATCAGTTCCACTGTGTAGGTTTTAGACTTAAGTGGAATGATATATCGGAGTTAAAAAAAAAAAAAAAAAATACACAAATTATTGCACACATTCTTAAATGTCATACTAACTACAATTCAAAGCAACAAAGAAACATTTTGAATTTTTGAGATGAAAGATTATTATAAACTGATTTACTCAGACTAGTATTCTCACCTTAGATATTATCAATGTTTCAGCCCCTGTATCTCACAAACTTTGATAATTCCTCATCCTACAAAATGAGATAACTGGTAGAGATTAATTCATCCTTGTGATGTTACTTGTCTATCACTGAATCAGAGCATATGGTGTTTTTTCCACTACATGACCCAGGGACTGAACTCACAGCTACCAGGCAATTCAATTTACTTAATGCTTTTTGTCTTTTAGTACATTTCAAGAGTGGAAACTTCAAGATTTAAGGCTTGAATAAAACTTTCCGTATTAAATCCTCAAAAGTTTAGCTTTGACAGATACCCAAAGGTGGCAAAAAAGTACAATGGTTGAAACAGTGTAATGTACACTAGTCAGTAAATCAGTTTATAATGAAAGAAAAATAGTAATCTGTATTAACAAATTGATGTAATTTAAATATTAATCTAAGCCTTAAGGAAAAAAATTTTGGCAACGCTAAATCTTTGTTCCTGTAAAAACAAAACAAAAAAATAATAATAAATAAAATAAAATTTTAAAAAACAAAATTTTTTTTTCCCCGTTGATACCACTATTAATATATACTACCAAGAATTTCTTGGAAATTTTTTACAAAATTATCAAAAGATTATAAAAATATACAAAACTAAGAACAATGCAATATTTAATTATTTATCATTTTTTCTAAAGAGATCATTTGAAAAATCTTTTTATTCAAAAATTTGTAAAATTCTACAAAATTTTCCTAATTTGTGAACCAACAACAAAGCAATATTACTTACCCCTTTTATAAATATGAGAAGGTTTTGTTTTTTTTATTTATAATTTTATAAAAATATTTGAACTACAGAATAAGAAAATTGAAATAAACATGATTTTTCCAAATATTATATATTTTCTTTTCAAATTATTTGATATCTTAGATCACTTTTAGTTTTAATTTTGCAATTTTTGATAATTGTGATTTATGATCAAGGATGCCTAATCAATAGAAAAACCAAAGTCAAACTCCAGTAATTATACGTTACTACCGTTTACTCTTTTTTTGAAAAACAATTTTGAATTTTTTTCTTTTTTTAATTGTTGCTAATTTTCCTGAAAATGCCAAGAAAATCTGTCAATAGATTATTCATTATCAGTCAAGTGCTGATTAATGAAGAAATCTCAGAGTAAGCACTAAGCACCTTGACTAAAGCAATTGATTTAACAAGCAAATTGTGTTCTTCAACGAGTTACCAATTGATTTATAAAATGATAAACATTTCATTAGAGTTGGTTTACATATTTTTATAATTTAGAAAAAGTTTCATAAATTTATGAATAAATTTCATATTTATTTCTTTATAAATTCGTAAATGATAAACATTGCATTGTATTGTTGGTTTCCAGTTTTAGAATGCTGAAAATAGGAAAGTATTTTTGAAAATAAACAAATAGTGTATAACATTGTCAGAAATTCTCAAGAACAAAGAAAATATATAAATTCACTTTCATGTTTGGGTTATATTACAATTCTCATCACTTTTTAAAACAAACATTGCTAAGGAGTAAAAGTAATTAAAATAACAGTGTCAATTTTGTGCAGGCACAAAAGTTAAACGTTGCCAAAGTTTTTAAAATTGAAAGATTTTTTTTTCATTAGATTGACATTTTTAAAATTACTTTAGTCTAAAAATTGGTCTAAAGATTTTCAAAAGTGTCTTTTTTAGAGAACTAACTGTTGTGGAGGAACTAAAATTTCATATAGATTCTCATGAATCAAAGAGGGGATATTTAAATAACATTCGAAAAATGGTAAATGTGCATGACAACAGCATGACTAACAGAACATCCTATTGAACCATGCAAAGCAACAATGTACAATGAGAACAGTTTCTTGTTACTGCTGATAATTAGCATAAAATTTTCTAAACCACAGCTAGTGTAAATAAGGTTTCAATATTTGTTCAGTTCAGAGTACCATTTGTTTTCTTTAATCAGTTTTTGTTGCATTCATTTAAAATCTATTTCTATAGCACTAACATTCAGATTGGAACAAAAATGGAAGTTTATATATGATGCAGAAAATAGGCATTGAAGAGAAAAGTGCTTAATGTCACATGGCAGAGCAAATATATTCCAAATATTCTTTTCTGGTCTGCCACTACTTTAAGTTTCATGTGTATCATAATACATAATCTTCAGGCAATCAATATCATTTGCTGCTATGCCAGTTTCATGCATCCATCACAATGAACACAATACTTAAAATCCTTGGGGAGTCAACATATTGACCAAACTCACCATAGTGAGTACAGAAATGCCAGTAGGTGACAGGCTGAAGTATTACACCAAAACAAAAAAATTACAATCAAAATACCTGAAGATTGTGTACTACAGTCTACAGTGCACATGAAACAAAGTAGTGGCCAACAGTCAGAAGGGGGGATGGATATATATATATATATATATATATATATAGTGTATCCAGGCAGCAGATAATTCTAAACATATACTGTTAAATAACAGAAACAATGAATGCCTATTATGTTTGATCATGAGCCATTCTAAACATTGTATTTTGGTTTTAATTTCAGGTGAAAATAAAGACAAAAATTCTCCAACATTTCGATAATTTTTTATTAAATTGGTTCTAAGCTTTCAGCTCACATGAGCCATCTTCAGAGAGATTACAAGGATGTTAACATAAAAACATCCACCATCAGCAACGATTTTATCTTGTACTGACATAAAACTTTGCTACATAACGATAACAGTTACCAAAAATAACAGTTTGTAAATTTATAATGCGGTTCTATGATGTCACACCGCATGAGAGCTCAAAATGATAACAGAACTATATATTTAAATGCAATGTAATGTGTTATGACCAGATTTAAATATGATTTTATTAAGTGTGGGTTGTTTGGATTTAATGTAGATGGCCTCCAATATCTGAAGGTTCTATTTACTGTGTGTATGAGTGAGGATTATTGTATTGTTGACTAAAATTAGAACAAACTTAATAAAAAATTATCGAAATGTTGGAGAATTTTTTACTTTATTTTCACCTGAAATTAAAACCAAAATACGATGTTTAGAATGGCTCATAATTAAACATAATAGACATTCAGTCTTTTTTATATATATATATATATAACTTCAAATAGCATTTTTAGTGGATATATGCATTTTTTTTATTATTATTATTAAAAAAAAGTAAATTTATTTCATTTAGCAGCTTGCACAACCAAGAAAACGAAGAAAATGTGCCCTCTGGCAGGATCCAAAACTGCAGGAGACATCAACATATGAGCCAGTGTGCTTTGACCACTTGGCTGTGAGAGTCTCACAATCAAGCAGGATTCTAATTGACTTTAAGCACATTCACTTGTTCAAATTTTCTGAAAGTCATATCTGCTCAGTTTCATATCTAAAATGTAAGCAAAGCAATGTCTCAAGAATTTATGGATTTGATTTTTTAATCAAACATTTTTTTTTCATTTCAAATGTTATTTTTAGTGGCTGTCCATATTTGAGTAGAGACATTGTTTTTTTTCTTTTTATACAGTGTTTGTTTCATCTTCCTGCCTACACACTTGATTTTGTGTGTGTGTATGTGTGAAATTTCATATTTAAAATCCGCAAAAAGATTTTATAAAGACAACAGGAAAACCCTGTTAAAATATACATGAATTTATCCCATACTAAAATAATTTAAATATTAATTGCATTAAAAAAAATTTTTAAAAAAAATGAAAATTGTCATCATTTACTTTCATTATTAGACATTAAATTATATCACTTAGCATCATCTGTAATTTACTAGGACTTTACAGGAAACCAGATGAATATTTACGAGTGGCTATTAATTTTAAAATTTTGAAAAACTTTTTACTTTTGTTTATAAATACTTGTTACAAAAAAATAAATAAATAAATAAATAAATCCTTATACCAAAAGAAAAAAACTCACCAACTAAGATAAGTTTTCTTTTTGTCTTTATTCACAGATTCAATTCATATAAAAGGAGGTTTTGTCTTGAAAAAGTCAATAATAAAAGTTATGTACCAAACTCATAGTAAGAGATTCTCAAATGAATATCCACTAAATTATTATCTGCAGTTTAATTTCATTAAGTATAAATTTGATTTGATTAAATATAAAGCTGCATTAAAGCCAATGAATTTTTTCCTTTCCTACTTTCACATAAAATGAATGCACTAAAAACTAATGTATTTAATTAACTCTTGCTATGTGGGCCCAAGAGTAATGTTATCCCATTATCCCCGGGAACAAGACGTTTGTTTCAGATAACTGGTTAAGTCTCTTTTTGGAGAATATCAGTATGGTACACATTTTTTAGTGAAAATTTTATAATCAACTAATTTCTTAAAATAAAAATTATCTTACTTCTCACCAATATTGACTGTCTTTTTATTAAAAGATCATGCATGCATACACACACACACAAAAAAAAAAAAAAAAAAAAACCTTAAATTAACCATTAACAAACAACATCTACATTTTTTTTTCTAATCAATTAAATTGAAAATACAAAATAAGCAAGAATGGAAAATTTAGCCACAATGAGAGGCAGGGAATTGGAAATAAGTTTTTGCACAGACTTTCAAAATTTTATTGATTGTGAATATTTGAAATATCCTAATATTCTTTATAATGCACAATGAATGCATTTCTTTTTATTATAAAAATTACTCAGGACTTGAAAATTAAGAGCTTTTCTGTGTGAAAATTATTCAAGATTATTAAAACAAAATATTTAACTCAAATTGTGATGTTTACACTAAAATTTATCTAATTTGTTCTTGTATTTATTTTTAAAACTTTAATATCTTTTCTGAAATTTTGTTACAACCTGTACTACTTGCATTAAAATCAAATTTCAGAATAGTGGCTCACAAGACAGAGAGATCACAGTTTACAGATTGAATTAATAAAATATTTCCTCAGCATTTTAATGATGCTTTTATGCTACTAACAACTTATAAATGATAAAGTTTAAATTAAAAAAAATTTAAATTGATTTTGAAAAGGTTTAAAAAATTTTCCAGGATGGTTCTAGGACAATGAGTAAAATTAATCTGGAACCAAATGTGCTCCTGAACCGAACAGATTCCAAGTTTTCGACCCTTGGTATTAGTCCTTTCCAGGAACTTGATATTTTATGGAGAAACATTGCTTACACTGAAACTTCAAGAGAGAATTTCCAAATTGCAACGTTTTGCAAAAGGTTTGTTTTTGTGATTTTATTTTTTATTTAATAAATTTTATCAAGTAAAGATCAATTTCAAAGAGCTGTAACAGGGCTGAGCTGGTATAAGAAAAGCACATACACAATTAACACAATTTAGAATTTAATTCATTGATTACACCATGAAAAATTATGATGGAATATATCAGAGTTTAAGCAAATCAATAGAGGTACAAAATTTCATTATGAAAATGCCAATATATATGATGATTATTAATGGAAAAGAAAACAAAGCTTGTGAAATGGTCTCTTCAGTTTTAAAAAAAGACATGTTCTCAATGCACAATCCAATAACAATTTCAAAAGAAAAAAAGCAGAGAAATTTGCTCCAGGCTAAGTTTTAAGTTTTTTTCTGAAACAAAAAGGTAGAAACAAATCCAATTTTGCTGCAAATGAAATGCCTCAAAATTGTAATTAAAAAAACAACACACAGAGAAAAAAACAATACATAGACGAAAAAAAAAAAAAAAAAAAAAAAAAAAACAGTTCTTATAATGCCAACATACCTTGCAAATAGCTTCCTGCTGGTGATGTTTGTTCCATGCCAGGAGGAGTTGGTCCAGGACTATTTCGGAACTGAGGATCAGGTCCTCTAGGCGGAGGGCCAATACCTCCTATGCCTGCACCTGGCATTGGAGGTCGAGGACTTTTGTTCATAGGAGGGGGCCCAACACCAATTGTACCCCCAGGGGGCGGAGCTCTTACATTATACATTTGCTGCTGTGAAAGTGGTGGTGGCTGCTGCTGGGATGGTGGTGGTTGTTGTTGCTGCTGCTGCATCTGTAATGGTGGCTGAGGCTGCATCTGTGCAGATGAATGCAGCTGCTGCCTCATGCTTGTCATAAGAGGGCCTTGAGGTGTTCCCATAGCAGAAGTCGTAGTATTAGCATAAAGTGTGACAGATTGAGGAGGCATACTGCTTGGCCCATTGAGTAGAGGTGGTGATGACACTGACAAAGGAGGAGGACCAACAGAAAGAGGAGGACGTGGACCAACAGAAAGAGGAGGAGGAGCAAACATCCTAAGGCCGCCAGGTGACCCCTGCTGTAATGGAGACTGAATGGATTGAGTTAAAGTGGGAGTGTTATTTAATTGCCCCATTGAATTTCTTGGAGGTCCACCTCCAATCGGAGGAGCTATGGTCATAGAAGATGGCCCTGATGGTGGCGCATTAAGTCCATTAAAGTTATTTGACAGCTGTTGATGTTGAGCCTGTAAAGAACTCCATTGTTGTGACTGCATAGGTGGTGGAGGTTGGGAACCACCAGATGCTGGTACCCTTGATTGAAAATGTGGGGGAGGTGCATTAGAAGGTTGACCAAATGATCCCGGGGGTGGAGCACCCTTCATAGCCATTGGAGGAGCTGACATCATAACAGGAGAATCTGAAATGAAACAAGAAAGAAATTAAGATTGCTTCTAAATTAGAAATAAAAAGCTGACAAAATGACAATCTGTCAAAGTTCTGAGATAAAATTAATATTTGGATATTTTTTGTATGTAAAAGTAACAGTAGTAGTATCATATTTTTGGTTTCTGCTATGGTCACACTAACTACCAAATCTGTGGGAAGATCCAAGGTAGGTAGTGGTGTGTTATAACTACATTTCATGTTTTGTCTTTCTACCTCCCGTCACGTCACTAGCATTGCATGGACAAAGTTCTTAGTGTTTGGGCTGTACTTATCAAGACAATATTTTCTATTTCTCTTAAGCTGGCATTTCCAGAGATTTTTCCAAGGTGTTGTGTTCCTTTTTTTTTTTTTTATAAAACCTATCACTGTTAGTGGTGGTACTACTACTAATATTATAATATAAAATAATAATAAAAACAATATAAAATAATAACAATAATAACTCTAAAAATCTGTGAGAATTTAACATTTTTCATGCTAGCAGAATTTCTGCCAAAAAGCACTCAACAGACAACTAGAGCTGTAATAAACATCTGACTGATGAGTGTTTTGATGCAAAATTCTTGATTCAGTTAATCAGATATGATCAACTTGAACTTTTGTTGATTTATTGAATATGCAAAACTAAAAGTAGCCAGAGTTATAATAGGAAAAATATTAACTTATATAATTAAAAAAAAAAAAAAAAAAAAAATGGCACTTTTCATTGTTGACACAATGTTTTAAATCAATGTGCAAGGAAGATGCAAAATTGAAGTTCAATAATTCTAACATATTGTCAGCAAGAAAAGAAATTATTTAAAATTGTGTATGATGTTTTTTTTTAAAGCCATTATCCTGCATAATAAACAGTTTATTTTGGCCATTAAAGAAAAAATAGTGGAAATGTTTCTCTCTTCAACTTTAAACAAGAAAAATAATTTGCTTTTGTGAAATGTAAAGATTTTATCCTGTTTTTTTTTTTTTACATTTAATCAAGAATATTACCATAAAAGTTACTTGGTTAATCAACCAAATTAGAATGTTTTGTTTGATTTTATAAGATAAGCCCACAGCCCAACCAAGATACAAAAAAAATAAAAATCTGATGGTCATTTCATAGAGTATGCCAAAACCAACAACTTTTCAGTACCCAACTCATAGTTAGAATAAAATTCTCTATAATTGTAAAGAACAAACCAATATCAAGAATTTTTCAGTTTAAATGAACCTAAAAACAAATTTGTAATTGCAATGTGATGAGAAACAATGTTATGCAGTCAAATCTACAAAGGAAGTGACAAATTAAAAATTGGAAAAGGAGAAGGCTTTTTTTTGCTAATGTGTATTTTCATATGCGACAAAGATTATCAAAGACCTTGATACAATTATTCTCTTGTAAAATTAACATTAGCAGCAGTAACTAGAGCAGATAGGAAGGCATTTAACACATTACTCAATAAGTCCTGGGCCTGACATATACATGGCGCCAATAAAAAATACATATGATTTTTATGAAGTACTAACCTTTTTGGGGGCTTAATCAGATTATTAGTTTACAAATTAGTTATTTAAGTAAAGCTACTGTTGAAAATTTTCAAAACAATAGAAAAATCTGAATTTTGTGTTGATAAAGCATTGCTTTTTGATGGGGAAAAATACTGTTATAGCAAAGCAATGGTTTGATAAGTGTTATCCGGACTGCTCTGTCAGAAACAATGGTTAAGAAGTGGTATGTTGACTAAACACAACCATACAGATACAAATGATGCTGAAGGTTCAGTCAGTTAAGTACCATACATGATACATGCTTAGGTGATCGTGTCTCGAAAGAGACATGACTAACTGGGCAGAAGATGATTATTCCGCAGTAGGTTGCCATTACTTTCTGTGGTATCCTGGTTGCTGACCAAGGCTATAGAACCCAATCTGTCCTGTTATTTAAGCCGTAACTGGAGGGAAGTGACGGATTAGTACCTTTCCCAAGGGTATTTGCACGTAAGCGAATGCAAGGAATTCAACTGGAATTTGAACTCGGCTCCCTGATAGGTCACCCAAAAGCAGAGTTATCCCAGAAAACTCAAAAAAATTCACAAACTTGTTTTGGCCGATCGTAAACTGAAGGTGAAAGTCGTCCAAAGCAACCGAAGATGCAAACATCAGCAGGCAAGGTTTTGGCTTCCATATTTTGGCATGCGTAAGGTATTTTGTTCATCGATTACTTCGAGAAAAGAAGAACAATAAAAGTGATCTTTCACCAAGACAATGCACCATGTCACAAGTTGATTGCAGCGATGGCAAAACTACATGAATTGCACTTCAAATTGCTTCCTCATTCTATTCTCAAGATCTGGCCCCCAGTGGCTACTGGCTGTTTGCAGACCTCAAAAGAATACTCCAGAGAAAGAGATTTGGCTCCAATGAAGAAGTGATATCGAAAACTGAGGTCTATTTTCAGGCCAAATAGAAATCATTCTACAAAAGAAAGGTAACAAATTGCTAGAGAAGCATTGGAATCAGTGTATCACCCTAGAAGAAGACTATTAATGAATAAAGTTAATTTTTGCCTAAAAGTTGTTGTTTTATTAGTTAGGTCCATGATTTATTGAGTGATGTGTTACTATAACTCAGCATATTCTATTGCTTATCAATCCTTTGCAGGTTATTTAAAACCAGAAAATATCTTTAGACAGTAAGAACTTTTTTTTTCTTTGAGATAATGGTTTAGTGATAAGTTTTACTAATTTAACCAATAGCTGGGAGAGAACAGGTGGATTCATACCTTTTCCAAGGATATTTTCACATAACTGAATATAACAAACCCAACTGGAAATGAAACTGAGCTCTCCAATTAACAATTTCAATCTATTATCCACTACACCACTCACACATCCAAGCTTACAGCACCTGATATCCCAAAACAGCCACCCATCTAGCTACTGACCAGATTCAATTTTGCTTAACTTCAGTGATTGTATAGGAACTGGTGTTTCAGCATGAAGTACCCATGAGCACAATAACTCAGACATATTTTGGGGTGTCTGTACAGACAGACTAAGACAACACAGGGGGGGGGGGGTCATTAGACAAACAGATAATTTCTTTGCTGTTTAACACCTGCAAAAACGTCTTTTTTTTTTACCTGCTCTGCTCATCCATAAATTATTCTAACCTCTTCAAGCTCCCAATTGAAAATTGGGCCACTGAGGTTTTTCCCTAGGGTCAAAGCCAGCATGGACAATTTCATCCCTTCTTGGAAATACAAAAAAAAACTCAATCAATTTCATGCTCAGCAACCATAGTATACAAAAAGTACATTTGGGCTATACCAGTGTAACACCACTCTTCATAACAGACACCTATTCTTTGCAGCCTGTAATAAATATGAGTCCTTGAAGAAGTGAAGTCCTTGTTTGACAAGAGAAGGATACACCATGTAACCTCTAACAACTTTGGCTCTCAGGATTACTAGCAGCTCTGTAATAGGGTTTATTAAACAAATGCAAAGTATATTTCCCACCTCTTCAGTTTGAGATGTTAACATTCTCCACAGAAAACTCAATGCTTTACCCAAACTCCCTTCAAATTCTATTCTTGACTCATCCAGAATATCCCTGCCCAATTTCCCCACCTGGAACTGATATTCTGTTGAGTGATACGCATACAACCCCTTCCATGATTTCTGCCATAATCTCTAATCTAGATGCCCATAACTAATATGGACCTGATGGTATCCCTGTAATAATCATTAAGAAGTATGCTTCCAAACTGGCTCCTGTTCTCTCTAAACAATGTAATAAATGCCTCACTGCCTCTTGCTTCTCTGGATGTTATCTGTCAATTCCAGTTTTTAAGAACTCTAATGAGCTGTCCAACTATCAACCTATTAGCCCTCTATCTCTTTTTGGCAAACTCATAGGTCTTAATCAATGCTGGATTAGTTCAACATCTTATTACAGTGCCTTTTCTCAGACAAGCAATACAGCTTTCATTTCTCCGGGGTAACCGCAGATGTACTGACAATAATTGTGGAGAGTGTATCATGCTCTAGATGAAAACAGGGAAGCATGGATTTTAGCACTGGGCATCTTGAAAGCCTTTGACAGGGTCTGGAATACAGGCCTTCTCTATAAGCTGAAAATTGATAGTGTCTCTGGACATTTTTAAACTGATCTAGTCTTTCCTATCAAATCATGAAATGGCCTGAATTCATGGCCATTCATCTAGATCCTTTTGTCCTAACAAAGGTGTCCCCTATGTCTCTAGCCTTGCTATGTTGTTTTTAAGTTTCATTAATGACCTTCCTGATGACATCAGCTCTGAACTTTGCATCTACACTGATGACACAACCATTTACTCCTGCTTCAATAGTATGGCTGATCAGTCTGACAAGGTCAAAATGGCAGCTGGTGTCTGAAACAATCTCAAGATCATTTTTAACCTTGGCAAAATTTGTCCAGTGCACCTTATATTTACCTTGAGCTCCTTGATAAAATCCCAAGAAGAGTCAGCAATATTAATGGTTTTGATTTGGCAGCTTGGTTCCAGTCACTTACCCACTGCCGTAAGGTTGCCTCTGTGTCTTTTCTAGAAATACTTTTAAGGTAATTGTTTTCTTTGGACATTTCAAAAACAGTAACCTTGAATAATGAAAGAAAATTAAAAGTTCAGCATGCCCTGACATCATTCACTGTTGTATAAACAGTTGCCCAAAAAGAAAAAAAATTATCACATATTCAAAGTTTAGGCAAGAAAAAGAAACAAACAAGGAAACACAAAGAAAAAGAGGGGAAGAAACACAAAGAGAAAAAAAACACAAAGAAACAAAAAGGGAAGAAAAAGAAACAGAAGAACGAAAATAAAAGGCAAACATAAAAACAATTTGAACAAAGATCCATCACAAATGAAAAACAGACTAAAAAGCAAAATAAAATTGTTAAAATTTTTATGTCCCAGTTTACAAACAAAAATTTTCGTTTTGTTATTTTCATTTGTTGATGTTCATTCTTTTAAACAAGAAACAAATAAATTATAACAGTTTACATCTATTCTCAATAATTTATGTAATTAAATCCTGTAATCCATAATATGGATTACATTTAGACTGGATGTAATTCTCTCCATATTATAAAAAAATATAGTTTCATAGTTTAACCTCCAGGAATTAAAAGGAATGACAAGTTTCTTCATTTCTCTACATTTACCAATCGATACAAAAAGATAGAAAAAAATGTCCATGCATTTCACATTCTACATATGTCAACACAAATCTATAACATCAAAGCCAAAGCATTCCAATACAAACAGTTGTCCCCACAATATATGAACAGAGTAGATAAGGATTAAAAGATTTTAAAAATACACCTTTGTTCTACCATCACTGATAGTTTACAGATAAAAGAAATATTTTAAGAGGATTTACATTAAGCATTTTTTGAAGCAGAAAGGCAACAACAAATATTGATTACATTGTTCTCTTTAATTGGGGGAAAAAAAAATGAAAACTTTTCCAAAAACAAAAATCTATCAATAATATAAATATATTCTGAGAGCGAAAAATTTCAACAACCTGACATCAATAAAGTGATGTGCATGTAGCATAGCAGATTGGCATGTAGAGTTCAAATTGCAGCAGAGGTTGTTGCATTCATCTTTGCACAAATACATTTAGAAAGGTATGAAGCCATATTTTAATAGCAAGGCAGACAGAACTCTCTAGCCTTGCTTGGTAACTAGTCTAAGAGAACGACAATGTCATCATGTAAAAACCTATTTACTATTTAAACTATAGCAAGAGGAAAGTACTCTGTATGGGGAGTCTACAGGGTTAACATATCAATAAAGAAAATATAAAAAAAACAAATCTCTCCAACATATTAATGTAGTAAATTCACTTACACACAAATACCCTAGGGAAAGGTATTAACCCATCTCTTCCCTTAAGTTATGGGTTAAATAATAGGATAGATTGGGTTCTATAGCCTTGGCTAGCAACCAGTCTACCGCAGAAAGTAATGGCAACCTACTGCGGGATAATCTTCTGCCCAGTCAGTCATGTCTCTTTCGAGACATTAGAGCCCAAAGCGTGTATCACATATGGCACTTAACTGAATGTAGTAAAAGAATACTTATTAGAACCCAATAAAAAAGAAAATGTTCACAGGATGAATATTATGACTAAAATTCAATAGGTATTTCATAAATTTAGTTTAGATGTGACACAAGGCCAAATGCATCCAATGAAGATCAAGTTCACTACTTTGTTGTAATTGATCAAGCGAAACATGCTTGCTAACCATTACACAATGTCAAACTACAATTCAATAGATATGGTACAAGACTGAGATAAAGGGGCACCCAATGAGAAAATGAAACTTCAAGTTCTGGGTCATTTGACATGGTCAGATAACCTTAAAAGTAGAGCTTTTTCATAAAAAAAAATACTTAGAATAAATTCCCAAATTGTGGAATTTTACCCATGGTATTATATAAGAAATGAAATAAAAATTGATAAAGTTCGCTACAAAAAAAAAAAAAAAATCTTTGTACTATTTGATTTTAGTTAAATTTGTGGCCACAAATTTTTAAAAATTTGTGTTCTTAACAACTTACCAACAAAGCTGACAAACTTTGACCTCTGACAAGTTTCTGCATTTGGGTCATTCATTAATTCTCTCAAATTTAGTTCTAAAACCTAAAAGGTGTCACAGTCAAACACCTAGAATCAGCAACTTTCAGAGATAATTTTTTTTAATTTTATAGGTCAAGTGTGATGTGTAATAGACAGGATATATTTAAGTAAAATAGCTAATATATAGTAATGATAAATCCTGTATAAAAAAAAATCCAAATATATTTGCTTTTGAGTCAATGTATCATGGGAAGCTTTTTAGTAAAATAAAAAATAACTGCTGTAAAATTTGCTTCAACTATACATTTAGTAACTAATGTAGATGAAAACCTTAAACTAGTTTTAAGCATTTCTTTCTGGATTTCTGAGGAGGAGGAGTTATTTGCATTCAGGCCAATGTCCTCATATTTTTGCTGTCATTATCCCAGTGTTTCACCTGTTGCACTCTCCAGCATTCTTCAGATATCTGTCAATATCAGTAACCTTTAGAGAATTTCAAATTGAACTCTTAATTTAATCAAAATGATAGCTTGTTCTTGTACTGCTGTCCATGTTTTGCTCGTCTTGTTCCTTTTTAGTATTGTTCAGTTATTGTTTAGCCAGTTTCCATTGAGGCTTACTTTATGAATTTGCTGATGCAGTAATTGTGAGTTCAATTTCTGGGCTGGGTAATACAGATTAATGCAGGTAAACTCAGTGGAAACAAGACAAGCAATAACTGAGCAGTACTAAATAAGAACAAAATGAGAGACTGCTAGACAACAAAAAAAAACATTAATCCAAATTTAAATTACATAAAAATAATAAATTTAGGTTTGCATCAAAATTAATCATTAAAAGCAAATGATACTTCATTTTTTTTTAAATCAACACATACACAAAACCAGCATAGAATAATTTCTTATATATTTACACAGGTGATTCAACCCACCTACAAAAACTGGAAATAATAAAGGAAGTTTTAATATTGAAAAGAGAGACATCTAACAATATGAAAACAGCTGTACATTATAAACAAATAAATAAACAAAAAAAAAATAAAAAGTTTTTATATTGTACAGTTCTTTTCTATATTTTTATTAATATATATTTTACACATACACAGAAATTATTTTCCAGTAGTCTATATCATAAAAAAAGTAAAAAGTAAATAAGATTGTTGCTGATGAAGTGAGATTTCCTCACTGAAAAGGCCATAGGAATGGGAGTCTTTGCTTAATTATAGAAAAGTCTAATATTGGAGTAATCAGAAAGTCTTTTGTAAATTTTTTAATTCACATAGCCTGGTTAAAAAAAAAAAAAAAAAAATCAGCATTCTAGTATCTGGTATTTTATTTGAATTTGAACAATCAGATTTTCACCAACCTTACCACAAAGGAATAAACTCTTCTATAAACACAGATATAAATATTACATGAATATAGACAGAAACACTTTTGTTTTTTTAAATTATTGTTTTATGTATTTTCCTTAGGCACGTGTAGATAATATACTTCATCTTAATCATAGAACAAGTTAATGTTATTCTAGTCAGCTAAGTGCTATATGCAATACACACTTGATCATGTCTCAAAAGAGACATGACTAACTGTACAGAAGATTTTTCTGCAGTAGGTTGCCATTACTTTCTGTGGTAGATTTGTTACCAACCAAGGTTATAGAATCCTATCCAAGTGTTTTTTCATGTTAGAGAACAGATGCTAGTCAGATGGAACTAAAAGAGAAAAAAGCGAATAGTGTGGGATGATCAGCCAATTCAAAGCCACAGTTAAGCACAGAATTCATTGAAACCAAGGACTTGTGTATTGGAGTATTCTTCTGATGAAGCAGGACTCTTTTCTTCAGTTTTCCTTGGTGTTTTGTAACTACCTCAAACCCTTTTCAAAATAATCAATAGACAGAATGCCTTTTGCATTCCAAAAAACAGAGATCATCACCTTCCCTGCAGATGAAATTAACTTGGTCTCCTTTGGAACAGAAGAGGAAGAGTGTTTCCACCGCATGGATTGTCTTTTTAGTTCAAAGTGATGAAGCCAAAACTCATCTTGGATTAGGAAACATTCAAGGAAACCCACTGGATCTGCCTCAAACTAGGTCATATTTTCTCATGATGCAATAAGCCTGGAGCATGTTTGATAAGGTATCAGAAGACATGGTGTTCACCGAGCAGAAGTCTTAATCATGCCAAGTTTCTTGTTCAGAATATTCTCATATCTTTCACTAGATATGCCAATAACATTGGCTCTTTGATTTATAGCCAACAGTAGGATGTCCAGACCTTGAATCACATTCAAGACTTAAAACAAGTCCTAAAAACATTTTGGTCCACTTAAAATTTTTTGGCTGGGATAAAAATCTAACAACATAATGCTCATCCAGATATATTATTAAATGGCTTTTTTGATGGCTTAAATTGTTACACATTTCCCCCTTGTTGGTTGAAATCACAAGGAGCTACAATTTTTGTTTATACAAAGACTAGCAGTATAGCCCGGCATTGCTCGGGTGTAATGAAAGCTTTAAAACTAATCCATGGTCCTGGAGCTCAGTCTCTGGACGTTGGCACAAAAGACTAAAATGTTTCCAGTTAAAGCAAAACCGTAGACTGAAAGAAAAATGAATGGATGTAAGTTAAATTTTGATTTCCTGGTATCGATTTATACATATATATATATATATATTTATATAAAATCGATTTTCTGCACTATTGTAAGAACTGCAACCTTGAAACTTCAGAATATTGTTTCTCATGTCATTGTCTATGAGTGTATCAAATTTGATTAAAATCGGACTACTCCTTCTATAACCCGATTTTTTCGATTATCAATTTTCGATATTTATCGGGGGTACCTCAACACAAAACCTAGCTAAGAACACTCGCAGACGCTTATAGTACAACTGTGTAAATTTTCAAGAAAATCGGTTCAGCGGTTTCGGAGTCTATAGGTAAAGGATACACACATACACACACAAATTCCATTTATAAAAAAGTTTAGATTGGTATGAAACCATCTCCATTCTACTATTTCACTATTAAACTTTAGGACATATATAAGCTCAGTAAATATCTATATAGTAGGTACCTCCATTACATCACAAAAATTCCAGCATAGTATGAATTAAAAAGGTTCAAAACTTAAAATGAACTTTTTCTATCAAAATGTTTATAATATTATTAAGAGGAAAGATCAAAGTAATTTTTATTTTATAAAATTTTTTAATCGCTTTTAACATGTTCGAAATTTTGGCAGAAAATTTTGTTTTGATTTGAGTTAGCGTTGCAGAAAATCTTACAAATGTTTACAATCGATTACATAATTTTTTACGTAACTCACTTTTCAGTGACAAAAACATTTGGAAATTCTCACAAAAATCAAATAATTGTCGGATTTTAATGAAACTTTCAGTACTCATTCACAAATGAATTTTTTTAAATATTGATGAAAAAAAATTTTTAACTGTTACCCCCACTTCACATAAATTAATGAAACTTTAATAAATTTTAATTTCTGCAAACTTTTTTTTTTATTAGTTAAACGCAGAACTCATCGCAGAATATAAATCATCTATTTTTTTTTTTATTTAAAATTATTCGGCACTATCCGAAAATCTTCTCCAAAGAGTAAAATAAAAAATGCAATGAAACTAATTTAATAAGCTTTTAATTGCTGGAATAAATAATAATTAAGGACATTATAGTCTGAAGAAAAAAATTTTTTTCAATTACTAATAAAATTTTAAAAGGAATTGGTTTTCATTTTTTTTTATTATGATAGTTCATAAAGTTTTAAAAATATTTTTAAAACCTTTTAAAGAACTGTTGTCCTTTTTTCCTTTTTTAGTTAAGAATTGATGATTATATTGCCTATCAAAAAGTAAAATTTTTCACCCTTATATTTTTAAAACAATTTAAAAAAATTTGTTTGCATGTAAATAAATATGTTCATTTAAGTACAATGTTCCATAGGGGTCATAAGTTTCCATAGGGGTCGTATTTATTTTAGAAGTTTACAAGTGTTTTGGATTAATCCCCTTACATGGAAAACAACAGAAACTGCACTTTGATTCTGATTCAAGTCTCTTCAAGACATTTATAAAATTCAACAGCCTGTTTTGCAAGTCATTCCTTAAACATTTAAAGCAACTTTTACATTTTAATTCCTAATTTTCAAATTTTGTGAAAATTGTGAAATTTACAATTTGTAGAAGTATTTAAAAATAATATAAAAAATAGATATTAAAAATAAAAATTAATAAATACCATAGCATTTCATAAATTATTGAGTTACCTCTGCCATTATTTTCATTCTGTTATTAAATTGTAAATTTTATATTTTAATTTTTCATAAAACATCTTCAAGCATAAGCCTACAAAGTATATTTCTGAATTGCTGAAAACTGTTAAAATTAAAAATTTTAACAGTTAAAAATTAAAAAAAAAAAAAAACGATTTGTATGAATAAGATTTACACTAAATTAGTTTTCCATACTTTTGGCCGGATACTAAATCATCAGTTGTTGACTGCTCCTAAGGTGCTGATAAAATGTTGACAGCTGTGATAACAAGGCTACCATAATTGAGGAATGCTTTTTGAAACATTTTTCAAGCAGTGAGCTATTAATTCTTGTTTCAAGTCAAGTCAAGTTTAAATTCGGTAATTTGAAGAAAATGTGTTAGCAGGTGTATTTTATTTTTGTAAGATTTTTTAAAACCGAGAATTGGCTTCTGTTTACAATTGATGAAAAATGGCAGAAAATTTGAAATTTAAAAAATTTTTTAAATTTAGAAAATTCTTTATTCCAATCAATATAATTTCGGTTCAAAATACACTAGGGTATCTTGCTTACTGGAATTAGTAAATTTAATCCCTTGGCTTTCAATTAAAGCTAATTTTAAAGCTTGAAGATAACTTATTAAAATTTAAATTTAGGTATAGAAAATGAGTGGAGGTACCTACTATATAGATATATGCTGTTTAAATTTTTGCACCTTAGCTTTAGTTGAAGAGAGAAAAGTCCCATTATATATATATATATATATATATATATATATATATATATATTAGTATTTGGGCAAGGAACAACCTCTCTTTTATACAGGTCTCATTAAAAACAACAGACAAAGTATTATCATTAAGTTTTTTTTATATAATTTTCTTCTTTTCGGAACTCAAATTATATAAGACTTGTCCAAAGTTTTTGTACTTTCAAGCACTTTTGGCTATACTTTTACCCATTATCAAGAATTAATTGTTTTATTTATAAATAAATTAATTCTTGATAATGACAAAGTATAGCCAAAGTGCTCGAAAGTACAAAAGCTTTGGACAAGTCTTATATAATTTGAGTTCAAAAAAAAATTATAGAAACATGAAAAATTACATAAAAAAAAAAAAAAAAAAAACTTACTGATAATACCTTGCCTGTAATTTTAAAGAAACACATATATATAATTCATTTATATCCATTGATTCATCATTTTTAATTCATAATTATTGAATTAAAATATTCCTCTGGCAAATCATCAGTTTTTCATGAAGAATTCTTGAGTAATTTATAAGGAGAGTTTGGCGATAACGCTACAATAAGGTTTCTATCTTCAACTGGTTCAGTTTTTGTACCATATACTTTTAAAAAATAAACACTTACATTAGACAATCTTTTCGTCTTCAGTCTGGATACAGTTTTTATACACTGCCTGAATGCTTTGATATAAACCGTTCATATTATGGATGATGTTTCAGCTTCTTGTACAACACTTTTCTGCTTATTATGCAAAATTCCTTTTTGATCTAAGCTGAATAATACCATATTTATGGGCAAAATAAACTCATCACACTAACACTACAAGATACCCAGCACCTAATAACAGAAATATTACACAGCCTAACATGTAAGTAGAATATGGCTACTCACATGAACAACTTCACACTTGCCATCTGTTGCTCTTCACTGCTGATGGATTCCATGACACAATTTGGAAAGCGTAATTTATACAAACAGTAAGCAGTTAAGTGTCAAAGTTCAATGGGTTAACGCAGGCTCCAATGTATCCTATTTTTGGATCCTCACTCAATTCAAATAACACCCATTTATTCATCTCACACCTCTAGCTAATTGCTCTTAAGTGATTTAAAATAATTCTAGTTTTTACCTTGAATTTTGGGTTTTTTTGGGGTTTTTTACATTTTCTATCACATCCTTCAAAAATTTTCATTTATTGTTTAGTTTACCAAATTTTTCTAAACTCAAACCTCTGTTATAAACGTGTTTAAAATCAAAATTTTATTTATTCACTGACAGCATATCTCTTGATAGAGTCCAAAAGTGTCTCCACGTCCATGTGGTTGATGAATTATTTTCCTGCCTACAATCCCCTTCCTACAAATGAAATATCGCAAGTCTCTTGCTGCTCTATTACTATTTCTATGGAAAATAGTCGGGCAAACTACATGCCTTTGTTCTACCAGTTCTAACCTTCACAGCTAAGACCTACCATGCCACATACATTGTAGCAAACCACCCTCCTTCCCTTCATATTCATTTGGTGAGATGTAAGTTCCACTAGAGCAGTTTCTTCCCACAAACCACTGCTTTATAGAACCAACTCCAAAGAGTTGGTTTTCCTCGATCACTACAATCTTAAGCCTTTCAAGTCTAAGGTGTAACTGTTACCTTCCCTACATATTTATATAAATTGTACCTCTTGCTCTGCAACCCCCTACATCAAATGTCTCTTGAGCCTCGTAAAGAGTTAAAAAAAAAAAAAAGTTATTTTGTTTCTCTTCTCTAGGACATGTTCTATTAGTTCCAACATTCATAACTTTAGGTCTTCACATGACATTGAAACTAGCAAAGTGATTACATGTTAGAAAATGGATAAGAAATAATTATATATATACAAATAGCAATTTCTTGTGACACTTTACAAAAGTCACACTAAGTTCTTCTTTCATCAAGAATATGAAAGAAAAACAGATTTTTAAATAATTACAGAGATATGCATTTAAGAACAGTAATAATTAGTACCATTAAACAAATACAAAACAAATAAAAAATCTGTATTATAAAAGAGGTGTAGATTCTGTCCGTCACATACTGTCCACATTACTTTACATGAGCACAAGTAATTTCTAAAGAATTAACAGATCTATTTTTAATCCAACATTTTTTTTAATTTACATTATTTTTAATGGATACTTGTGTTTGAAATTGTCACCCCATTTTTTTTCTGGGGGGGGAGTAATATAATGTGTATTATATCTATCAATCTGTAAAAACTTCATAAAAAGAAAAAAAAGTACTCCAGCAGGGGTCAAACTGCTCAGCCATAGAGAATTTCGAAGCCTAGCAAAATTGCATTTGCCCCCTTTTTGAAGAATGAATTTATATATATGTGTTGTGTATTAGCAACTTACATATTCTTATGCCATTTAATGTGCACATAATCTGACTGAGTTTGAAATAAGACATTGGAATCATACATTCCTGTCTCACTCAGTCTGGACAAACCCTTCCCTGAGCAATAAAAGTTGGAAGCAAGAAAAATGACAATTTTTTTTAAAACCATAAAAATCAGACAAGATTTTGAACTTTTTTGAAATTATGGAATAAAATAGAATTATTCTTTAACTTTTTTTTTTTTTAAATTCTGTAGAAATTTTTATAGGCCTGTTATTGAAGTTAAATATACATATGCACATATGCCCACACAATCTGAATGAAATGAACATTTGTGCTACATAGACTAATTTTCCTGTCAAATCAAAAAAAAAAAAAAAAAAGATTAAAACGCATGGACTTTTGAAGTGTTTTTTTTTTAACAACTAACTGAATATGTATTCTAATAAACATAGAATTTTAAAAAGTTACTAAAATTCAATTCTTACACTAAGAATTTTATAAGAAAAAATAAGAAAAAGATACTTTATAAAGACTTTTACATTTATATTCTTCAACTTCATGCATTTGTATAATTTTCAGGATTAACATTTGCAAAAGAATTCTAAAGTTGACAAAAATGAAACCCTTTTTTGCTTTTTTTTTTCCATCCTTTGCTTTAATCTATCAATTCATTTTCTTTCACTTTTTAGATAATCCTCATAAATATGTTCAATTGAGTCAAGATTTAATAAAAAAGTGCATTGATTTATAAGATTACTGTTGCTTTCAGTGTGTTCACTTGTTTTTGCTGTTTGTGAAAATCTAAATGGCATGCGAAAATATTTCTACTTCCTTTTGGTTTGTTCATTCCATTCTAATTTAATATATTCCCGGATTTCCATAGGAAAGATATAACTTCTCACATTGATAATTGGAAATACATTTGTTTAACACCTTTCAACAATGATCTAAGTAGAAAAATATATTTACATATATTTTAAATGTGTTGAGTTTCACTCTAAAATTCTTATTTTGTCTTTATAGGAGATATAAGCAGAATACGTAGAGAAATCATATGAAAAAAAAAAAATATAAAGCATTTTGGTGAGAGAGAAAGAAAACAAAAATAAAAAGGAGTGCATCAGAACCTCAATTCAAGGACAATACGTCCAAGTAGATGGCATCCATGGGAAAAAAGCAGCAGTAGCAGTCAGATTCACATTTGCTTTATAAATAGAGTGTAAGCAATACAAACTGCATTTGAACATTCAACAGAAAAGCAAAATCAATCCAGCAAACCTATTGAGGCAGGGAGATCTAAAAAAAAAAAAAAAAAAAAAAAAAAAATTTATTTCACAAAAAATAATTTATCAGAAATAAAAACCTCTCTTATTACTGTTGCCAAAACCTCATTAATATTCAAAATTATACAAATCTAAATTTTTATGTTAGTTTTCAAGGTTATAGAAGTGAAGAAAAAAAATTAAAAAATAAAACATTTCCAAGTTAATTATACAGGAAATTAATTACAGATAGTTGGCTAGCGGGCTTTTGTTTATTGTTACTAATTGTTCATTTTCTCAGATTTTAAAAGTCCTATTTTTCTTGCATGCTATTTATCAGTGTTTTTAAATACTGTCATGCTAGATATTAATTCTAAATTCGTATTTTTAAGGAAAGAAACAATATGATAAATTAAGTAAACAATATACAAGATATAGAATTTTGAAATCTGTAGTGAAAAGTGATCCATAAACCTCAATCAGAAAACTTCATGGTATAAATTTGATTACGCTGAGAAGAGACGAATTCATACCTTTCCCAAGGGTATTTGTTGCATAAGTCAATGTAACAAACTTGACGGGATTTTGAACTCGGCTCTCTTAATTTCTTATTCCAAGCTGCTATTCGTTACACCACCATGCATCCACAAAGTATAAAAAAGTATAAACTGAATGTATTTTGTATTAAAAAAGAAATCTGAAGAACTTTTTGGGAAAAATATTAAGTTTCCTAATCTCAAATTCAAAAACTTATCAGTATTTTTCTTCCTTCCAGCAACAAAATAAAATAAATTTTTTCACAGAACAAAACTACTGATAGAGGAAATTTTATATTTGTCTTTTATACAAAAGAATTACTCCAATAAAACTATCATTCGTCTGAATAAGTCCCAATATGGAATGAAACGTATAACACAGATTTTTCTATTTTGTTATTGCAGGCACAATTATTAACACTTTAAGAAAGATGTAAATTTCGAGGTCAGTCAAAATAGCTTATGTGAGCTAGTTGAGGTGTTGTTCAAAGTAGGAAGTAAGAAATTGGCAAAAATAAAGTTCAAACTATGGCTGGAATAATTTGCACCGAGTTCACAATTGAAGATTGTGTTGAGAATGGCACCTCTTCTCAGCTATAGGCGTAAAAAATAAAATAAATAAACAAAAAAAATTAAAATTAAAAAGAAAAAAATATCACCCACACATCCAAGTAGGGCAATTGGAACCCTTTAGACTTGTCAGGCAGTTTATTTTAAGCATTTAGTTAATACACCGAACCCCCAGAAGAAAAATAAATAAATAAATAAAAGAAAAAAGAAAAAAAAAGAAAAAAAAAGAAAAAAAAAGAAAAAAATCCCCTGATACTGAAACTTCATTACTTGCAATTTAGAATATATGGTTCATACACTTTTTAGAAGCACCATGTAGTTTTTACAATAGTTTAATATTTTTTAATTTCTGTCGCCCAAAAGGTTTCTCAAAAATGGTCAAAAAAGCCATTGTATAACAGGTTACATGGTAACTATAATGACCAAAATAAGGTCCATACATTTTGTCTTCCAAGATCAGAAAGAAAGAGGAGGATGGTTAAAAGGTTACACTTCAAGGCAACCCCCCCCATTGACAAACTAAACACTTTTTTTGTGAAAGGCATTTTCTATCT
Organism: Ascarosepion bandense; assembly: GCA_037127315.1. Taxonomy (NCBI): domain Eukaryota; kingdom Metazoa; phylum Mollusca; class Cephalopoda; order Sepiida; family Sepiidae; genus Ascarosepion; species Ascarosepion bandense. Next base: position 2,748,713 of record JBBBDQ010000762.1, on the reverse strand, counting down.
GATTATTAAACAGTGGTTATTACAGAAGAAGCACAACCTAAAAATCCACTATCAGTATTTGATCATTTGCCATCAAGTATATTCAGTCAGTTAAGTGCCATACATGATACACACTTGGGTGATCATGTCTTGAAAGAGACATGACTGACTGGGCAGTAGGTTGCCATTGCTTTCTGTGGTAGACTGGTTGCCAGCCAAGGCTATGGAACCCAATCTGTCCTGTTATTTAACCCATAACTGGAATAAATAGACGGATTAATACCTTTCCCAAGGGTATTTGCACGTAAGTGAATGCAATGAATTCAGCTGGAATTCAAACTCGGCTAAGTATATTATTTAGTCCTTAACCAAAACCAACAACAACAAATAGAACTTCTGCTTATGTGCAAAAATGATGAGTTTGCACTGTTTCTAGATAAAAAAAAAACTCACTTTTGAAAATTTGTATCAGAAAATTTGTATCAGAAAATTTGTATCAGAAAATTTGTATCAGAAAATTTGTATCAGAAAATTTGTATCAGAAAATTTGTATCAGAAAATTTGTATCAGAAAATTTGTATCAGAAAATTTGTATCAGAAAATTTGTATCAGAAAATTTGTATCAGAAAATTTGTATCAGAAAATTTGTATCAGAAAATTTGTATCAGAAAATTTGTATCAGAAAATTTGTATCAGAAAATTTGTATCAGAAAATTTGTATCAACATAATTTTGTGTAGGCAGTTACATAGCTATGAATCAGTCAGTTCATCCAATCTGTTTTTTTCACTGGAAGTATTCTAAAGGTTTTTAAAATTTTTGAAAAATTGAGACTCAAATATCACCAGGCTGACATATATACAACAATTTTTTTTTTTTTTATGTTTCAAAAAGAGTCGTATATCAATGTTTCAGCATTGGTCATGAATAAATGAAGAAATTCTTTATCCTAGTAACTTGAAAATTGATAAAAAAAAATTTTAAAAGAACACATATGTCATGTCACTACAAAGGATTGGTACAAAACACGATTCTGATATTCTTATCAGGGCATCTGAATATTTAACTACATCTCAGTCATTAGATAACAGACTTCAGGATGTTTTTTTTTTAAGTTACCCAGTGTAAAAACATTATCAGTTATCCATCAAAAGTTTCAAAATTAGAGGACTTGAATTTTCTTGGTGATTCTGAAAATCAGAAAAAGTGTATTTTTTTAAAATGATAAAGTGTATACCAAGGTTGCCCTACAATATCATAGAGGAAATTTATTTAGTTTAGCTGAAAATTATGAGGGATCAGCAAAAACATCATGTTAAAATGTTTACTTAAGATAATCCCATTTCCATGATTAGATTACATTTTTAGATGAAAATGTTTTATATATTGTTGATATAATCAAACAACTAAATGGTCAAGTAATCTTTTTTTTAAAAAAAGAAAAGATTTGATAGTGTTTTTAATAAGCCTCGGATAACTAAAAATGACGTGTACTTACTTTTTTTATTATGTCCACTTTTTAAAAACGTTCAGAATAATTGGATTACTGAACCTACTTCTGAATTAGTTTTATTCTGAAGGAAAAAGAAAAAAATGACAGCAAATGAGAAATTGCAAAAAGGTTTTTATGAGTATAAAAACCAAGTTGTTCAAACTAACTCATGTAGCAGTTTACCCAAAACCAGTTGAGTGACAAAATTTGTCCTCTCGTTTAAAAGTTTTTTGTGATCAAACTGTAGATGCCATTAAAACACACCTATTACTAAAATGAGGAAGATACAGTAGAAAGAGTAAATTTAATTGAAAAAGTCTTAAAATTGGAGGAAATTGTCTGCGTTAAAGAAATATATGCTGACACGGATATGCGTTGTGGTGCATTGAATATCAGCTTGGAACGACAAATTGGGGAGCCGAGTTCAAATTCCAGCTGAATTCGTTGCATTCACTTACACGCAAATACCCTTGGGAAAGGTATTAATCTGCCTATTCCTTCCAGTTATGGGTTAAATAACAGGACAGATTGGGTTCTATAGCCTTGGTCGGCAACCAGTCTACCACAGAAAGCAATGGCAACCTACTGTGGGATAATCTTCTGCCCAGTCAGTCATGTCTCTTTCAAGACATGATCGCCCAAGTGTGTATCATGTATAGCACTTAACTGACTGACTGATGTTGACACTAAGAAAAATGATCCACTGAAAAAAGTGATATCAGAATTAGATGATGAACATCTGTTATTTCCGCTATTTACAGTGTTTGGAATATTGTCCTCATCTTTGCCATTACAACATTTTGGCTGTTGTACGCTCCGGCCTTCTTCAGGTGCTAGGAATTTTGAACTGGACTCTTTATTACAATCACTGGCATGTATCATTCTCATTCCATGTGTGATACCAAATTTGTCACTAAGCTGATTGATGTTCTACTCAGCACCTCTACTCCAGGTTTTTATACACAAACCTTTGTGCAATTCTGTGGTCCACTCATCAAGTGGCATATGAAAAGCATGAACCATTATGATAAAATTCAGATTTCACTCATTCCTTTCCACTAGTCAATACTAATAGCAAAAAACAACCAATTATTTTTCTTTATTTGTAGACAACAGCTATCAATGAACATGGGAAGAATTCAAAGAAACTTCATTATGTGGCATTCTAGACATGGTGTATCAGAATAAAACTGTCCGAACAATCATATATTTCAAAATAAAATTCCAAATGAACTGTTTTAATCATGCCCTCTACTGAAACTATCACTATCGATTCTAATGAAATGATTCATCTAAGTGCAACTATACATTAAGACATCCCAGAAACTAAAAATAAGCGAGAATGATTCAGAAAAAATTATGCCTATTCAAAAGGCAACAACAGCAATAAGAAATGGAATAGAAACGAGATATTTTATTAACAAGAATAAAGAAAAAAGAAAAATGAAGACATATTTGAAACTAGGTTAACTTACAAAAACTTAATTAGTAGAACAATGAAAATAAAATGTAAATTGTCATTCATTTCAAATGAAGAATGCAATTTTTGATCTATTACAGAACGCAACCTCAAAACTGACAGGTTTAAGTTTAACATTGAAAGAGTTGAAAGAGAATTGTATTATCTGTGTGGAAAGAGTGTGAGTTTTGTTTAACAGCATATCAACTTCTGTGGGTTATTTAATGCCAAAAAAAGTGGGGGGTTTAAGGTATTTTTTTTTAATGATCCATTATAGTGAGAAGGTCGATTTAGTTAGATTTTGATGAAAACTTTATTTTAAAAATCTGAAAATGTTTTCTAGTTTTGTATTCAAAAATGTTTTGCTGAGAATAATTTTTTTCTTTCAAAAATGTGTTATGGTAATAATTTTTTCTTTAAAAATGTATTGTTGATAATATTTTTCCTTTAAAAATATATTTTTCATAAAAGTCTATTGTTATGTATATATTTCTGTAACTTTCATAATTTTGACCCAGGTTTTGGGGTTAACTATTTGACCATAGCTGGGACCCTGACAGGTGCTACCACTCCAGGTGAGGGTGAACCCAAGAACAGCAATTAAGAGGTGGTTCCAAGCTCCTCACAAACTCCCAATCAGAGGCCTTGCTGCCAGATGCAGTTTACCATCATGCCCAGGACCATTTGGAAAGAGATACAGTTTTATAGACTTGAGAAGCAAAATATTTCTTTTTTTTTTTTTTTGCATCAGACTATGAAAAGCATTAAAAAGAAAAAAAATTATACAAATACTGCACTATGTCAATATATTAGTATTATAGGTCAGGAACTGAATAATAAAGTTGCAGATAAATATACAATAAAATATAAAGCAGGTAGACTGCTTAACACTGGGTCAATAGCCTAATGGTTCCATGGGTCAATAGCTTAGTGGCTATTCATCAATTTGGTGACAGTTATTGTGTGTTCAATCCCTGGGCCAGGCACTACTTGGACTACCTGGAAAATGGGGTAAGCAACAACAGTGCAGTACTAAATAAGAACTAAAGATACCCTAAATATGGTCAGTGGAGAGAGAACAACATACCTCTGTAAATTAACTGATAGTTTGTTCAAAATTCCCTGAAGATTACACAGATTGGTAAGTACCTGATGAAGGTTGGAGAGCATAACAGCTGAAATATCACAACAACAAAGATGACAACAATAGTCCAAATGTAGATAATGTAAATAAATAATAGGTTTTGCTACACAAAATGCCTTCATAAAAACTAAACTATAATTAATAGGCAATTTCTTGTAAGTTAATAAATATATGGCACTTCTAAATGCAAGATCACATTTCAAACTATTACTTATTTAATAAATCTTTCATGAGGTGAAGAAAAAGTTTTCTTTCACTGAACCATTGATATAAACACTAAGTCTAACTACATGACAAGGTGCTAATATCAATGCTAATCCTTTTTAAGTCCTTGGTATCTTTTGTTAGGATAAACAAGCAACTGACAAAGAGATGACCTATATTATCAGAATAAGTTACTCAGATAACAGATTATGGTTTGTGCTTAGTAATGTTTAAACTTATAAAAACAACAAACACAGTCAAAAAAAAAAAAAAAAAAAAAAAAAAGGTTTTATTTCAATAGTTTAAACATTAGTTTAAAGTGGTTTTAAATAAGGTTTTGTATAAGCTGATTAAATTTATAGATAATATGATTCTAAATCTATGACCGGGGGTGGGGGAGATAGATATTTTCTCAACACAGTGTTTCTCAAAATTTTTAAGCACTCACACACATAAAAGCAAATGAAAATATCACATAACACTTGGCAAAATTTTTAAAGGGGTATATATTTAAGTGTTATAAAATAAAAATCAGATTTTTTTAAAAATACACACAAATAAAAACTTACTTTATTCCAATGTTTCTATTAAACTATTAATGCAGCTTATTCAGTGTGAAACCTGGGTGTGGTGGGTTTTGTTTTTTTTAGCAATTTTGTGACAATATCTTGCAGCACGCACACTAGTGTGTTGTAGCACAGTGATTGCAAATCACTGAATACAACAAAGTGTTTCCAACCAGAACATATTCCGATTAAAAAATAACTATTCTATTTTGAGTTTTTTTTTTTTTTTTAAATCATTTTCAAATCAAACAAGTTCTTATTCACAAAACTTCCATGCATTACTTTGGTTTCTAACTTTATCTTCATATAATTGTTATGATGATAAAAAGCTTAATTTTTATGAAAACCTGTTTGCAATCTTAGACTTAATAATTCTGGTGTATGATATGTCTAACTTTGAGAATCTTAGACACTGTACCACAGAAGTATTTTTGCTAAGCAAACAAAAATATATGTCAATTTTTATATCAAAATAGATACTGATAAAAATAGAACAGATTGCTTTCAGACTGCCTGAATACTGAAACAAAGAAAGTTGGACAACAAAATAACCAAAACACCTGAGCACTGAAATGTCACAAATACTGATTTTCCTATAAACAAAATCCAATTTTAAAGTCATAACATTGCTTCCCACCCAACCCAGTTTTCTACAAAAAAAATTAAATTAAAAATAAAATTGCTTTGTCAAGGCCACTCCATTCAAGGTTACAAGAATACTCATCTGGAAAACAGAATTGGCAGAGTTCCAAAATACTGACACAAAACCATGATTATCTTTCCCAGGTAAAAAAAAAAAAAAAATTAAATCCCAGAATCAAAAATAAGACAAGCTGAAAAGAACAAAATCTATAATTTTCTATGTATTCTAAAGTGTCATGAACCAAAGTGCCCATTATCTAGAATCTAATAACAAACTTTGTTATTAATCACAAACTTAGAGATATACATTAATAGAATATTTATTTTAGACTGCAAAAATGTTGAATTCCGAAACTTATGTGGGCAGTATGATAGTCAAGACAGAAACACTTCCTATCAATAACCCATAATATTTTTTTTGCTTTGTCACAGATAGTAATTTAGTAAAGTGGCATGTAGTTTGGTAAAGTGCATACAAAGTAAAGGTGCTTCATTGAATTCCTCGAGGTAAAAGAATAAATAACTGAACCTACTAACATTCATAAACACTTGATGAACATTCATCGAAACCAAGAAGTGATGTGAGCACATTTAGTCAATTGATAATGCATTTTAGTGGCGGCAACAGATGTGTAAAAACAAGCCATGTTCCAGGTGAATTTTACCATCTAACATGAAAAATAATTGCTCAAAAATTCATATTCAATCAGCTTGTTTGAACATTTTTCCATGAAAATAGTGATAGAGTAGCAAAAGTCTGGCAATATTTTGTCTGTAGGAAAGAAGCTGTAGCATGTAAAATGATTTATCACCCACAACGCTGCTTTTCAACTATCAAGGCTGGAAAGTGAAGACAGAGCAGCTCCAGTACACCACCGGTGTTCCTTTTCAGCCTGATCTGGCTCTTATAAAAGTAGAGGATAGTAAGAGGCTCAAAACTTGCTCTATTCTACAGTGATATTGTACTCTAGACAACTATTGTAGTTGTGAAAATAGATAGGAGCATTTTTTACAATAGATACAAAGGGGCATATTATTGACACCGAGAACAATCTGAGAAAAATTAATACAAATTAGTTTGTATTCCTAAAAATGCTTCACAATTTTGTAAAAACACCAGGTTTTTTTTCCTCAACACTCAAAGCACTTTTCAAGGTGAGATTAGCTGAAAATATTTCATTAATTCTTCCCCACCCCTGACTAAATTTAAATCTACTCAAAGATAATCTCGACTACTTGTAGAAATCTGTTATACAAGTAAATAGAATAAACTGTTTCATCAATTGTTACTAATTTTTTTTATTTTAACACATCACACAATAAATCCAAGGACTAACTAATAAAACAACTTTTAGGCAAAATTCGACTACTCATCAACACAGCTGATACCAACATTTCACTAACAATTCAATGCCTTTTTGTAGAACAATTTGTCTTTGACTTCAAGTTACGCTTCAGTTTTTGATATCACTTCTTCATTGGAACTGAAATCTCTTTCCCTGGTGCATTCTTCTGAGGTCTGCAAACAACCAGTAGTCACTGGGGGCCAGATCTGGAGCATAGGGTGGATGCGGAAGCAATTCAAAGTGCAAGTCATATAGTTTTGCTATTGTTGCAATCAACTTGTGACACAGTGTGTCACCTTCATTTGTGGCCATTTTTTGGTGATTTCTTCCTTCAAATGCACCAATAATGCTATATAATATTCACTATTGACAATTCTTCCTTTCTCAAGGTAATTGATGAACAAAATACCCTGTGTATCCCAAAATATGGAGGACAAAACCTTGCCTGCTGATGTTTGCGCCTGATCACTTTAGATGAATTTCACCTGCTGCTGTCCACTCAGCTGACTGCTGAGCTGACTCGAGTGAAGTGGTAAATCCATGTTTCATTCATCCATTGTCACATTTATACAAAAACTCCTTGTTGCCTTGAAACAGTTGCAAAAAAAAATCATCAATGCAATGTTTTTGATTGACTGAGAACAAACACGGCACTCATTTTGAACACAGCTTTCTTATTGACAAAAGTTTATGCAAAATGGTGAATACATTCTGATATGTTTAAGTCCTCTGCTATCTCATGCAACTTCAATTTACAAGCAGCCAAAACAAGTTTGTGGATTTTATTAGTGTTTTCTGGGACAACTGTCAATTTTGGGTGACCTAAGTATTCAGCATCATTTGTGTTTGTACAACTGTACCACCTCTTAACTATTGTCTCCAACAGAGCAAAGTCCAAATAACACTTATCAAGTCATAGCTTTGCTTGAACAGTATCCCCCCCCGCCATCAGAAAGCAATGCTTTATCAACACACCAAATTCATATTTTTCCATTGTTTTGAAAATTTTCAACAGTAGCTTCACTTAAATAACTAATTTGTAAACTAATAATCCAACTGGGCCCAAATTTTGTCAAGTGTCATTTGAAGGTTAGTACTTCATAAAAAGAATCTGAACTTTTTTTTATTAGTGGTGCCATCTATGTCAGGCTTAGGACTGATTATGTGATGTTATATTAGACCCTAGCAGTATAGCCCGGTGTTGCTCGGGTGTAATGAAAGTTTTAAAACTTATCCAGGGTCCTGGATCTCAGACCCTTTGGACGTTAGCACGAAACTAAGAAGCAATAGTTGTTTCCAGTTCAAGCGAAACCATAGACTGAAAGAAAAATGAATGGATGTAAGTCAAATTTTGATTTCCTGATATCGATAACAAATAAGTTTTTTTCATCGTAAACTGAATTTTGAAGGCTAAATAAGTCCTTTGAGTAAATGGTATCATGGCTGAGACTATGAACTACAATTATATCTACTTAGTGCCAAACCCGAAGCAAAAACTAAAATAAAAGGGATGAAAAAAATAGACATACAGGCAGATAAACAGATACACACACAAACATCTTGCCTTTTATTTATATATATATAAAATCAATTTTCTGCACTATTGTAAGAACTGCAACCTTGAAACTTCTGAATATCGTTTCTTATGTCTTTGTCTATGAGTGTATCAAATTTGATTAAAATCAGACCACTCCTTCTATAACTCGATTTTTTCGATTATCAATTTGATATTTATCGGGGGTACCTCGACACAAAACCTAGCTAAGAATACTCGCAGACACTTATAGTACAACTGTGTAAATTTTCAAGAAAATCGGTTCAGCTGTTTTGGAGTCTATAGGTAACAGATACACACACAAAGTTCCATTTATAAATAAGTTTAGATAGTAAAAATGAACAATTATTTTTTCTTCTTTTAATTTAGCCAAGAGTAAAATTCAGTTGAATACAAAAAGAAATTACCTGCTTAAAGCTCCACATAACAGTAAAAATTCAAAGAGTGAACAAACAGTAAAAAGTTAAAAAAGATGATTTTGGGGTGGAGAGGAATTTCAGAAACCTTATATAATCATTGAAGACTTATGTAAGTACATTACAAGCCTTGGGTAATCTTGTTAGCAAAAAAACTTTCTAAAAAAAATTAAAATTTTACTAAATTGTAAAACCAGCAAGTTATTTTCATAGTAAAATTAATCTTTGACATATTTTTTTAAGTTTTTTTCATTTTTATCTCACTTATGAAATCAACTAGATCATGTTTAATATATTAACGCCCTGTACAGTGAATATAACACCTGCCACGTAAAAAGAGGGAAAATACAAAGCATTGTTGGATGCTGTTTGTCACAAAAATTGATTATCAAAGCGAAATGTGATCAAAATAAAGACCATGGACAGCTACTTTTAAAAAGAGAACAAGTTCTGATAGCTCAAATGCCTAAAATTTCTTCATATTTTTTTTTTATAAAGCTCTTGTTGAAACTATTCTCAAATAAAAATAATTTTTTTAAATCCAGATTTTCATGAAAATATTGTTTTTGTATTATTCCCAAATACCAAACTCAAGAGGATTAAGATCACTAAATCCTTTGAAAGAAAGACTCCAGTGTTAAGTAAAAATTCATTATGCTCAATATTCACAATAAAAATGTTTATTCAAACAAAAGAGCAAAAAAATTGCCCAAGATTTAAATTTCAAGGGATCTTACAATGTCCTGAAATGACTGCATTAATAGTTTTCATATTTACTATAGAAAATTAACAAAAATGAATCTATATTAAAAATTATGCAGATTTAAAGCCAGCTAGATCACTAAATTGAAACAAAATTATATAATTAGTTTAATCCTTAAAAAAAGAAAAAATAAATAAATATTGTGAATGATAGAAAGAAAACATTTCAATGTTTTGAAATATACAGTTCAAATGTTTACTTTCTTCAGTGTATAAAGAAAAAAAAAATTAAAACCAGTAGCAAGTACAGAAACTGATAAGCACTCACACCTCATCAACAAAAGGGAAATGAGAGAGAGAGAGAAATGTTGTACTGCTGGTCCACTTAAACAAAAGATACTATTCAGCCAACAATATGACACTAATAAACAGATCAGTAAATGAATACTTATCAGTGGGAGAATAAAAATCATTTATACTTGACTAATAACCCACACAGGATTCAACATAAAAAAAGGGTATTATAATTATTTTTGTTTTGTAGGTCATTACTTATATTGAAATGAGTGCAAAAATAAACATTTTTCCCCAAACAGAAAAAGAATTTAGCATATTTGTCATTTTTTTTGGGGAGTTTATTGTTTTTAATAATTTTAATGTTAACTTCATTCCTGTCTTTGATTTCATCCTTCTAGCTAAATACACATCATCTATCTGCCTTATCCTTTCAAGACACAAGTGATCATGGCCTTCCACATCTCCCTATTCCTGGTGGCTCTGAGGACACTTTCTCCTGTAAAACTATGCAACCCCCATTCTGTCATCCACTTGCTCAGGCACTTCAAATGTTATCCGCTGCTTTCTCTGTCTTTTTCCCCCCTCTATCTGGCCAGTTAGTATCAGGTTCTCCAGGCCTTCTTTCCTTATTGCATGTCCCAGGAACTTTCATTGTCTCTTCCCAATGCTCAATATTTATTTCCTTTTTGTCTCCATCCTTTCCAAAACCATCATTGCTCACATGCTTGGTCCATGATATCCACAGCATCCTTCTGTAGAACCACATTTCAGCTGCTTCCAAAACAAATTCAAAAAGTGGAAAAACTATACAGATTTATAAAATTAATTTAATAAAACTTATTTGATTGAATTGTTCTATATATATATATATGTGTGTGTGTGTGTGTGTGGTAATTATTATAATAATAGCATACTGCCATTATTATAATGGTAATTATCATATTTATCTACTACTTTTGTATTGAGCACTTTTTAAAAGTAAATATCTAGCTGTAGAATGTACTTCTAGTAGTAACCATTACTTTTATATATATATATATATATATATATATATATATATATATACACACACAGAGGGTGCAAAGAATAAATTGGCATCTAAATTATGCAAAAATGAAAATGATGATCTCATTTTAACAGAAATATTTGTCAAAATGACACAAAAATATCTTAAAAAATACTAAAGAGTAAATTTATTCAATAAAAATTGCCATTGACTTCAACCACAGCCTTCAGATAATTTCGGAATATTCTGCAACTAATCTGAATGGTCTTCTTGTTTAAGATGAAGTTTTGTTGGTCTTTTGCACAACTGTGCCTCACACATAATAATCAAGGGGGTTGCAGTCTGGGGAGTTAAGCGGCCAGATGTGTGTATGAGTGAAATTAAAAATATAAAATGAAAATTTACTCATCACACCTTGTACATATAAATAAATATATATATTATATATATGTTAGTTTTTTTTTTTATTTGGATAGTAAACTATCATACAAGTTTCATTGAAAATGACAAAGTACTTCAGTTAAATTTTATTTAAACTGTGCAAACAGGAGATTCATAAACATAAGAAATAACAGAAATATGTTATTGTCAACGAAATATGTATTATATACACACAGAGTTAAATAACTAAGACAATAGGAAAACTATATTTTTCTTGCCTTTGTGTTTCATCCTGTGATGAACTTTATCAAGGCAAAGAGATGAAATTAATTTTATTTTAAATAATTTATCTATAAAGAAAAAAATTGCTGGTTACTAGAAAAAAAAAAAAAAAAAAAATGCTCATAAATTATCCATAAACTGAAATTGTTTAACATTTATAAAAAAAAAAAAAAAAAAAAAAAAACGGCATAGTACATATTTGAAAAGATTTTTTTCATGCAGTATAATGTTATGAGATGTATGAAAACATCTTTTGTTAGAGAAATTTTAAGAAAATTTATTATATTCCTCAAGTATAAGCTAATATTTTCTTGTTTTTGTAGATCAACAAATTAAAGAAACAAAACACTCGACTCTTCGAGGTGAGGGTCAGACAAGTCAAAAGAGGTGGTCTGCTCCACCAACATGCTCAACAACTGAGGATTTATCATTTAGTGGTGGAAACAGTGGATTATAATATTAAGGAAAAAAATATTAACAGGTTTTTAATTTCAATTAATCTCCTGTAGGTAAGATTCCACTAGGTATGAGAAGCCAACCTGTCCTATTATATGAATTATGACTGGCATGTGTGAGAATGCTAGGTTGTAAGTTAACCTGAGATAAGTTTGCAAGTTTCATCTTCTAAAAGCACTGCACAGCTTTTCATCATTAGTTTGTATATATTTCAGGTCTCCATCTACTGGTAGAAATGTAATATTTTTCATAGCTGAATCTAAGAGTTACTTCTTGTCCTTCTCACTATGGATGAATTTCAACCTATCATTCAATATAGAGATCACTAATTTTGCCTTCAAATTTGCACTTAATTTTTTTTTTTCACCAGTATGAAGCACTGTAAATTATAACATACTGTTTAAATCAGGCATATGCAAACTACAGCCCACAGACTATATGATATATTCTATTCTGACCCATTAAATATGCAATTAGAAATTATCAATCTGCAGTCCAATGTGATGTGAAAAGACAAATACAAAAAAGGAAATTTTGCAAAATGCCTCCCAACTGATGTGTGGAAAAATTAAATAATAAAATTATATATATATATATATATATATATATATATATATATATATCACACACAGTCAATATCCATGATGCTAGTAGTAAAGGAACCAGAAAGGATTTTGGTCATCTATGCAATTTTGTGACCTCACCTCTTGTTTCAACTTTTGATAACTGACTTGTTTTTGACCATTAAAATTAAAAGCCACTCTTATCATTACTTCTTACTTCCAGGCCAATAAAAGAAAATAGACATACCCAAGAGACATTAAGAACTTTGTTTCCCTACAGTTACTGTATGATGATAAAAAAAAATGTTAAAAAATAATGGCCCATAACAAACTGAAGTTTTTGCTGCTTATAATACACCAACACTAAACTCCATAGATAATTCTGCTTTAAAATCTTTTGCATTGCAATTTCAACATTTGGTAGAGCGTATTTAAGATGACATTTTCAAAGAGGAAGCCTGTTAAATCTGCATAGAAGTCTATTCTTAATCAATCAACATTTAGCCATATTTATTGATGGGGAAGCAAAAATTATTTACACTATATACATTATTTGTACTGTTGTCCTCATCTTTGTTGCCATATTCACTACATTTCAGTTGTTGTACACTCCAACCTTCTTCAGGTGACTAGATTTTCAAACTGATTTGTTCAGAGTAGATTGTTCCACTTCCACGAGCCATGCTTCTTCTACATGTCTAAGTTATCCCCCTTTAAATCAACTCTCAAAGACTTTTTGTTCACTTCTGCTGTAGTTAGGTATTGTACTAACAACTTTTCTGGTCAAGTTACTGGATTTTACCAAAGCTTTTATCCACTGGGCTATGTGTCCTTGAGGCCTGAAGAAGACCAAAGAGTACAATGGCCAGAACGTTTGAATATGGCAACAAAAATGAGGACAACAATCCAAACAATAATGTAAATTATTACAATACCTATCTCAGAAATATAGACAAATAGGGAACCAAAAAATTTTGAACCAGTTTGACTTTTTTTTTTTTTTTTTTTTTTAATCTAGAGAAAAACTTTCTTCATCTTTAACATTTCTTCTGAAAAGAACTGCCATGACTTAGGCATCTCCATTAATTTTTGATACTTCAGCTTAAAATGAATTTTGAAAATGTAAAATCTTTTTGAAGCCTTCATTTTAGCTTTAATTGAAAGCTAAAGAGTTAAATTTACTATTCTCAGTAAAAAAAAATAATCTGGTGTATTTAAACGAAATATTGATTAAAATCGATATTTTTAATTTTTTTTTTCAAATAACTGAATAGTGCTCTTTTTTAGTCATCTTTCATCACAATTCTATGGATTAAAAACTCTTCCAAAAATAAATATATTTTACTGAAACCTTATTTGTAGAATATTATCCAATTTAAAGTAAAATTAATCTAATTTGAAAAAAAGAATTATTTACTTTTTGAAGTACTCAGTAATCTTAAAAATGTTAGAAAATATTCTTCATAATCTAATTTTAAGAATGTTGAATTCAAATTTATTAAAGTCATCACTCTTATATTCTAATAATTTCATGTATGGCTGACCATACTTACAAACATGGGCATATTACATAATATTTTATATACATAAAAAAATAATTTTAAAAATCTTAGTGCAAAACAATTTGTACTAAGCTTTACAAATTTTGATTAGTAAATAGTTTTCACTTAATAACAATATTATCTAACCAGATGAAAGTAATACAAAATTTTAAGATTTATATAATTATAAGTTTTTAAAATTATAAACTTAAGACAGTTGTTGTAAAAATTCATTATTTATAAAAAAAAAAAATTTCTAAACAAATCTTATTTATAAATGCAGTTAAAAGCTCTTCAGATTAAATAATGTAGTAGTTTTATTGCATTTTCCATTTTACAATTCCAGGGCAGACTTTCAGAAAATGAGTATTAGTTTAAAATAAATATATAAAAATTACCAAAAATTTAAAAACAAAAAAAAAAATAATTATAAAAATAATTTTATGCATTTGTGAATAAATCCTGAAAGTTCCATTAAAATCTGACAATAGTTTTATTTTTGTAAGAATTTCCTAATCAATGTTTTGACCACACAAACACTAAAAGGTAGACAGAGAAAAAAAATTTAATCTTAATTTTGAACGTGCTAAAAAGAATTAAAATAGGTACCTCCACTAAATCGGTGAAAAAGACAAAAAAAGAGAGCATAGTATGAAGAAAAAAAAATCCCAAACTTAAAACTTTTTCCACCAAAATATTCATGTTATCATGAGAAGTATTTTTTTTATTTTCCAAAATGTTTTAATCCTTTCTAACACTTTAGAAATTTTGGTAAAAAAAATCTTGATTTTATTTTCGTTAGCAGGTAGACAAATTGTTACGAGAGCTTACAACGGAAAATGTGATATTACATAGTTGTTTCCCGCCCACCACCAGTGATAAATACATTAATTTGGAAATGCTTGCAAAAATCAAATAATAGACAGATTTTAATTAAATTTTCAAGATGTATTCACAAATGAAATTATTTTTTAAATCATTTTTAAAAATTATTTTTTTTTACCATACATCTTTTACCTGCTCCCACATAAATTCATGAAATTTCAAGAAATTAAGTTCTGTAAGCAAAAATGGTTTTAAATGCAGGACTTATTAGGGAATGTAAATAATGTATGATTTTTTAAAACCATTTTGCTGCTTTTACTGAAAATCATCTCTGAATAGTAAAATTTAAAAAAATTGCAATAAAACTATGACATTATTTACTTAGATAAGCTTTTAATTTCTTTAATGAATATAAATGCAAGACAAGCTAAAGAAAAAAAAAATTTTCAATGAAATTTTAAAATAATTTTTTTTTTTAATTATAATAAAGTTTTTAAAAAAATTTTAAATAGTCCCAAGATATGTAGACTTTAGGCTAACAGGTTATATAGTGAAAACTATATTTACTAATCGAAAATTGAAAAGTTTAAAACATCTGGCCATCGTATTTTCAAAATATTTTTTTATTTTTTAGTGTGTACTTAAGTCTTTTTTTTTTTGTATGGTGATTTCTGTGTACATTAAAATGTCATTTGTTTCATTGTTTCTTCCCCTTACAAGAAAAAAACACTTGTATAATTATGTCACTTGTGATCGCCAAACACTCATCTCCCATTTGTAGAGCTGTCATCACATTTCAAATACGGGGTGGGTCAGAAAGTTCAAGTGTTAAGAAATAGTTTTAAATTTCATGCTATAAGTAATATTTGTGTAAATCAGATTAATTTAACATTAAATTGGGTAATTTTCCAAAATTAATGTGTCATAGATGTAAATTTTATTTCTGAAAGATTTTTAAAAACGAGAATTAACTTTTGTTTATAAATGAGTCGATCACTTAAAAAATAGGTACCTCCACTGAATTCCACTCATTTTCAAAAACTGACGTAACTTACGGTAAACTGAAGGTACCTTTCCTTTTTAACTTTATTCATAATGGAAAATATTGTACAAATATAGCGATAGTGTTACTGTTATCTTACTTCCACATATATTCATTTTTTGCCTTACTTTCAGCTTGTCTTCGTCTGAAAGTTGGAGATGCAAAAAAACCAAACCACTGCCAATCTTTTCTAAGCCATTTTCAAAAAGTTCACAAATCCCATGATTTAATAAAGTAACATTTAATTTTTTTTAAAGCATGGATTGTGATTAGACACTCGGTTTAGTAATTAAAAATATTTATTCAGTTTCCAAACTTGACAATTTCATAACACTAACAGATTCATTTTTAGACTCAATTTATTATTTTATAGTTTTCAGTTTTTAATTAGTGATAAACCTCTTTTGTCTTTTCAATGTCAATCTTTAAAAAAACGCAATTAACAAATTAATTTTTTTTTAAACTGAAGCAAAAAAAAAAAAAAAATGAACAAAATGTCTGCAAAAATTGAGGGCATGTAATAAAAAAAAAAAAAAAAAAGGCCTTCATTTAAAAACACGTAAAAAACTGAGCAAGGTGTTTAGTTTATTACTAAACAGCAACACTAAATTAAAACAAACATCTGGTGGTAGTACACCTTTCCTTCAGAGTTAAGAATCAATTAAAAAAAAAAAATTCAAGCTAAGTCTCTTTTTAAGTGGACGATAATCCGGAGGAAAAGAAGGCCATGACACGTGGACATGACAACCTCGAGAAAATTGGCTTATTTTCGTCAAGTGCTAGCTAGTGACACTGTTAGCAAGTTGGTCTTTCTCCACCAACCGAGGACGAAGAAATGATGCTAACAACATAGGAAAAGTTTTAAAAACAAAAAAATAGAAGACACAGATAAAAGGTATGATTGCCTCGGTTGTATAGAAACTAAAGAGATTCATAATCATTTAAAAATAAGTAAAAAAAAAAAAAAATAACGAAACTACTTCTTGAAATATTGAAAATAACTTTTCCAGGATACCAAATGACAGAAAAGCCACGTAGCGTAAAAAGTGTGACTAACAAATACAAAAATATATACTGAATAAATCACACTTGACCTCAAATATTTTTTTGTTTTCTTTAAGAGAAAAAAAAAATGAAAGAGATCCGTACAAAAATAGGTAATTTCTCAACACCGACGTTGTATGAATCCGTCAGTCTAAGCAAGTGCCTGCTTACGTAAATGAGGGTGGATTGTTACGTCAACCCAAAGAGACTTACCATCAACGAAACGAAATCAATATCTGGGTGATGTAACGAGTAAGGATGAGGACCAACTTTGTTAGAAAAAGTTGTGTATAATAGTGGTACTTAAACATACACACTTCTATCTTTACTTCATAAGGATGACAATTTAATTTTTTAGGTTAAAGAAAAAGAGTAATTGTTGAATGCTTAAAGTAAAAAAGATTTTTTAAAATTTCAAAGTTTCAGCCCATTTTCTTTGAATTATATTTCAAAAGAAATGTTCAATTCAATAACAATTTTTTCAATGAGTATGTAGAACACTTTCACTGATGATAAATCTGAGAAAAAATGTTTTTTATGTTTGCAAAACAGAAAAAATAAACAAAAACTAAGAAAATTTATTATTTGGATTTTGCTTATGACAGAAAAATTAGGATAATTTTCTAAAACAGGCTACTTTTTTGTTAACTTACAAAAAAAAAAAAAAGTGAAATGTCAGTTGATTATCAAAAAACAAACGCCTTATGACATTTTTTTTATATTTAGTTAGTGGTTTTACATCAATTTTTTAAAATTTAGTTGTAATTAGTGAGAAATAAAAATTATACTTCAACTGTTTCATAACCTTCCATGTAACGAACTCTTAAGAAAAAAAAATTTTTAGTTACAGTTAAAAGTTTTAACTTAAAACCTATTTGATTTGACAACATTGCTTGAAAGTAACAGGTCTTCTCAAATACATAGTTGTTCATTTAAGGATGTGAAAATTTTAAACTTAAAGAAAATTTGCAAAATTTATATTCTTGCACTGAAAAGTATTTGTAGACACCAACAGAACTGACTTGATTACTTCGACTGATACAGAAAGTTGCCCTGTCCACTTAATGCAGAAAATGTCAAATATTTATTAAAATAAGATTTAATTTTTCTTCAGTTTAAGTTAAACTTAAAAAAATTCTAAACTTTACAAAAGCGTTTTTGCATTTCAGTTGGAAATAAAAATATTGACCGACATCAAAACATACAAACTTTAACAAAGTCACAAACTCACAATTCTTCATAATAATAAAATTTTTGAACAAAAAAAAAAAATAGTTTGAAAAAAATACAGCCAAAAAAACAATTATTTCTAGCGAGACAGTTCGAGTTAACCGATGTTATCTTCTCTACATATCCGCAAAACTATGCCTCTTGGCTTGCACTACCTCGAGTGGCTCCCAGGCCCTGTACAAATTGAATATCATCATAAAAATAAATAACTGCTAAAGTAAAGATTATTTCAATTTAAAAATTAAATCAAGTAAATCTTCTGATGAAAGGAATGGAAGTCCTGATACCAACATTGAATAAAATGTCTAATTTATATACAAATAATTTCTAAATTCCAAATACTTATTCCATCACCTGACAACTACTAAAAAACAAAAATATGAAGCAAAAAAAAAAAAAAAAAAAAAAAAAAAAAAGTCAAATCTAAAAATCAAATTTACAACTTAATCTGAAATTAAGACTTTTCTGTCATTGATGTGATCTACGAATTGAGAAAACTATCTACATTTAAAAATAAAATATACATTATGCAGAATAAGACAAAAGTAGTCGTCTTTACTTAAAAAATTTTAAGTTAAAAAATACACATAAAATAAAAATAAAGGAAATTATTCTAACCGTTAAGTACACTGTGTAACTAAATATCATTGTTTGTAAACAGTTTGTTGGACATCATTTAGAAATTTAGATGTGATTTTTTTTTAATCATTTCACCCCAAGCAAGGCAGAACTGCCACTGGTGCGCAGGGGGTTACAGAAGAGGTGAGTGATGAGTAAGAAAAGGATGAGAACACAGGTCACCTGGTGTGAAGTGGGTCGCATGAGAGTGGAAAGGAAGAACATGATACAAAGGTTGTCAGGGAAAAGATGCGAGTCAAGAAGAGATTGAAAAATGTAAATGTTTCGACAGTAAAACTTTTTTTGTTTCTTTTAAGATAACACCAAAAATTCATCAAATAACAAACAAAATTGAAAAGAATTCATTTTTTTTATCCATAACAAATTTCAAGATTCAGCTTGCAAATTGCTTATAAAATATGAAAATCTGAAATTTATCCAAACTTTTCATGTTTTAAAAAAAACTTGAATTTAAGATAAATTTAACTTCTCCCAAAATGATTTTAAAAACCAATAAACTGTGCTTAAAATACAGAAAGCAAAATAAATACAACCTTCGAAAAACAAAGTAAACAAACTACCAACCTTATCAATTGGATTCAGTTCATGAATTTTTATAATTACTTGCTCACAGCTTGTAGAACAAGTCAGAAATTAGGATTCCTTGTATACAGGAAAATTTCAACAGATTGCAATTTTATAAGTGAAAAATTGAATACCATTCAAAAGACAACAACTGAAAATGTAACACTAAAAATTAAAATAAGTTGTAAGAAAACAAAATGATTCCCCCTGACTTGTGTTCTCTTTCATTATGACCTGTTGTCATTCTGATTGCCTGTAAAACTGTCAAGTGTCAACAAAGATGAACTTTGTAACAAAATGATAAATTCGTTTCATAAGAACTCCAACAATTACACAATGTTTTAAAGAGTTTGTTGCTGTTTTAGTTAATGTTTTAAAATAAACAAATTTTAACATTTTTTTATCCAAATACTTCAATTCATGACCACGAAAAATGATCAAACGTTTTTCCACTTCAATTTGGACTTTCTTTTTAGTAAAAATTACAAAAAAAAAAAAACAAAAAAAAAACTCAAGTTTGTGTGTTCGAAATTTTTAATTAAAAAAAAAAAAAAAAAAAAAACATGATCACAAAAATAAAAATCATACTTCTGAATAAGTTAAAGTAATACAGACATCAAAAAAACAAATCTTAAATTACAAATTTTCGGGACGTTTTTAACTTGCCAAATTTAAACTTATACAGGTGGTCATGTAAAAAAAAAAATTAGTCGTGAAACAAACCAACGAAAATGAGCGACCCTGATGAAGTATTTTCTTTTTAATCGGTATCACCCCAAGCAAGGCAGTAAAGCCACTACAACTCACGTTGTGGAAGAAATAACAGAAACAATAATAATAATGAGCAGAAAGAGAAAAGGAAAAGAGTAATCAGAAGGACAATAGATGGTGATTGCAGAATATTGATACATTTTAATTTTTTTCTGAAAATTAAAATTGTCTTGAAAAGCATGGAGCTGGAAGAGAGTACCACAAGTGAGAAAAGAAACTTAGCACAGAACTTTACAGCTACACTTAACTAAATATAAAATAAGACCTCGACGACAGTCTCTTTAACTATTAGTATTGATTGCGCTTAAATTTTTTTGTCTAGTTACAAAGAGCTCATCCGAACATTTACCATGAAAATATTTACATAAAAACAAAAACAAAACAAAACGCAAAGGCAACAACATTACGGCGGAGGGAAAGTGACTGAAGCCAAACCGCCGGATCAGGACTAATAATATTGCCGATTCTTTCAAAGAGCTCAAGGTGAATAGCAGGGGCACCACACCATATGTGGAAGCAATATTCTAACCATGGACGAATGGTAGACTTTTAAAGAATTAAACATTTTCTTAAACTCACAGTTGAGTACCCGCCTAGAGCTAGAAAAACGATTTTGAAATAATCATGTCCCATTGCTTTCTTTAGTTGCTAGCTAAAAATATCACAAAGAAATTCCACAATGTGTAGGTGGATCCAAACTTAAAGAATTTCACTGTTAAATGCACACACACACACACATTACATAATATCACATGTTCAAATTTTGTGGACGTCTATCTTTCGTTAACTTATGACAAAAAATAAATAAAAAATATCTGATGACTAACGATGAAATTCAAATCTTATCAAATTTTATGGAATAATTCAATGCAGAACCACAGGTTTAAAATTTATTTTAATTCCCCGACTCTTGACAATAAAAATTACCTTCCTGATGTGAATACTTTTTTCGAAATGAGATACCAAATAAATACAATAAAAAAAAATTAATAAAAATGTAAATCTGAATTAAAGGTAGGAATTGAAGTAAAAAATTGAAACAAAATGCTTTTCTTAAAAATAAATAAATTAAAACAAACAAACCAGCCTTTTTTAGTGAATGGAAGTCGCTTACTCATGATGATGAGGGTGACTGACACATTTTAAACAAAAACAACAAAATTCATGATTCAGTTCACGCGCACAGTAAAATACTTCAATAATTTTTCATTTATAATTATTCTTAGATTTATTTAAAACATTGCCTTTTTGAATGAATTTTAAAATGTATCCATTCCATAGAGTCAGAGTTCTTTTCAGACTGAAGTCGGTCGAAATAACATTGTAACAATAACAATTTAAACGATAAATTAGTCAAGAAGTGTCATAGAACGAACAAAGAAATCGTAATTAATGTGTCTTTAAATGATATCTAAAATAAAATAATAAATATTATAGTTAAAAATGAAAACAACAATGAAATAGCAAAAAAAAAAAAAAAAAAAAAAAAAAAAACCGCAGTTCAAATAACAGACGCGTTCTTGGACTAAAAAGATTGTTTTTTTTTTTAATTTTATAAAGATAATTTTATTAATAAATTTTGTTTATATAGTCAAACATTTACAATAAATTAAATAACTTAAAAATGAATAGCCATAATTAATTCGATGCTAATTTTTTCTTCTTTCTGGTCTGTTCAAAAATGTCAGCTGATTTGAAACCAGAAAACTGCAGAATAGTCAAAGCAAGAGAGAATTACAGCTGAAGAACTGTTTTTAAGGGAGATTCAAACTCTCCTTTACGAAAAGGACACATGATGATTGTCTTGTTTTACTACAAAACCAGATTTCGTGTTGTTAAAGGGGGACACGTCGACAAAGAGTGCAATGGAGAATTTTTTATACATAAATTCAATTCATTCATATTCAATATGACATTTTTATTTTTTAATGATCTTTTAAGTTATGATGAAACTGAGTGTTTTATTGAAATAATAAATTCTTCCAAATTTTAAAAATAATTTTAAAAATATTGGCTCATTTGTCAAACAAAGTGACAAGAAGCAACACTTAGTTTAAAAAATTAATTTAATAAAAATTATTAATTAAACTAAAAAACAATTATTTTTTTACATCTAATAATAAATAAACTTTAAGATCAGAGTAAAACTATTTGTGATTAATAACTTTAGTGTTGAATAATAAATATAAAAATTTTATATTTATTATTTTTATAATAAAAATAATAAATAAAAATAATAAAATCACTAAAAAACACTTCTTCGTTCTTCTTACCAACTAACAAAGTAATAAAAAAAATACCAGACACATGTAAAATCATCTTGTAATTTTTATCAACCTACAATGTTATTTTTATTTGTTTTGAACGATCTATTTTTCTGTGAAACGTTTGATTCTACTATTAATTAAATCAATATTGGCCCATTGGGAGATTTCCTAAGGGTTTTTCCCATTCATGGCATTTATTCCGAGTGGTCGAAAAGTACCTGTTGTCAAAGCCAAATCATTGATAAGTCACAGTAATAGTTATACCGGCAAAATTAGACTGCAGTTTTAGTGTATAAGTCTGGAAGAAGAGGATAAAAATGTAGTTTTATAAAGTAAAGACTACCAAAATGATAAAGAAAGAAAAACCCACATTTATTCAGCCATGTTCCTCTTCTTCCAACTCATAACCTTTTCTAGGCGACTATTTAACTCTAGTTACTCGAAAAGCTACTTATACAACGATTTTATTTTAGTAACCTTTTTCTAATAACACTTTATTAATTATCTAATTTAATTATCTGCATGCAGTTACTGAAAAAGATTTCTATCTCAGACTCTAAGTCTTTTAAAACATTTTTTGTATGTCACTAGGGGTCGATTCCTCCCACTCAGCTGACTTGCAGATTTCTTGGAACTTCCCTGTTTTTGCATTTAAACACATTTTTACCTTAAAACATTTAACTTCTATTTCAACTGGCGATTATATTCTTTTTCTATAATTGAAATTTTAAAAAATCCAATTTTAAAATCATACACGTTTTAGAAACGTGGGACTGCCGGAATTTCTAAAACAAAAAAAAAAATGGTTAATATCCTTTTTTAATCTATTCTAGATACAAATACAAACAAACAACTATGGTAAAATAAACTTTTAAGATAATAAAAAAGGAGAACGTTTTAGGGGCGATGTTTCAATGTTGCTTAGGGAAATTGTGTCAAGTGGTACAGGATGAACCAGAATTACCAAAAAATCTCCAAGGCCCATTTTCAGTTAAATACACTTCTTCCCTAGTAATAGATTTTATAAACATCTGTTTGTATGTGGGAAGTTAACTAAGGTCAGTTTTAGGCGACGTGGTCATACCCATGTTCTTTATTGATGTTTAAAAAGAGACATCTTCGCTTTGCAGTGTACGTGTTCGTAGCAGCACACCCTTGCGTGTAAAACGGAGAGAAATAACACACACAAAAGGAATGTTTTAAGAGGAGAAACAAGGTTAAACTAATTATAAGGAAAGTAGGTAACTGTAAACAAAACAGAGGTAACAAAGTTCAACAAAAACTAAACAATTCAGACGGTGACAAGAGTTAGAGCCATAAGGCTGTTTTTGGTTTTAGCGGTAGTAAGTATGTACAGTCGTCCTGCGACAAAAAAAAAGTAACTGATTGTAGTAGTATACAGTACAAAGCCTACCTATGGAACGGTTATGCTTTCCCTGGTATGAATAAAGGGAAATAGGGTGTATCTGCAACCGGGGTGTCAGAAATGGTCAATCCTCGATACCAGGAATTTGTAGGTGTTGATATCTCCTGTGATTTTTTTAGACTTAGTCCCTGGCTTACGTGGTCTTTGATGACAGAAGGGGGGGCACGCCGGAACTGGACACTGCCGCACATGCGCCATGCAGACGACGTGGCACTACTTCCGTTCGCCACAAACTCCCACAATGCAGAGCGAACGCACGCGATTTTCCGCTTTGCATTAGGTAAAAAGGGAGAGTAATTCGATCTGTATGTAAAAAAATCACACGAAGAATACGTTGTTTATATATTTATCAACGAAAAAGATAAATGGTGGGTAGATAAGCTTTGTTTGCATAAGTTTTTTTTATCAGTAACTCGTACCTAAAATATTTTGTAGAAATGTACTTTAATAAAAGTACATAACGTTAACTTTTACAATTCTTGTGATATTTCACAAATTTTTATTTGTCTTTTTCATTAAGTACAGTAAGTCTCTCAATTCTAACTAAAATTGGTCCTGGGTATGCATCCGGCAGCAAGGCCTCTGATTGGGAGGTTGTGAGGAGCATGGAACCACCTCTTAATTGCTGTTGTTCCCAGGTCCACCCTGACCCGGAGTGGTAGCACCTGTTAGGGTCCCAGGTATGGGCAAATATAGTTAACCCTCAAACTGGGGACAAAACTCTATGAAAGTATAGAAATATATACATTTTTTATAGAAATATATACATAAAAATAGACTTTTATAGAAAAAGATACATTTTTGAAGGAAAAAAATATTGCCATAATACATTTTTGAATACAAAACTAGAAGACATCTTTCTTCAGTTTTCTAAAATAAAAAATAAAAATTTAATTTTCATTAAAATCTGACAAAATCAACTTTCTCACTATAACTGAACATTAAAAAAAATACCTTGAAACGTTACCTTTTTGGCATTAAATAGCCCACAGAAGTTGATATGCTGCTAAACAAAGCTCAAACTCTAACTAAAATTTATTTTTTTGATTCGATAATAAAAAAGAAGTGAATGCATGCACACAATCTCATGTAGTTGCGTGCATTAAAAGAAATCAACTTGTACTCACTATTTATGAAATGAAAACTTGTTTACATTTAAAATATTTTCCTCATACATTTTTATTAAGACTGTTTCAACTGTTGTGCCCTCGGCCTTCATCAGATGTTTGTCAACCTGTTATAACCTTCAGAATATTTTGAACTGAATCCTTTATTTAATCTACTGTAAACTAAATATCATTATTAATAATATTTAATTAATAAGAGTAAATTAAATAAAGGGTTCAAAATTTCTGCTCTTAAATGAATTTAAAGCAGTGGCAAACAAAATTTCCACATGCAAATGACTGGTTGCCATTGTTAGTAGAAGTAAAAAGAAATGGAATAAATCTTAGCAAAGTGAAGGTATTTTCATGTCTTATATACAGTTATTAAATGATTAATTAACTGATTAAAATATACATTTATTCATGCAAAAATAGCTGAAAATAAAGAAAACATTAACATTGAGTTATTAGGAATTGTGTGTGCTTGTATGTATGTGCGATATATGTGTGTGTGTTTGAAAGAGTCCTGTGATGAATACGCAATAAAAGTAACTCTCTTCTCTTCCCTGTTTATGAATTTATGGAATGTTATGGCTATTACTGCTGGGTTGATTATTTCGCCTAAACATCCAAAACTTGTTAAATAGCTTTCACCGCTGAAATAAATAAGCAAAGAGAAAAGGAAAGATACAGCAACACTAGAGGGACAGTTTGGACACTGATTTTATTTTTTTAGTTCCAACGACCTCTTGTTAAGGAAATTCCTTCCAGTTTGGCACATCTTTACCATCCAAAGTCCAACAGAGAAAGAGATAGAGTTTATTTTTGGCACCAGGAAGCTTCTCTTTTTGCGTATGCATCAATTGTCTTTCCTGTCAGTGGACTCCTGGGAGATTTTTATGTTTATTTTATTTTGTATTTTAATTTTATTTCGTAGTTTTAATTTTATTTTGTATCTTTATTTTATTTAGTGTTTTTTTATTTTATTTCGTATTTTTATTTAATCCCTACAAATTCATGAGCCAGTGCAAAAATCTATTTCTAACTAATAGAAAAAAAGGATTGACTCGTACTGAAGGAAAAAGACCAATGCAAATTTCACGAATCAGTGTGAATAATTTTCTAACCAATGAAAGGCAAACAATTTACAAAACTGAGAGAAATTAACAAGCCAGTGCCAAAAAGTTCTTTGATATAAACAGAAAAAGAAAGTTGAATCAGTCAGATGTGAGTGGAGATCAGATAGGACCCTACTACAATGTAAAAGATAAATTTCAAAACACTGAACCGGACATAACATTTCGTCGGCAAACATTCGCTCTCCATCTCCTTCTTATGTGCTGTTTTTTTTTATCTCTTCTTCATCTTCATCTTCTTGCCAAATAAAAAGAAGACAACAACGACAACAATAAGATGTAGCAGGTTGTTTATCTATTCCATTTGTAGTGAAGGGTAGTTGTATACTGTTGCAGGTTAACGGAATTTGGCCTTGTGGTAGATAGCCCACTATAAGTCATAAAATGATTATAAAATCAAGAAAAGCAATTTGAGTTGAAAATAACATTTATATATACACATGTCAATTAATGTTTTTACAATTAAAGCAATGCTTGAAGGATAGGTCCAACGGAGGTTAAAGTGTTCATGACAAATAATAATGTTGAAAAAGATAATTAGTGCTTAGGAATGGGGAGGTGTCTTGTAGGTAAGGAATGTTCATTTTGAAGTTTCCACTTCTAGGGTCCATAAGTCAGTAAGTTGGTTTGTGAGGAAACAGTTTTTGAAGTAGTTGCTCCTGAGGTCAGTAAGTACTTTTGAGACAGGGAAGAAGTGATGATAGGTGAAGGGAAGCAAATGTAGTAGCCGCTCGACTTAAGTCAAGGTGATATCAATTACATTCTTCTCCTTGGTCTCTGCGTCAGTCTGTCTGACGATGCTTTGTGTCTCCGCTTTTTATATCTGCTTTTTGGATCAAAACAGCTCGTTTTTGGATTTCATACTTGTATTTGATTCTGGGTTTCCCATTGGCTGGTAAATAAAATTCGTATAGGCTCACGAAAGGAAAATTTGATATTTGATTAATTTTTATTTTTCAACCGGAACATCTGCGCAAATACACCTGCACAGAGACGATTTTTGTTCATTTGCTTTCTGGTTGCTATAGAGCAAACATCCAGTCCCTCGCTTTTGCTCGGTCAGTATCACCACAAAAACACTTCAACTGACTCCAAAAATTAACGTTGATAAGTACAATTTTCCTTTATTGCTTTTCCTTTTTTTTCACTTACTCACTGTCCACATAAAGAAAGAAAGGAACAAAGACTTTACAACTACTCTGTTAATCTTTTTCTGCACATGCATTTCACTACAAGCAAACTCTGGATTAATTTAACTCCTTAGTAGACTTTCTCTTTTTCACAGTTTGATTATTTCATACAAACAAATTGATGTTATAGCAGGTATCATATCTTATTTATTCCTTTTAGTAGTAGGATTCTGTTTGTAGTAAAGGGTAATTGTATACCGTTGCAGGTTGACGGAATTTGGTCTTGTGGAAGATAGCCCACTATAATTCATAAAATGATTATAAAATCAAGAAAAGCAATTTGAGTATAAAATAAGATTTATATATACACGTTTCAATTAATGTTTTACAATTAAAGTAATACTTGAAATAAAGGTCCAACGGAGGTTAGAATGTTCATGGAAAATATAATGCTGAAAAGATAAACGGTTTAGTAATGTGGAGAGCAGAGGTATGTTCATTTTGAAGTTGCCGCTTCTAAGGTCCATAAGTTAGTAAGTTGGTTTGTATGGTATGTCTTTGAAGAGGTCACTCCTGAGGTCAGTAAGTACTTTTGAGACAGGGAGAAGGAAAGAGGTCAGCATAGTAGCCGCTCGACTTAAGTCAAGGGGAGACACCGGTTACTCTAGTCTTTCAGTCCTTCTGTCTGACGATGATTTGTGTCTCCGCTTTTTATATCTGCTTTTTGGATCAAAAGCTCGTTTTGAATTTCACACTTGTATTTGATTCTGGGCTTCCCATTGGCTGGTAAATAAAATTCGCATAGGCTCGCAAAATGGAAATTTGATATTTGATTAATTTTTATTTTTCAACCGGAACATCTGCACAAATACCTGTGCAGAGATGATTTTTATTCATTCGCTTTCTGGTTGTTATAGAGCAAACTTCCGGTCTCGCTTTTGCTCGGTCGGTATCACCACAATGTTATTCTGTTCTGTAAATAAATTTCTACTTAACAATACAAGCTAGACAGTTTTATTCTTTTCAACCTTCTGATGATGATAAATTCAAATTTTGGGGAGTTCAGTTATGTTTGGCACAAGGTTAATTTAATAAACATGATTGAGTTACCCACAATCCAATTACCCAAGGACAGATATCCCCAAGTTGGGGACAAGTTCCATGTTTTTGTTGCTACTATCACATGCTAAAAAGAAAAAAAGAAAAAGAAACAGAAAAAGAAAAAAGTGAAGTCTTCTGAGAAAGGACATAGTGGAGGACCATGATTGCCAATGTAGTGAAAGGACACTGCATAGAAGAAGAAGAAGAAAAAGAGGAAGAAGAATGAGCTTGACTAAATGGATGAAAGAACAGGATCTAAGAGTGTTAAGGAAAGGCAACATTTATCAAGAGATACAAAGGACAGAACATGGTGGCGGGCTATGATTGCCAATGTAGTGAAGGGACACTGTGCATAGAGAAGAAGTGGTTTTCTAATTCTATATTGGTAGAGACAAACTTTTTCACCAACCAAGCCCCACAATAAACTACAATAAAGACTTTTGCAAGCCTGTATTTTTATCAAAATTAATTACCAAAAATAAACTCTATGTTACGCCCAAATCATTTAGTTTTTTTTACCATTATTAGAAATGTAATATTGGGTTCAAAATCCCATTTGAGAAAGATTTGTAAATAAGATAAAATGTTGTTCAGTTCTCTTGCAAGTTGTTGATGATAAACTATTGAGAACACACAGTAATAATAAGGAAAGTGAAATTCAATAGAGAGCAAATATTTTTGTTTACTTAAATCAATGTATTGTATTGACAAACCACAGCTGGACAGTTAAGTTAACCACAAAAATGAAATCTATAACAGATCTGAATGCTGATAATATTTTAAGCATACATCAAAAAGTTTTGTTATTAAAGCTCAACTTGTTCAAAGTAATAAAAAGTATTTAGTGCATTTATTGATTTTTTTTTTTTCATGGCTTATCAACTTTTAGTAGGTTATTTAAAGCCAAAACAGATTTTTGGTTGATTGGTTCATTTTTAACAGCTTATCAACACTTTTATTTATTTTTTTATTGTAAGAATAGTTCTTTTTTTTTTTTGCAAATAGATATTGTATGGACAATTTTTTAAGATAATAATGATTTTCAGATAAGAGTTTTACTATTTAATTCATTTAAAGCCAGAAAATATTTTTAGATTGTAAGAATTTTGGGGGCGATAATAATGATTTAGTGATACAAGTCTTACTCATTAACCCATAGCTGGGGGAGAAGTGGTGGATTCATACCTTTCCCATTTGCATGTAATTGACTACAGTGAACCCAACTGGTATTGAAAGTCATCTGTCCGATTAACAATTCTAAACCATCATCTATTACACCACCTGCACATCCAAGCTTATGCCATTTGGTATTCTCAAGTAATCATTCCCCCAAGTACTGACCAAGCTTGACATTGCTTACCTTCAGTGATTGTATGGGGACTGGTGTTTCAATATAATATGGCTATAAGACCCATATTTTTTTATTGTAAGAATAATTCTTCTTTTTTTTACAAATAGATATTGTATTAACAATTTTTTTTAGATAATAATGATTTTCAGATAAAAGTTTTACTATGTAATTCATAGATAGAGGAGAATTTCTTTTCTCTTAGCCCCATCACTCCCAATGGAGTATAGGTCATTGATGACGCCCTAGTATCACACTCCGTTCTGGGTGGGTTCGTTGTTGTTCCTGCTTCTGTAACCTGTCTCCTTTTTACAAGTCGTGGTTTTGACTCTACACAAACCCTTTTATCCTCCAAGCAATGTGATCCACCCATGCTGTTTTTAATTCAGAGTTTTTTCTTCTTCTAGACTGGTTGCTACCCAAGGCTATATGTAATATAACAATCTGGCCCCACCCGAGGAAGGCTGATGCAAGCGGGGGTGTTTCCGGTCGTTGAAAGGAACGGATGTTTGTTTGACCTTATTTCCGGCAGTAGCGGAAATGGCTACAGAGGCAAACAGAACAAGTGTCTCTGAGAATTACGTGGGCGTGCGTGGGCGAGGCAAAACCGGAAGAAAAAGTCCCGGTTTGGAGATTATAAAAAGACCTCGGCGCACGGATTCACCAGACAGACAGACAGACCAGAGTAGCAGTAGAGAGAGAGACACAACAGATACGACGACACTCCCGTCAACCCATTAGAGGCGCGCTCTCTCAATTCTGTCCCCTATGCTACACGGTTCATCGTCATTAATAAAAATATAACTTATATTTTTATATATATGAGTGTTTGTTGTTTGTCGATATACAACATATATAACCAAATCTGTCCTGATATTTACCTATAGCAGGTAGAAGAGATGGATTCATACCTTTCCCAAGGGTACTAGCATATAAGTGAATGCAATAAATTTGAACTCAGCTTTTGGTTTCTCAATCTAACCTTCTATCCATTACCCCACCGTGCCTCTTTAAGGCACAAAACCCAAAAGCAACTCAAGAAAGGAGGTAATTAGAAAGGTCGTTGCTAGGACATAAAGGGAGGAAGTAAAAAGCATGGTGATCTTTTTTCAATAATTTCACCCAATTAAAGCAATAAAGCCTCTAAGATGCAAGGAACTATAGCGGGTTATCTGTTCTTTTCCAGTTTATAGTGGAGAGTCCATTCTAGTGAAGGGTAATTGTATATTGTTGCAGGTTAACGGAATTTGGCTTTGTTGTTGATAGCCCACTATAAGTCATAAAGAAAGGTTATAAACCAAGAAAAGCAAATTGAGTTGAAAAATAACATTTTATATATACACATATCAATTCATGTTTTTACAATTGAAGTAATACATGAAGTATAGGTCCAATGGAGGTTAAAATGTTCATGGCAATAAAATACTGAAAAGAGAATTAATGCTTAGGAATGTGGGAGTGTGTAAGTAAGGAATGTCTTTGATGTATTCGCTTCTTAAGTCAGTAAGTAGTTTTTGAGACAGGGAAGAAGATAAGGAGAGGTGAAAGGAGGCGAGCATAGTAAGCCACTTGACTTCTGTCAAGAGAGATACTAATTACTCTCTTCTCCTCGAGTCGGTCTGCCCGTCGGTGCTTTCTGTATATGCTTTTTATATCTTCTTTTTGGAACACAGCAGCTCATTTGGGATTTCACACTTGTATTTGGTTCTGGGCTTCCCATTGGTTGATAAATAAAATTCGCGTAGGAACTGGAAATTTAATGTATAATTAATTTTTAGTTTTCAACCGGAACATCTGCGCGGCGCACAATATCTTTTGGTCATGAAAGCGCAAACATCCGGTGCATCACTTTTGCTTGGTATCACCAAAGGTGAACAGAAAGATCAGCTTCCAGGCTCTGGTTGTCTAGATTTTTGGAGATTTACTATTGAAGTTAAAGTTGTGTGTTTGTGTGTTGGTGTATTGTAGGTGAGTGCTTTAAACAATTAAAGAAAAACAACAAAAACTTGTGTTTATAATATGAACCATTTATTTAACTTTTTTTTTAGAAACTGTAGGGAGACAAAGTTTTCAATGACTCTTGGGTATGTTCATTTTCTTTTTGTTGCATTCCTGAGAAAGGTACAATATTGAATTGTGCACCCAAGTGGTAAACTACCAAATACTGATGTTGTAAAGTAAACCAGATTAGTCTGTACGAGAGTCTCACTGAGAGATTAGTCTTCTGCAATATACACTACCATATACCCTCCTCGCTAATCAGTACATATGTCTCTCATATAACAGATGAACTCATCCATCTTACTGTTCCAGAAGGGTGGCAAGATATTCTGCTACAACACTTTTTCAAGTCCAGAAGCATGTAAAGGTAAATAATGATAAGAATGGTTACAATAGTCAAGCTCAAGTCAGCCTTGTGTTGAGTTGGAAAGACCACAGTAATGGTTGTACTTATTTATTATTGTACAGTGGAGGTTCTGCAAAAAACACATCTAAAGACATTGGAAAGTGGAAAGAGAGTGAGTGATGTTCTGTCCTTTTCAGGAGTTGCACTGGTGACCAAAAACCATGGATATCAGGTCAGCATGAGAAAATGAAGGTCCGATTTCGAATGTAGTTGAATTCGTTGCATTCAATTACATGCAAATACCCTTTGGAAAAGTATTAATTAATCTATTCTTCCTTCAGCTATGGGTTAAATAGCAGAATAGATTGAGTTCTATAGCCTTGATTGGCAACCAGTCTACCACAGAAAGAAATGGCAACCTACTGCAGAAAAATCTTTTGCATAGTCAGTCATATCCCTTTTAAGACATGATCACCTAAGCATGTATCATGTATGGCACTTAACTGACTGACATTCACATCAAACTGAAACACTTGTTCTTGTACAATCACCAAAGTTAAGCAACATCAAGCTTGGTCAATACCTAGGTGAATGACTACTTGGGAATGCTTGTATCAATGGCAAGTCTACAACAAAAAGGAATGGTAACCTACTGCAGAAAAATCTTCTGCCTAGTCAGTCATGTCTCTTTTGAGACATGATTATCCAAGCATGTATCATGTATGGCACTTGACTGGCTGATCTGAATAAAAGAATTGAATAGCAGAACAAATTGGGTTCTGTAGCCTTGGTTGGCAACCAGTCTACTCCAGAAAGTAATGGCAACCTACTGCAGGAAAATTTTATGCCTAGCCAGTTATATCTCTTTCGAGACATGATTGTCCACGTGTGTATTACATATGGCACTTAACTGACTGAATGACCAAAAACTATTTCTGGTTCCTTTTTTGGATAGCATCATGGACATTTTTTTTTATTTCTTAATTACTATTTTATTGATTTTATTTCATTTTCCCCACAGTACCCATTGTAGGGGTCTCAAAGTGATGATATTTCATCGCAAATAAAAATAGAAAAGTTTTTTCTTCTTTTACTGCCAAAAATCTGTATGAAAAAAATAGTATTTACTTAAGCACTGGACAAGGCAGTAGAAATTTTCATTTCCAAGACAAAAGACATAAAGGGGTAACTGCTACAAAATTAAGAAAAAAACAGTTTCTGAATATCATTAGTGTTTATGCAGTTTGATCAAAAGAATTTGCGACTGATACATTCAAGTTAAAAAAAACACAAGAGAATACATAATACAAATAGTGACATAAATTCTTGTGGCGGCAGAAATGGGTAACTTGAAAGACACAAACTTGTTTTTGTTGAATTTCTTCCCCCTCCTCAGTAAACGTAAATCCAAATGTAAAAAAAATATAGGAAATTAATTTATTTACATTTATACAAAAACTGGTAACTTCTATCTGCAGTTGTTGCTCATGCAACAGGAAGGAAAAATAGTGAAATTAGAAGTGAAGCAGACATTGGTGGTGCCCATTATCATCATCATCATCTCTCTCTCTCTCTCTCTCTCTCTCTCTCTCTCTCTCTCTCAGTGAGTTGGTGTTGACATCAAATGCTAATCTGTGTCAAATCTGTTTGAATTGGAGAAGATAGACTAAACTATCGCCCGGTTCACACTCCACCCACGTCTATTGAACAGGTGAAGAGGCACATCCCTTGTTCCCTGTTTAGGATGTGGTTTTCGGCTTTCTCTTTTCCAATCTTTTCACTCCTATTTACCTCCTTGCTCGGGGTGATATAATTAAAAAAAAATAATAATAATTTAGGTATATATAGTTTTTAGTCAGCTTGAAATTAAGGTGTTGGTTTTTGAATGGGAATGGCTCTGACTGGTCATAATATATTATTAATTTTGTTTCAGTTAAGTGGATGTGTGATGCCAATGTGCAGTAAGTGTATTTATGCAACCTGCTTTGGGTTATTGAGGGGTCTGCATCTGGTTTGTGTAAAAAAAATGTTAAGAGGCACAACAACACTACAAACTGCTTTATAGGAATTAAATTCTATATATATTACTCAATCAATAAAATCCCATCAGAATGTTTGTTGGATAAACAATAATTATTTGAGAAAATACTGCCAAAATACTTGCAAATGTAGTTGTAGACCTACCACATGTTATTTTTGGACCATTTAGAAAATAACAATAACTCCTTTCACCACTTTCACAAATTCAAGAAAAAAATTTGTCATGAACCAGTGTGAAATTAGTTTTAACTAATGAAAATCGTGTATTCAAAAAGTTCATACCTCTATATGAAATCAGATTTTGAATCTCTTTATGGATTTAAAAATAGAAGCATACTACTTCTCAAGGCTCAAAACATCTTCAGAGGCCAGTTTGATCTTCACGTGTATACAGACAGACAGACACACACACACGCACACACACATGCACACACACACACACACACACACACACACATACACACACACACACAATGAAAGAGACTACATCCAGCAGCTCTACAGTCTTGGTTGGCAACCAGTCTATCGCAGAAAGTAATGGCAACATACTGTGGGAAAAATATTCTACCAAGTCAGCCATGTCTGTTATTTTGGTTTCAATAGATGTTGAGTGGTATCAGGTTCCTCTGTGGTGATACCGAGCAAAAGCGATAGACCGGATGTTTGCTCTATAACGACCAGAAAGCAAATGACCAAAAGTCGTCTGTGCGCAGGTAGATCCGCACAGACATTCCAGTTGAAAAATAAAAATTAATTAAATATTAAATTTCCATTTTGCGAGCCTATGCTAATTTTAATTATCAGCCAATGGGAAGCCCAGAATCAAATACAAGTGTGAAATCCCAAATGAGCTGCTGTGATCCAAAAAGAAGATATAAAAAGTGGATGCAGACAGACCGACGCAGAGACCCAGACAGACTAGCGTGATTAGTATCTCCCTTGACCAAGTCAAGCAGCTACTATGTTCGCCTCCCTTCACCTCTCCTTACCTTCTTCCCTGTCTCAAAACTACTTACTAACCTAAGGAGCGACTACATCAAAGACATTCCTCACTTACACACTCCCCACATTCCTAAGCCTTAATTCTCTTTCAGCTTATTATTTGCCATGAACATTTTAACCTCCGTTAGACCTATATTCAAATATTACTTTAATTGATATGTGTATATATAAAAATGTTATTTTTCAACTCAATTTGCCTTTCTTGATTTTATAATCATTTTATGACTTATAGTGGGCCATCTACAACAAGGCCAAATTCCATTAACCTGCAACAGTATACAACTACCCTTCACTAGAATGGAATCCCACTACAAACAGAAAAAGAATAGATAAGCAACCCACTATACCTCTATGCCATTATGGTAAGGAGAGAATGCTTCGAGGCTTGAACGAAATGCCATGATTGTCAACTTCTGCACTGTTCTGGGTCAATCTGTGTAAAGCTATATATAAGTATTTTTTTTAAAATATTAGACTTCATAAAAATGGAGCGGATGGATGTGCTGCAATAATTCCTTTTTACAGTTTTTCATTTAAAAACAATTTATTTGTTCTGATTAATGCTAAGCTCGTTTTGTGGGTAATATATTGGCTTACAAAGAGATATTGAATGGCAGAAGACAACCAGTGGTGTGCAGAGGTCTAATAGTGCCCAGGGTGAGGATTGTGATTAGTGCTCCCTACCTCCACCCCCAAACAAAATCGAAACAGTATACTTAGTTTATTTTCTTTTGGATGTGGTATACTGTGGTGATACTGACTGAGCAAAGTGAGGGACCAGATGTTTGCACTCTCAGGACCAGAAAGCAAATGACCAAAACTGGTCTGTGCGCACCCGGCTCCATGCATATGTTCCGGCAGAAAGCCAAAAATTAATAAGTATCAAATTCCAGTTTGCGAGCCGACACGAATTTTATTTATCATCCAATGGGAAGCCCAGAATTAAATACAAGTATGAATTCCCAAATGACCTGCTGGGACCCACAAAGACAAAATAAAAAGCCGACACAAAAAGCATCACCAGAGAGTTGAAAAAGTACGAGCGTAATTAGCACTTCCCTTGACCTCGTCAAGCCATCCACTATGCTCGCTTCCTTTCCCTCTCATCTTCTTCTTCACTGTCACTGAGCTACTTACTGACCAAAGGAGTGGATACATCAAAGACATTCCTAACGGACAAACGCTCCTACATATAGACACGCACAAACTCACTTTTCAGCATTTATTGCTATGAACATTTTAACATCCTTTTGAACCCATCCTAAAGATATTATTTTTATTTGTAAAAACCGTAACTGATGTATGTGTATATATAAAATGTTGTTTATATACACAATTTGATTTTCTTGTTTTATAACCCCTATTATAACTTATAGTGGGCTATCTGCTAACAAGGCCAAATTCATTTAATCTGTTTCAACGTACAACTATGTTTCACTAAAACGGATAACCCACTATAATACTTAATGACCAGCCCAAATTGATCACCGTATGTAAGTGGGGTCCGTCCACACTGCTAAACAGCACTTTTTTGGAGATATTTTTTAAAACATGCTGGCATCATTTGAACCCTATCTAAAATTTTCTTCACCGGTTTGGCCAAATTACCAGCAGCCAAATATAAACATTTTAAAACTAAAATTAAAATTTTTTTTTTTTTAATATCTAATTTTAGGTCTATTTGTTAAATAAAAACAAAATAATCAGAAGTGCCAGAGTATGTTGCCTGGGGGCCACCACCTCATCAGCTCTCCTCTTTGCATGCCACCTATAACAACAGATCAAAGATTTGAGGAAAATATTGCCAAGTTTGTTTTTTGTTAAAGAAAGTACATAAAAAAATATGGTTACAGTGCACTAAGCAAAAAAAAAGATCTCTGCATTTTTATATAGAAGATAAGAAGAGCATTGTCCTGAAAAGGACAGTTTAATGCAGATCATTGCTGCAGGTAAGGATGAATGGAGATGGATTGGCTGGAGCAGCAGTTGATAACAAACTGGAAATGGCTGGCTGCTGGCTGGCTGAAACTGTTGCTGATAGCTGGACCCATAGGCCAGTAAGTAGTCAACTGGAACTATTGTTCACCTCTGAAGCCAAGGGACATTAGTCAGCTGGAACTGTTGCTGATGACTGGAGTCATGGGCCATAAGTCGGCTGGAACATGCTGATAGCTAGAGCTATAAGCCAGAAGTCAGGTAGAACTGTTGCTCATGGCTGAAACTAAGGGACATTAGTCGACTGAAAATGTTGATCATGGATGAAGCCATGGACAATAAGTTGGCTGGAAGTGTTGCTCATGGCTAGAGCTTTGATCCAGTAGTCAGCTGGAACTGTTGCTCATGGCTGAAGCCAAGGGAAATTAGTTGGCTGGAACTGTTGTTCATTGATGAAGCCATGAGCCATAAGTTAGCTGGAACTATTGCTCATGTCTAGAGCTATGAGTGAGTAGTCAGCTGGAACTATTGCTCATTGCTGAAGCCAAGGGAAATTAGTTGGCTGGAACTATTGCTCATGTCTAGAGCTATGAGTCAGTAGTCAGCTGGAACTGTTACTCATGGCTGAAGCCAAGGGAAATTAGTTGGCTGGAACTGTTGTTCATCGATGAAGCCATGAGCCATAAGTTGGCTGGAACTGTTGCTCTTGGCTAGAGCTATGAGCCAGCAGTGAGCTGTGGCTCATGGCTGGAGTTAAGTGCTAGCAGTCGGCTGCTGGAAAAGTTACTACACTTCCTACTTATCTAGGCAGAACAATGTTTTTCATTGCTTTGAGACGCTTTTTATATCCTGCATCAGTTTTATAGCAATCCCAGGTCAAGCTTTTCATTTTTTTTTTAAATATGTTTGCTAAGCTGATTTTGAATATTTTGTGTAATGCAGGAAATGATTTTTCTCACACACATATATATATATATTTTTTTTTAATTATTACAATCTCTCTCTCTCTCTCTCTCTCTATATATATATATATATATATATATATATATTAGTCTGCTACCATTTTCAGAAAAGTACTAGAGCCTCTATTTAACTCTGAATTCGTTAAGCATCTCACATCACAGACTTCTTTCAAATAAACAATACTATTTTCAATTCTCTAGATCAGTTGCTGATGTGTCAACAATTATTGCTGAAAGTGTATACCAAGTTTTAGATAAAAATGGTGAAGTTTGGGGTGTTGTTTTGATATCTTGAAAGCATTTGACAGGGTTTGGCATACTTATTTCTTATGAAATAGTGAAATGAAAATTCACTTGAATGGTCACACTCCTAGATCTTTTTGCATTAATGCAGGTGTCCCTCTTGGGCACTATCCTTGGACTTACATTGTTTTTGATTTTCATTAATGACCTTACTGCTGTCATCAGTTCTTAACTCGGTATCAATGCTGATGACACAACTATTTGCTCCTGTCTTATTAGTAAGTCTGATTGGTTCGATAACGTCAAATTGACAGCTGATCACAAAAAATAATCTACAATCAGTTGTTAAATGGGGCAAGAAGTGGCTTGTTAATTTTAATACCTCAAAAATGAAACTGATCACTTTTAATCATCTAAGAAAACTCTTTTTAACTTCCATCAGCATGGCTGATGCTAACCGCTAGGAGAGTGACTCATTATGCCTTCTCGGACTAACGTTTTCAGCTGACATGAATTAGAAAAAGATTATTGAATCAATTACTGAGAAAGTTGGTTCAATATAGTGTACTAGACAATTTAGCTCACAAAATCCTATTTATTGTCATTGCTTTGAATG
The DNA here is from genome assembly GCA_037127315.1 of Ascarosepion bandense. NCBI lineage: Eukaryota > Metazoa > Mollusca > Cephalopoda > Sepiida > Sepiidae > Ascarosepion > Ascarosepion bandense. Next base: position 2,709,909 of record JBBBDQ010000762.1, on the reverse strand, counting down.
TTACTGCTACATCTAATCTGGTGTGCTTGCTATATATTTGGAGATTCTTGATAAGAAGAATCTGCAATGTTGTTGTTTCAATAGCATCTCAGCTTCAGTCTCTTTCCCACTGCTGTGACATAGCTTTCCTGTGTCTTTTCTATAGATACTTTCAGGGTAAGTATTTTGATGAACTTCCGGCTATGGTTCCTAGACTTCATGAGTTTTAGTGCAGTACTAGATTGGCAGTAAAGTCTCATAATTTTATAAATTATTAAATATAACTGTAAGTTCTATGCTAAAAGTTTCTTCTTTTTTTATCATTTCCCCCCAAGCAAGGCAGAAATGCCACTAGTGCACAGGGGGTACAGTGAGAGAATTAAAAAAGGTACAGGGGATGTCAAAGAAAAGATATTAGGTTGTCCCAAAAGTTCGTAAACACTTGTGAAATGGGTCTATCTGGTCCAGCACAATCAAGACAAGCAATGGGTTCAGAAAGGGCAAGAGACACGGTTGGTTCCAAAACAAGATCGATTTGGCAAGAAAGTCATGGTGTGCGTTTGGTGGAACTTTGAAGGAATCGTGCATTTTGAGTTGGTTCCGAATAGTCGTGCCATCAATGCCGAACTTTACTGTCAGCAATTGAGCGGGTCTATGAAAAGTTGAAGCAAAAGTACCCCTTTCTGATCAACCGAAAGCACGCTTTAATGCAGCAGGACAATGCCACACACTGCCAGGAAGACCAAAGACAAGTTTGAAGAGCTGGACGGTGTTGAGGTTCTGCCACATCCAGCCTACAGTCCTGACTGTACTCTATCAGATTATGGACTTTTCCGCTCAATACAACACTTTCTGAAGGGCCATTGATTCAACTTGTTTGATGAAGTCGAGGAAGCGTGTCAAGAATTCTTTGATTCAAAGCCAGCTGAATGGTATTTTGACCAGATCCGAAAGCTTGCAGATCGATAGCAGAAAGTCTTGGAAAATGATGGTCTTTATTTTGAGCAATAATTTTTGTTGTTTTTGCTAGTAAAATTTCAATTTTTTGCAAGTGTTTACAAACTTTTGGGACAACCTAATAATAGATGGATGGGAATCAAGTAAAAAATGGCAAATGATATTGAATTTAAACCTTTGGAGATCGTAACTCTCAGGAGAGCAAGCAAATTGATGTGAGATTCACAAATGGGAAGTACATGAAAAGCAATTGTTAGAGTAGAAGAAGGAGTTACATTTAACTATTTCAACAGTAAAAGGAAAGAACCTTGATGCAAATTTAGTAGCATAAGTACCAGGGAAAAAAGTTTATCATAGTAGTTGCCATGAAAATACTTGTAGAAAAGACAGAAAGAAGCTACATCATGTTGGTGAGAAAGTGACTGAAGGTGGGCTGCCAAGGTACTGAAGGTAGGCTACCAAATCATGACCGATTATATTGCAAATTCTCCTTTGGATTTTGTTGAGAACCTCAAGATGAATAGCAGGAGCACTTGACCAGATATGGCAACAGTATGGTAGATTTATAAATGTGCAAAATGGATTCTGACAAGAAAAATTTCCTGACCTGACTCAGTGAACCAGCCTTCTTAGCAGTAGATTCAGCTACGGATTCAATGTAGTCATTCCATTTGAGGTCATTTGAGAGAGTAAGCCTAAAGAGGCACAGTGCGCTATTTTCTAGGAAATTACCATCATCCATTCTAATGGTGAGCAGGAATGTTTCTCTGTGGTGGTTATCACACTATTTGCTTGTAAAACTCTTTTCCAGCTTTTTGCTTTCCTGTCAACTTTGATCTTCAAAAATTTAAATGGCATGTCAATCGTTATCTTCTGTCTTCTTAATTCCTGTTCTTTTATTGTTCTCTCTCCTTAATAGTTTTTTTCCTCCCATTCTCTGATACTCAGTAACCCCTTGCATCTTAACCTGTGATGGTCCTAGTTATGGACAAATAGTTAACCCCCAAACTGGTGTCAAAACACGGTAAACGTATAAAAATAGTAAAAATAGTAAAAATACCAGCAATACATTTTTAAAAAAAACTACTAGCAATACATTTTAGAAAAAAAAAATACTAGCATACATCTGATTCTCAACAAAAACCCTCTTTCCAAAATTACATCAATGAAACCAGATCTACAAACTGATCTCTTACAAAAATTGAAAATTCTAAACCTATCTGCAAAATCTTGTTGGCATTAAATAAGCCACTGAGGTTGATATGCTAATAAACTAAACCAAACTAAACCCTTGCATCCTAGACATAAAACATAAATATGTACAGTACTGTGCAAAGTATTAGGTCAAGAAGTATTATCTTTTATTACAGGGGTGATTTTTAAACATCAAAATAATGTTTAAAATCACTCCTGTTCTTACTTTGCACACTACCGGTAGTGTGCAAAAGTATTAGGACAGGGATGATTTTCCTAAAAACCTCACTGAAATTCAATACAGGGTGAAAAGCCAACTAAATTGCTAATAAATATTGATTATTTAAAATGAGGTATAAAAGAAATGTATTAAAAAGAAATTATATTTAATTTTTCCTATTTTCTATTAAACAAGTTATTTTGAAACTACTCTATTGAACATCTATGAGATATTTTGGATAAAAAAATTGATAAATCTAATGTTACTTTGTAAGACACACTTTGGGAAGAAATACAAGCTGCTTGGCAGGAGATACCATTAGATGCATTGAAGAAACTTGTGATGTCAATGCCTGACAGAATGAAGGCTGTGATCAAAGTAAAAGGCTATTATTCTAAATATTAAATTTATTTTGCAACAAGTATTTTTTTCTTATTAAAGCATTTGTTGAGTAAATCAAATAAAATTACTTTAATTAAATTGTTTATTTTTTGTTAATATACCTCTTAAAAGATAAAATAGTTTTTGTCCTAATACTTTTGCACAGTACTATATATATATATATATATATATATATATATATATATATATATATAACGTATGATTGGTAAATTGTCGCAATTATCATTATTTCAAATCGAAAGGCTATTATATTAAATATTAAATTTATTTTGTAACAAGTATTTTTTTCTTGTTAAAGCATTTGTTGAGTAAATCAAATAAAATTACTTTAATTAAATTGTTTATTTTTTGTTAATATACCTCTTAAAAGATAAAATAGTTTTTGTCCTAATACTTTTGCACAGTACTGTATATATAATTTTTTGTATGGTTTAGCAACCTAAAACTCTCTTTCAGAATAAAGCACCTTTGTCATTCTTTTTCTTTCAGCTACACTGATCCATTTGTGAAATAAAGTGTTAATAACACCTTATGGATTTAATAATTTTTTTTTGTTTTAATCATATCACCCCAAGCAAGGCGAAAACGCCACTGATGCGCAGGGGGCTACGTAAGAGTGAAAAGATTGGAGAAGAGAAAAACCGGAAACCACAACCTAAACAGGAAACAAGGGATAAGCCTCTTCACCTGTTCAATAGACGTGGGTGGAATGTGAACTGGGCGATAGTTTAGACTATCTACTCCAATTGAAAAAAAAATAAAAATAAAAAAAAAGAGTGAAAGGATTGGAAAAGAGAAAAACCGAAACCACAACCTGAACAGGAAACAAGGGATAAGCTTCTTCACCTGTTCAATAGACGTCAAGCTGGAAGAATATTTTTTTCTTTCATAGAGGAAATGAAGAAGATATTAACCGGTAATAATCCTGATATGATATATTATTAGTACTCCATTAGTGCCACCCACCATGCCACCCACATTGTAGCAATCCACCCACATTAGCTGACACCTAAGAGGGTGTTTCGCTGATTACTACAATCTTAACTTGATCAAGTTTAGGATTAATCATCTTCTATCTTTATAAACTGCCCCTGGACAGCATGAACCTCACTGTAAAAAAAAAAAAGAAAATGATCTACATCTACATTGTGAGTGGTTGTGTGATTTTTTGGTTCTTTTTTTAGAAAAATTCATAATTATTGTTAGCCTATGAAAGAAAAATAAGCAGTTTTCAAAAGTACTCTTTTTTTCTAGTGGTTCCCAATTTTTACGAACTACCATCTTTTTGGCCCCCATCATACCCTTATGAAAAAACTTCTTTCTGGGTATAAGATCTACTGCAAATACAAAACAACAACTAATTTAACACCTTGAACACACATATGCAAGTATGTATATGGAAAGAAGTTCCATAAACGAGAAGTTCAAGAAAAGAAACTTTTATAGTAGAAGAGGAAGTTACATTTAACAATTTCAGTTCCTTCTAAGATTTTCATACTCTCTTTAAATTGTAGGGATAGGAAATTAAGTATTAAAATCAACCTTCTTCTTCACTTTTACAAAAATTCACAATGACGTGTGAAATCCTGGTTTTTCCCAAATAGAAAAAGGATTGACCATGTGCTTAAAGTAAAAGTCGAAACCAGATTTCACAAGTAGATGTTAAATTGGTTTTCTGACCAATGGAAATGATTTGCAAGACCAAAAAGGACTTAGTGATCCAGTGTGAAAAATCTAGATAACTATAAATGACTTCGATCAGCGTCAGTCAGTCAGATGGGAGCAGCAGGACGAAACAACTAAAATGTAACGAGGGAAACTTCAACCATGACCCGAACATAGGTCGCGTCGTACTTTGTCCACCTTCTCCTTCTTTCTCGTGTGCTGATTCTTTTTACTTCTTCTTCTCCATCAAACAAACGTTAATACATACATACGTCTGTACACATAAATTCTTTCCAACAAATTACTACTACGAAACATTCTATAACACTTGATACCCTCAACTTTCTAATTGAACATTAATTTCTACCAATTCTTGTTATTCTTTCCGTTTAATAAATTTCTATTTCAACATGAAAAATGTATATTTTTATTCTTAGACTATTCCACACAATTCCATACATTCCAACTTTCTGCAACCAGCCTGCCGACAACCAACCTTCTGATGAAAACCTTCTGATAATTCTGATTATAATTCTGCATAAAACTTGTGTAGGGAGTTCGGTTATGTATGACACAAGGCCAAATTAATCAAACATTAACCATCTCCCTATAGCTTCAAACTACCAATAACCCCTTGTGTATTAGTAGCTTTTTTGCTTTGGTTGGGGCTTATAGCTATATCATGCTGAAACATTTGTTCCCTTACGATCACCAAAGTTAAATAACTTCAAGCTTGGTCAGTAGTCAGTACTTTGATGGGCGCCACTTATAGAATACCAAGTGTTGTAAGCTTGGATGTGCAGGTAGTCTAATGGATAATTGCACAGAATTTTTAATCAAAGGGCAGAGTTTCAATTCTAGTTGGGTTTATTATATTTGCATACACATCAATACTCTTTGGAAAGGTATGAATCCACTTCTTCCCCTCTTTATGGGTTAATTAGTAAGATTTGTATTAGCAAGTCCTGATAATTTCCCACCCCAATTCTTACAATCTGAAAATATTTTCTGGCTTGGAAAGGGTTGATAAGTCATAAAAAAACAAAAATCAATCGCCTTGCTTGGAGTGAATTGTTCAGAAAATACAATGTTTTGCACATACTCATAACCATTCAAATATTTTCTTAAATATTTAAATTAACCAATAACAAAACCATTTTCAACAAACATTAAGCTAACTTTTGTGTGGACGTCTTAGAAAACCAAAACGATATACAGGATGCAAATCCTATATCATCTAACAATTAACTCAAACAAAATAAGTAAAATTGTACACCCAAAGACAGACAGAAAACATTTTAGAAAAACCCAGACCAAGGCAAATTTCACAAGTCAGTGTGAAAAGTAAGATTTTGGATTCTGATTGGGTAGGAAATAGCAAACTGATCTATGACCCCTGTCAAATTATCTTAACACCTAAAAAAGTGGGTATGTCCTTTGATCCAACCAACCATGTGACCAAAATTCACTACTTAACCACATCTCTTGATCAGTCACGTCAGTTCAAGATGGAAGCAGTAATGTCATCTGACGGACATGATGTAAGAAAGACATTTCAAGAAGCCAACCCAGTCATGCTTCGTCGACATACATTCATTCTTTCTCCTTCCAATTTTCCTTTCTTTGTCTTCACCCACACACTGTCAAAGAAAACAACAAGATACTTCAACTGACTCCGATAAGTATAATCTCCTTTATTGCTTGACTTTTCTATTCACTCTTTAGCCAGCCATAAAAAGGAAAAAGAGCACAGACCTTATTAGTAACCTTTTTAAATCTTTTTACATACACACATTCTGCTACTATCAACTATGAGCTCTGAATTTCTGTGGAACATTTAACTACTTACATTTCTCTTTGAACAATTAACTACATGCTTTTTCTCTTTAAACATTTTATTTTTCTTCTTACAATTTTGTTATTCTGTTAATAGAATTTTACTTTAATGTACAAACAAAACACATTTATTATTCCAATCATTCTTTCAACCTTCTTATATTTTAAATTATGGGGACTTTGGTTGTGTTTGCCACAAGGCCAATTTGACAAACATCACTGAAGCCCCTACAGATACAAAGTCCAATTTTTGAACCGATCAAAAGACAAGAAAATTTAGGAGCCTTTTTTCTGATTCAATGCTTGGATATAAATATGAGTTTGAATTTGTTTAACGGCATATCAACCTCTGTGCATTATTTAATGGAGTTTTAAGGTGTTTTTTAAATGTTTGATTGTAGCGAGAAAGTTGATTTAGCCAGATTTTGATGAAAAGTTTTATTTTATTTTTTTATTTTAGAAATTGAAGATGTTTTCTAGTTTTGTATTCAAAAATGTATTGCTGGTAATAATTATGTATTATGGTATTTTTTTTCTTAAATGTATTGGTAATATTTTTCTTTAAAAATGTATATTTTTTTTATAAAAGTCTATTTTTATGTATATATTTCTATAAAGAGTTTATTGTTATACTTTCATAGTGTTTTGACTCCAGTTTGGGAGTTAACTATTTGCCCAGAGCTGGGACCCTAACAGGTGCTATTACTTCTGGGCAGGGTGAACCTGGGAACAACAGCAATTAAGAGATGGTTCCATGTTCCTCACAACCTCCCATGTGAGGCCTTGCTGCCCGATGCAGTTTACCGTCATATCCAAACCATTTGTTGATGCATATACGAACTTTAATGTGTGTGAAGACTTTAATTTTATTAAGAACTTTTTGCATGCATTTAATTTCACAGAAAAATCATTATTGTATTTTTGTGGAATAATAAATTCCAACTATTTATTGTTATTTATATCCGCCAGAAAGCTTGCTATTGTTTCTTATTCATTTGTTTGGTTTGGTTATTCAATTTTCTGATGGATTTTAATTTTTATAAAATACGTGGGTTTCGGCCATGTGTGGCATAAGGCCAATATTGATTCATGGTTAGGACCCCTGTTACACTATTATGTGTAGTACTCTAAGAAGAAGTCTTTGATCATTGAGTTCTAATTTTTAAACGAACACCCCCAAAACAGCTACAATAAATATTCTCGACATACACCTACAAAGTTAGAGAGAGCCTTAACCCCTGCACACGTCGGCTATCTGCAATGGTTGGCATGTGGCGCGTCCCGGCCAGGTATCACCTGCAAGAAGCATTTTTTTCAGTCAGACTTATAATCTCAGACAATATTTTTTTGTTTTTTGCTTTTTTGTGTCAGAAGACTTCACTTGCTCTCAGTTGACCTGAGAGACGGACACTTCTTAAAAAAAAAAACACACATATATATATATATATATATATATATATATATTGTAGTGGACGAAGGGTCCACTTACTAATTTAGGTTTATGGGTCGACTCGATGTAACATGAGGTCAGGATTTTAAGCAGGATTTAAGGAAGAACAAAAGGCGAAAGTAACCAGCAAAACAATGTATTGACAAAGGTTACATGGGGTTGAGAAAGCATGCATGAGAAAGTGAAAAGGAAAGAGTCATTCCACTTCGTCTGTTCGTAGAAACAAAATAAGATGTATGAAGTTTTTACTCTAGCTGAAAGAAAGGTTTGTAACAATTGTTAAGATTTTCGTAAAGAGTTCAAAGTTCAAATCCTTGATGAAGAAAAGTCAGACAGAAGACAAAGTTCTGTGTCTGTGTGTGCGTTGAGTAGAGAGAGAGAGAGAGACTTACATGCGAATGTAGCAGTCGGTGGATTTCTACTGACGAAGGTTGGAGAAATGTGAATCTATGTGTAGAAGGTTGTAAAGTCCTGTTTGAATGAAAGTTAATGTCAGAGAAGAAAATTAAGAAAATAAAAAATATTTGCGCCACTAATTGCTACCCGCAATTAGTGCGCGTGTGTTTGTGTGAGTTAGGGAGGCATGTCTCTCTTGTCCCGGGACGAAATCCTAACTAGTGTACCACGTACTGTTTTCCGTTTTTATTAGCATCGTTTTTGACGAGAACCAGTCATCACGTGGAACGCCGAGTGACCATGCGTGTGTGTGTGTGTGTGTGGGTGTCAATGTATGAAACCCGACAATATATATATATATATATATATATATATATATATATATATATATATATTATAAATTAATAAAGGGTTAATTCAATGATGTTGAATGACCATTTCGATGTGAAAATCCCCACGGGGGATAACACATCACTCAGCAACCGAAAAATCCTTTTTCAGAAACTGGAGAAAAATCAGTCTAATATTCCTTTTTAAATAGATTTGCAAAGAAATTAAAAAAGAAAATAAAAAAGAAAGAAAAAGATGAAACAAAATAAAAACAAATAAACAAGAAAAGAAAAAATTTACATCGTCTGGGTTCACAAAACAACGAAAACAGAATTGTAACTGAAAAATTAACAGACGGCGTGTTGAAATGAGTAAGGTTAAGCAACACGGAAAAAAGGGTGGGAGATAAGAAAATGGGTTCCTTACAAATCGGGAATTAAATTTTGTCTTAGAGCTTCTTAAAAAAAACAAAAAAAAAACTTGGTTGTAAAAAAAAAAAGTTTTTTTTAAATGTATTGCACCTTTTAAGCTTCCTTTTTTCCCCTCACCACCTGCTGCATTTTTACAGCTACCCAAGGGCCGATAGCGGCCAATTTGAGAAACCAGTATTAGACTAAAAACCCAAAAAACAAAACACGATTGCAATTTATTTGCTTGTTTTTTTCACTTTCAACCGGAAGTAAAAAGTGGTCCATTCAACATGGCGCCAGAATGTAAACATTTTGTAAAACGCCAGATATTTCTCGCTGTTTATACGGTTTTATATTTTTTTACTCATCATATATCGGCTAAAAACGTTTTAATCATTGTAGGTAAGGTATTTATACATCAATATAATCTTTCAGTGCATTATACATTTTCTTTGTGACGGCATCAGCCTGTAGTCAACAAGAACAAGTCACTTAAAAAAAAAATATTTTTATGAGTAAATAATTTCTTTCCCATCCTTAAAAAAGTTCTAATTATCTGAAATATTCCGAATATTATAAATTAAAAATAAAACTATGCTGGCAGCGAAAAGTTTTACATTGTTTCGATATACTACTGATTTTTTATCAGTTTTCTGCTTAAAAAAAAGAAATGGAATGGTTACAAACAAGTTTTCTATTTTTTTAACTGTTAAAAAAATAGAAAACTTTTTTCTTTCAAAATAGCATTTTTCTCACGTTTGAAAAAGAATGCAGTTAATTTTCTACTATGATTTTTTTTGGTAGATATTTAATTTTTATTTGTCTACTACTCAACAACTTCTATTTCTGAGATGAGGTTATTTATTTACAATTTTTTTGACACATTGTTTAAGAATTTAAGACTGTTCCCATCGCCGTTGCCATATTCACGACATTTCGACCATTGTACACCCCGACCTTCTTCAGGTGGTTGAAATTTCGAGGGGTAAATTCGAAATTCAAATCACCTGAAGAAGGTCGTAGCGTACAACTTCCGAAACGTCGTGAATATGTCAACGAAGATGAAGACAACATTCCGAATCAAATTGTAAATAATGTGATTTTTTTTATTTTAATATTTTCGTTATTAAAATTGCTAATAAAATAAACAAAAATCAATGTAAAAATGTTATTGTTATGCTTTTTACTTTTTTTTTAAAATGTTTTCCCTCGTATTATTGAAATTGGGTAAATACCAGAATGATTGACATTTTTAGTTTTTAAATGCCCCGTTATTCAAAACACGAGTCTTACTCTTCTCGTTTAATTTCCGATAAGCTTAGCTTTTTTAGCTTTGTTTTGCATTTTTTAAATTAAATATTTTTTATTCTCGAGTTTTGTTTTTGTAATTTCAAATTACTGCATAATTCGTTGTGTTATTTATTTATTTATTTTTCATTTTTTCAGTTATTTCACTAAATATTAGAGATGATCAGCCATGTATGGTACAAGGCCAATTCACAAACACAGCCGACTTTTTTACAACTTAGGATTCAGTATTCATCAGAATTATCAGAAGGTTGGAATGTGGAAGAATAAAAGTATTTCGTTTGTCTGTTTAAAGTAGAATTTTATTAACAGAACAGAATAACATCAATTTGTAGGAGTTAAATGTTCCAAGAGAAATAGTAGTAAGAAAAGTGTATCCAGAGCTTGTAGTCGTAAGGAGCAGAATGTGTATATGTAGAAAGTTTAACAAGTTGCTAATAAAGTCTGTGTCCTTTTCTTTTCTTATGGCCTGAGAGAAAGTGAAGTGATAAGAGAAAATTGTACTTATCGTTAATTTTTTGGAGTCAGTTGAAATATCTTATTGTTTTGTTGTTGTCTTCTTTGTTGACTGCAAGAATGTTGAAGATGGAGAAGAAGTAGTAAAGGAAAACAGCATACAAGAAATAGAAGAATGAATGTGTGACGGGACCTTATCTCTGGGTCAGTGGCTTTGAAGTTTCTTTTGTCTCATCTGCTCCCATCTGACTTACTACTTTGACTTTCTTTCTGTTTTTATAGCCAAAGATAGTTTTAACATAGGCTTGTTAACTTTTCTCTCAGTTTTGCAAATCGCTTCCTTTCATTGGTTAGAAAATTAACCTTCCCATTCATCAAAATTAGGATTTCACACAGAATTGTGAATTTTTGTAAAAGTGAAGAAGAGAAAAGACTTACTTTTAATTCCATATCCACAATAACTCTTTCGTTATTTATCAGCTATTCACCAGCTGAACACATTGACATTCATTTTTGTATTCTTCTTTCTTTAAAACAAATTTTCGAACACTTGCTAAGTTTTAAAATCTTCTAATGCAAACCAAAAATTAGTCCATAAACAAATTTATTTTTTACATACCAAATACTGAGTGATATACATTAGCTGCTTTACCTCACCTCATATTTTAAAGTAGGTACTTAGGCTTTTTCAATGAAAAGCATGATGTAAGAATGCCCCAAACAGTTTGAAACTTTATAAAAACAATGTTTTATCGTCCAAAAATAGAGAAAAGACCAAAGAATTTAAAAACAATTTTAATACTTTCTAACATGTTAAAAATTTTGGTTAAAAAAATTTTTTTGTCAACATGTCAAGTTACATTGCTGACGATAAAACGTTGAGTAAAATAACACATTAATTTGGAAATTTTTGCAAAAATCAAATCATTGTTGGAAACTTTCAGGATCTTTTTTTTTTTTATAATCATTTCACTCCAAGCAAGGCCGCTGGTGAACAGGGATCTATTTATAAATGAATAAAATTATTTTTTAAATTATTATTTTTAGAAAATCTTGGTAAAAATATATATACTTTTATATCTGTTACGACCCCCCCCCCCAACCACTTATTTACTTTCATAAGATTTTGTGAAATTAAATTCTGATTGCAAACTTTTATTAAAAAAATATTCAAATAAACCCTTTTCTGCCAAGATAGCAGTTTTATATACATCATCTCTGATGATATGCCGAGTAGAGATAACTTTTTTAAAGGATGTTTTTTCCGGTTAATTTCATCATTAGTGAGTTGATACTGAGTATTAGGTAGTGATATCCTTCAGTATATTCTGTGAGTGTCACATTTTCCAAACACTTTTTCATCATTATGTGCCCTAGAAACTTTAACTACCTCTTTCTGATGTTAAGTATATGCTTCCATTTTGTTTGCATTTTCTCTAAAATTTTGTTGCTGCTAATATATTTGATCCAGGGTAATCTCAGCATCCTTCTGTAGAACTACAGTTTTATTTCTTAAAGGTTTTTCATCTGTAAGGAGATTGTCCAGCATTCACTACCATATAGGAGGAATGATATTATGTAACAGTTCTGTACTCTTTTCTTTGTTTCTTGGTCCTGGGTATGACAGTAAACTGCATCTGGCAGCAAGGCCTCTGATTGTATATATGTTCTCTTATTCTAATACACTGTTTGAACCCATCTTCTAGTTTTTGCATCTTTCTTCTGTCTCAAACAGGCCACAACAACTTGGTGACAAAGATTCACCACAACACTTATTAAATCTTTTCAATTAAGCAAAGCCCATTGCAGCTTCTCTTTGGTATATCCAAGCCACCAGCATCATTAATCTTATACTTTTAAGAACATTAAGTACAATTTATAGGTTTGGCTGTGGGTAACTAAAACTGAAGATATAACATCATCAGTCCCTCAACTGCCTTAATCTGGAATTGTCATGTTCGTCCACTCTTTGATGTTGTCTGACCAGCTCTTTTGTTGCTGTTCCACTTGTGTCCGCTTTCAACAGTGACTTGCAGGGTTGTCTTGCAGAGGCTGTTATGGCATATGTGCTAGACAAATCATGATATCTTCTGATGCTTAATAGTTGCAAGGAGAGATTCCTGTCTGCCCACAAGATTTTTTACTTCGCTTTAAACAGTCATTGGTTTTCTGCTTCCAGTAGAATTGATACAAACAGTGGCTTATATAGCTTGAACTTGATTTGGAAATTTCTTTGGAGCTTATTTTTGGCATATCCAAGTTGCCAGCATCATTAATTTTATGCTTTCAAAGTCATTATTAATTACAATTTATGGGTTTGGTTGGCAGCAGCCTTTGAGATTTTAAAAAGAAATCACTTGACTGGCAGTTGAGAGCGAGCAAAAATTTACTCGCCCAAAAAACGTTTCACTCAACCGACTCCATTTTCTTAATAGTCGCCTTATGTAAACATAGTGTGAATCGCTAATGGAAAACAAAAAATTAAATTTTAATTAAAATTTCGAACGTGTTAGAAAGGATTTAAAAAATTTTTAAAATAATAACAAAATTTGATCTTTTCTCTTAATAATAGCATAAACATTTTGATAAAACTTTGTTTTTATTAAGTTTGGGCCTTTTAACATCATGGTATGCTGTTTTTTTTGGGTTTTTTTTTTGGCAATTGAGTGGAGGTACCTAAATTCTTAGTTTCTTTCTTCTGTTTGACTACAACCTCCATCTCATAGATAATAAAAAATAAATCTGATTTTCTCAGCGATTTTTTTTTTTTTTTTTTTTTTTTTTTTTTATATAAAATAATTACTTGCTTGTATAATTTGCTTTTCAGTGCGTGGTTGAAAGAAGTATGTGTTTTTTTAATTATTTTCAAATGTTCATTTTTACTTTTCGTAGAAATATAGATGTTGAGTCAAGGATAATATTTTTCCAAATGAGTTTCTACAAATCTGTGAGCGACTTTAATCTGGGTGATAGAAACATTTTGGCTCCACTCTTGGAGTGTTAATTAAGCGAATGTTTACACTGACTGGGATGATAAAAGCAAAACAGAGTTCAATAATATCATTGTAGGTCATTCTAAGTAACTTGTGAATCTTCAATGGCATATTTTTTGGTTGTAAAAAAAATCAGATTTCCTTTTTCTATATTTGAAGAGACATGTTTCATTGCGAGATTTTTAATTGACCGCAGGCAAGTAAAGCAATAAACTTTAATCACCCAATTAAGTTTTTAATTGACTGTGTCGATCGAGCAAATGAAATCTCAAAGGCTGGCTGTGAGTAACTAAAACCGAAGTATAAAACATGACTGCTGTATTCCAAACTGTAGGTTATGCAACACTTTGTTTATAAAATTACTATCATTATCTTTAACACAGCTTTACATGCAAATACCCTTGGAAAAGGTATTAATCTATCTCTTATCTCTCCAGCTATGGGTTAAATAGCAAGACAGATTGGGTTCTATAGCCTTGGTTGGCAACCAGTCTACCTCAGAAAGTAATGGAAACCTACTGTGGGAAAATCTTCCTAGTCAGTCCCTTTCAAGACATGATTGCCCAAGCATGTATCCCATATGGCACTTAACTGGCTGATGTTCACATCACACTGAAACACTTGTTTTCGTACAATCATCAAAGTTAAGCAACATCAAGCCTGGTCAGTACCTAGGTGGATGATTGCTTAGGAATGCTAAGTACTTTCAGCTTTGGTATACATGTAGTGTCATGGATAACAACTTGGAATTTTAAATCGTAGTGCTGAGATCCAAATCCAGTTGGGTCAATATATATTCACGTACATGTGAATACTCTTGGGAAAGGTATGAATCCACCTCTTCTCTTCCCACCTGTGGGTTAATTGGTAAAACTTGTAAAACATCACTCAGTAAATCCTGGGTCTAATAAAACAACTTTTAGGCAAAATTCCAATTCCCATTAGGTTCGTTATTTTCACTTACATGCAAATACCCTTGGGAAATATATGAATTCACTTCTTCTCTCCCTATCTATGGGTTAATCAGTATGACTTTTATCACTAAATCATTATTATCTGGAAAAAATATTCTTACAATTTAAAGTTCCAATTCCTGTTGGGTTCGTTATATTCACTTACATGCAAATACCATTGAGAAATATATGAATTCACCTCTTCTCTTCTTATCTATGGATTAATCAGTATGACTTTTATCACTAAATCGTTTTTGTCTCAAAAAATATTCTTACAATCTATAGTTCCAATTCTTGTTGGGTTCGTTACATTATTTACATGCAAATACCCTTGGGAAATATATGAATTCACCTCTTCTCTTCCTATCTATGGGTTAATCAGTATAACTTGTATCACTAAATCATTATTATCTTAAAAACATATTCTTACAATCTAAAGTTTCAATTCCAATTGGGTTCATTATATTCACTTACATGCAAATACCTTTAGAAAAATATAAATCCACCTCTTCTCTTCCTATCTATGGGTCAATCAGTATGACTTGTATCACTAAATCATTAATAACTAAAAAAATATTCTTACAATCTAAAGTTCAAATTCCAATTGGGTTCGTTATATTTACTTACTTGCAAACAACCTTGGGAAATATATTAATCTACCTCTTCTTTTTCCTGCAACTATGGGTTAACTAGTAAAATCTGTATCACCAAATCATCATTATCTCCAAAAACGTCTTACAATCTAAAAATATTTTCTGTTTTTAAATAACCTACAAAGGTTGATAAGCTGTAAAGACAAATATAAAATATGGCAAGCAAAAATATAGTCTGTATTAGTGATGTATATTGTTTCTATTTTGTTATATGACTGGGGATGAATTTTATCAGCTGATGATGCTGGTTTTGAAAGTCAAGTCTACAACAATTCTGTGTGCAAAACTCCACACCTAAATCTTCTTGCTCGTCAAAGTGTTGTCTTCAATAAAGCTTTTACTTCTGTAAGCAGCTGTTCTCCAAGTAGGTGAGTTAATTGTCTTATATTCATTTTTATTAATACCTAAATGTTTCTAACCAGGTAAGCATGAAAATAGAGAAGACATGAAATATTTCATACACACACACACACACACATGATATTAATACAAATATAAAATTTCTCACTGAGCTGATTGATGTTATATTCATCACCCTGACTTCAGTTTTGCAGACAAACCTTATAATCGTTTGGTTCATTCATTGGGAGGTATCAGCTATATATATTAGTCATCCACATACAAGTTTGCTTCACTGTATCACAGTTCATCCGTGTGGCATGACATCCACTTGCTTCCAGCCTTGATCGAAACTTGACCAAATTGTTGTCAGTCGAAGTGCCTACTCTCTAAGCTATTGGTGCACGGCTGAGAAAGGAGGATATTTTAGCCTGTTTTATATATATATATATATATATATATATATATATATGGTTTATACACATACAATGCCAGCCACTGGGAGAACTTAATTCATTACTAAATAGTAATATATATATATATATATATATATATATATAATCATCCGCAGACAGTCTCATCAGTAGATGAGACTGTCTCATCAGTAGATGAGACTTGTTAGACATCCAATTGCTTCCAGCCAGTATTGAAACTTGACTGATTTGACATCAGTTGGCGATTCTACCTAGAAGCTAAGTGCGTTCAGTAGAGGAAAGCAGATTTTAGCATGTAATATACAGAATGTAAACACGCCAGTAGCCGAGAATGTTCAAATTCATTACTGAATGAATGATGCATAAATAGCACGGAGTAGCTACTGTTTTTAAAGTATACCATTTCTCAATATATATATATATATATATATATATATATATAAAAAGGAAGTTAAAAAAACATAAATTAAAACTCAGTGTTCATGCATTTACATTTATAAAGTGTGCTCAATACAAAGTGGAGCTTAATATTGTAATTTTGTTATTAAAATGATTTATAAAAGCACAATATCACTACACAAAAATTTTCATGTTTTAGAACAATACTGTTCTTCAAGTGATATTTTAGAATAAATGGTGAAAATGGTTTATTTAAAAAAACATAAGATGAATTCAGGGTTACTGAGAAAATTAATTACATATTTCCCTCCTGTCACACTCGGGGTTAGATTATTTTGTTTTCTTTTTTCTTAATATAAGATACTCAACAGTATGTACATCAATATATGTCGCCATTTTAGATGGCATATCAATGTAAATATTTTACCATCATTTTTGATGTCATGGTCCCACTTTTAGTTTTATAAAGATGCCTGTAAATATTACCTTGTTGAAATTTATTTAATTTCCTTTCAACTTTACAAGTAATGATAATCTATCTATATTTCTGAGATGAGGTAGTATTTATATTATTCGGGCTATTGTCCTCATCTTTGTTGCCATTTAATAAAGGGTTCAGTTCAAAACATCATACAAATGGCAACAAAGATGAGGACAATAATCCAAATAATCTAAATCTATAATGATAATCTGTCGTACACATGTGTAAATTTTGTTTCTCACTGCATTTATTCTAACATATGTGTCCACTGACATGTATATCCATAACAAAATAAATCTTATGTCATCTCTTACATGAATAAAAGAGATAAATAACGCCATTTTCTCTTTGAGTATCACTCTTTATCTCTTTTTTAGGTCAACCATTTTGAGTGGACTTCCCCAACACCAAAATGGCATGTATGGCTTGCATCACAGCGTTCATCATTTCAATTCGTTCGACCAGGTACGCAGCCTTCCCCTCATCCTTCAAAACGCTGGAATATATACAGGTTAGTTTGTGGGGATTATTTCCACCTGATCTGTGAAGGTGGGTCCAGAAAAAAAAATAGTTATAACTCTCTTTATTTTTCTTCCTCTTTTTGTTCTCAAAGTTAAAAGACTTCTAAACTTCCCTTCTTGGGGGGACTTCGTCACTCGGCCATGTGGTGCTTCTAATACACGCATATGCTCAAACATGGTTTGGACTGCTGTTGCTTCTGATGGCTTGAAATTAGCCCTGGCATTCATTAAAGTAAAAGTGAATAGCAGAGTTTACCAGAAAATGTTGGCAAGAGTTGTGTTTAGAAGTCACGATGCATTCACTTAAAATGGAGCTTCTGCATGCATCTTCTTTTTCACACAAAACTCGTGCAAGAGATATTTCCACGAACAATTGACTTTCGTCAAACCTTAACATAAATCCTCGAAACATTGTGATATTGCCCATATTGGTTGGTTGGTTGGTTGATTTTGTTAAGCAGCATAACAACTTCTATGGCTTATTTAATATCTAAATTTAAATATTTGAATTTGGGTCAGTTGATTCTGTTTAGCGGCATTTCAAACTCTAATACCAAAATCTGAATATTTAAATTTTGGTCGGTTGATTGTTTTTTTTGATGCATGTCAACTTCAATGTGCTATTTAATACCGAAATTTGAATATTGAGATTTGGGTTAGTTGATTTTGTTTAGCAACATTTAAATATTTATATTTGCGTCGGTTGATTTTGTTTAGTAGCATTTCAACCTCTATGGATTATTTGATGCCAAAATCCAAATATTTGGATTTGGGTTGGTTGATTTTGTTTAACAGCATTTCAACCTGTGTTGGTTATTTAATGTCAAAATTTAAATATTTGGATTTAGGTCCGTTAATTTTGTTTCACAACATTTCTACCACTTTGGGTTATTTAATGCCAATATTTAAATATCTAGTTTTGGGTTGATTGATTTTGTTTTGCACCATTTTAACGTCTACATGTTATTTAATGCTAGAAGCTAAATATTTGGATTTGGATTGGTTGATTTTGTTTAGCGGCATTTCAACCTCTTTGGTTTAATTAATGCCAGAATCTAAATATTTGGATTTGAGTTGGTTGGTTTTGATTAGCTGCATTTCAATTTCTATGGGTTATTTATTGCCAAAAGCTAAATATTTTGCACGTAATTTTATTATTATTATTTTGAGGATAATAATTGTTTTTGGGATGCAGTTCTTACAAATTTACTCATAGCTTGAGTATTTGTGCATAAATGAATACAGTGTACCTAACTCTAATTGAAACTCATTTCTCTGATTAACAATTCTCTCCCATTCTCCAATACACCACCTGCACATCAACGCTCACAGCACATGGTATTTCTAAGTGGTCACCCATCTTGTTACTGACCTGGCTCAGTGTTGCTTAAGTTCAGTGATTGTACGGGAACAAATGTTTAAACAAAATGTAGCCCTAAGCTGGTCCGTATTGAAGAGAAATTTTTCACATATTTTATACTTGAGGGTCTCAGACCTGAAAGAACCTCTTGTGATGTAGGTGTGTCAGTTGAATGAAGGGACGGTGAAGATGTTGTGGTGATACCGAGTAAAAGCGATGGACCGGATGTTTGCACTTTCATGACCAAAAAGCAAATAACCAAAAGTCGTCTGTGTGCCGCTGGCTCTGCGCAGATGTTCCGGTTGAAAACTAAAAATTAATTAAATATTAAATTTCCAGTTCACGAGCCTAGGCGAATTTTATTTATCAGCCAATGGGAAGCCCAGAACCAAATACAAGTGTGAAATCTCAAATGAGCTGCTGTGATCCAATAAGAAGATATAAAAAGCGGATACAGAAAGCATCGACAGGCAGACCGACTCAAGGAGAAGAAAGTAATTAGTATCTCCCTTGATTAAGTCAAGCGGCTTACTACGCTCGCCTCCCTTACCTCTTTCCTTCTTCCCTGCCTCAAAAACTACTTACTGACCTAAGGAGCGAATACATCAAAAACATTCCTTACTTACACGATCCCAAATTCCTAAGCATTAATTCTCTTTCAGCATTTTATTGCCATGAACATTTTTACTACCGTTGAGCCTATACTTCATGAATTACATCAATTGTAAAAACATTAATTGATATGTGTTATATATAAAATGTTATTTTTCAACTCAATTTGCTTTTCTTGGCTTATAACCTTTCTTTATGACTTATAGTGGGCTATCTACAACAAGGCCAAATTCCGTTAACCTGCAACAGTATACAACTACCCTTCAGTAGAACGGACTCTCCACTACTAACAGAAAAAAATAGATAAGCAACCCACTATAATGTCATGTACTTTAGTTTAGAATAGATTAAGGGCTGTGGTGAAAGCTAATTATGGACATTTCGAATTGTAAATATATTGTCAGTAAATCTATCATTCAACATTTTACTTTAGAATAAAATAAACAGTAGGTAAATGTACATGCCGCACCTGACATACGAAGGTTTCTTCGAGATATATACATAGATATATTAATAAGCTGACAAACATGGACCTTTGTGCTTGCAATAAGCGGTAATGTCAAAAAGACAGTTTTCCCCATGACACTGCTTTTATTTTAACTACCTTCACTCCTCAGCAAAGTTTGGGCCCTGGGTATGTCGATAAACTGCGTCTGGCAGCAAGGCTTCTGATTGGGAGGTTTTGAGGAGCTGGGAACCACCTCTTAATTGCTGTTGATCCCAGATCCACCCTGACCAGGGGTGCTACACCTGTTAGGCCCCTAGCTATGAGCAAATAGTTACCTCTCCAAACTGGGACCAAAACACTATGAAAGTATAAAAATATACTATTTCAGTAAAAATTCCAGCAATACTTTTTTTTTGAGAAGAAAATATTACCAGCAATAGATTTTAGAAGAAAGTTGAAGGAAAAAACATTGTCAGACATTTTTTTCGGGGAGATAATATGCCAGCAATACATCTGACTCAACAAAACTTTCTTTACAAAAATACATCAATGAAACCTGATGTACAAACTGCTTTTCTAAAATACAAAACTAGAAAAATTTCTTAAAAAAAAAAATAGAAGACAACTTTTTCATCAAAATCTGACTAAATCAACCTTCTCAGTGTAATCGAACATCTAAAAGCCAAAAAAATACCCTAAAATCTACCTTTTTGGTATTAAATAACCCACAGAGGTGTTGACATGCCGTTAAACAAAACTCAAACTCAGCAATGTTTATGGTTTTTGTGAACATGAAAGGGAGACTAGCGGCGGCTCTGGAAAAAAGAGATGAAGAAATCCAGATAATCCCCCTTCGTAGGAGTGCCCGCAACAAGCGGCCACATCCGCCTTGCCACATGTGTGGTCTTGAGACCAGGGGGGAGTGTGAACATGAAAGGGAGACTAGCGGTGGCTCTGGAAAAAAGAGGGTTCATTTGTGTCTGGCGTGCAGAGCAGTAATCGGTTCCAAAGAAAGAAGCACCGCCATCATATAGAAAAGAAAAAATACTCACCGCTGTCTTAATAATCCACCTTCAGCCCATTCTAAAGGAAAAAAGAGAGCCCCCCCCTCCGAGTGGAATTTTTATAGACTGAGGAAATGGATTATGGGTAGAGTGTCATAGATAAAACCAACCAACCGATTGACCCACCCGAGGTGTTAGTGGCGTCAATTTCTTGGCGAGAAGCTGAAGCAGAGAGAAACAGTGAAAAGGTGGAAGGAGGAAAGTGGGAGGAGGAAGACGAAGAGGTGTAGCAAGAAACCAGCTGGGAGAGCTTTGGATTGAAATCCAACGGTCCCTGGTTCGATCCCTGGCTCAGCACTCATTAGAAGAAAGTGTGCAACAGTTTTAAAAAGTGATAATTACAATTCTAATAAAACCTAAACATATGCTGGTGAATAAATTTATACATTTTCTTTGTTCTTGAGAATTGGCAACAAAAATAATAAACAGTATTTGAAATAATAAAGATTACTGCAAAGGGAAGGTAATTAAAATAAAAATGATGTCATGGGAAAAAACATCCTTTTGCCACTTTGTATTACTGTGGGTACAAAAGTCCATGTTTGCCAATAAACCCAAAATTTTTTGATGAAAAAGCATTTCTAATTATTCATTTTTCAGAATAATCATTTTCTTTGTCAATGTATTTAATACTGCTTTATTAATCACATAGATTGATTATACAGTGAAAATTTCAGATCAAAATTTAAATACCAGATTTATAGATTGAACCCTTGTAATAATTTGCCTAATATTTTTCCCCCCATCTTGATTTATTAATCAGGAATTATTGGAAAGAAACATGTGGGACCAGAATACGTCTATCCATTTGATTATTCAGAAACTGAAGAGAATCATTCAATATTGCAAGTCGGTCGAAACATCACATACATGCGGAAGCTTGTCCGCAAGTTTTTTAAAAAAAGTTCTTCACAGTAAGTAAATAATAACTGTCTTTAATTTTCTTTAATTTTTATCTCCAGCTACAAAACTTGAGGCTTACGGCCTATCACATTGAATACACCCGTTCTCGCTTGATCACTGAAGTTAAGCAACATTGAGCCTGGTCAGTACTTAGATGGGTGACCGCTTGGGAATACCAGGTGCTGTAAGCATTTAATGACGGATGTGCGTGCTTACGGCCATATCACGTTGAATACACCAGTTCTCGCTCGATCATCGAAGTTAAGCAATGTTGAGCCTGGTCAGTACTTAGATGGGTGACCGCTTGGGAATACCAGGTGTTGTAAGCGTATAGTGACAGATGTGTGTTGTGGCGCAGTGGATATCGGCTCGGAAAGAGAAATCAGTGAGCTGAGTTCGAATTCCAGTTGAATACCCTGCATTCACTTAAGCACTGGTACCCTTGGGAAAGGTATTAATCCGTCCATTCCCTCCAGTTATGGGTTAAATAACAAGGGTAGGACTTGGGGATCCTGCCTAAAAAAAACAAATCCCAATGAATCTTGATACTCGAAAAGAAAAAAGTATTACTAGACACAAAACTTATATAAAAAACAGCAATAAATTGTTGAAAGAAAAAGGTATTACCAGCAATAAATAAATAAAAATTTAGTTGGCAATAAATGACCCGCCGAGGTTGATATGCCATAAAAACAAAACAACCAACCAACCAACAACAAAACTTGAATTACCATTCCAGATGCTGTGACTCCAGTAATATTTGTTATTATCATAGCTAACTTTAAGAGACTGGATATAACAATCATGACATTAAAAAGAAACAGTCAATGAATCAGTCAGTTAAGTGCCATACGTGATACACGCTTTGGGCAATCATATCTCAAAAGAGATATGACTGACTGGGCAGAAGATTATTCCACAGTAGGTTGTCATAAATACTGTCTTCATTTGTCATATACTACCGCTGGATCTTGACAGATAACGAAGAACACATATATATAAAAATATAATCTAATTTAATTCTTCATCGATGATGTTTATGTGAAAAGAGTTACGCACATGGAGAAGTCATCAAGAGTCAAAAGACAGCGGAAGGCTTCTCTGGCTCTTCAGTGAAAAATTCTAGACTTTTTATAATCCAATCTAAGCTTTCAGCTTACATCAGTCATTTTCAAAGATGTCAATTACATTATAATATAACAATTCACGGACAAACAATAATCACAGTCTGTTTTTTTTTAAATGGAAGATTTCTAAGTAACAACAAACTCGTGCATGCAAGACACTGGAAGTGAATATCACACTACAGTTCATGACATCCCACATGACTACACGAGAGTGAAAACAAGAAATATTAAGTATGGGAATTCATTGGAATAAACCAATGGCTTCTGTTATTAATTATAGGCATTTAAGGATATCTGTGGAGATTTCATAGTTTATTTTGTTCAGGTTAAGTTTCAACTGTTTTATGTATATAGCTTCTTAAATATATATATATATATATATATATATATATATATATATATATATATTTGCCATCTACATACAAACCTGTTTCGCTATATCACATCTCATCAATGTGACTAGACATCCACTTGCTTCTGGCCAGGATCAAAACTCTACCGATTCAGGGTGTCAGTTGGAGTCACTAATCCCTAGACCATAGGTATATGGAATCATATATATATATATATATATATATATATATATATATATATATACTTTGCAATTTCTGATTTCTTACTTCTCCATGACTGTCAGTTTCATGCATAGGCAATCATCAGGTAGTACAAGAGGGAACCGTTCACAAATTGTTTTAATCCTACAATCTCCAAGAATTTAAATGTAAGGTCAGTTGCCATCTTTTATACCTCTGACTCGTATCCTTTCCCTCATGTTCTTTTCCCCGTCCACTCTACTCTCACGCAGCTTTCTTCACACCACTATTCTTATCCTTCTCTTTCCCATTCTCTGACAGTCCCTGTAACTTGTCCCTTTTTTTATCATCACTCTCCTCTTATGTAACCCCCTGCACACCAGTAACAGTAAAACTGCCTTGCTTGGGGTGAAATGAAAAAAATCCATAATGCAGCTGATATGTATTTTCAGAGTGATACTAAATAAAGGGAAAGTCGTCATAACATTAGCCATTTCAAATATTTTTATCATGTATTATTTAAATGTAATCTATTAATTAATATTTACTTTTTTTTAATGCAAATTAAATTCTTTTAACACTCTATTGTTTTTTTTTTAAATTTTAGACCTTTTTTCTTATACATTGGATTTCATGATCCACATCGGTGTGGCCACAGTCATCCTGAATTGGGATCCTTCTGCGAGAAGTTTGGTGATGGTATCACAAATGGAACTGGCTTTATACCTGACTGGAAACCAGTTTATTACCACCCTAAAGATGTGAAAGTGCCTTATTTTGTCCCTGATACTCCAGCAGCTAGGGCAGACATTGCAGCCCAGTATACTACCATCAGCCGACTTGACCAAGGTAAACAGTTTTTATTTCTTACTATCTACCAAAGACCAAATGGTTGTTCATATGGTGTTTCAGTGAACAAATAATTTCTAGTGACCATTTCTACTTCCTAAGAGCCAAACAAGAAATGGTAACATCGATGTTATCAAGCATCTTGAATCCAGGAAGAACATTGAAGCAGCTAGCCAAAATCTGACAACAAAATATAAAATGCTAGCAGTATAGCCCGGCGTTGCTCGGGTGTAATGAAAGCTTTAAAACTAATCCATGGTCCTGGAGCTCAGACTCTTTGGACATTGGCACGAAAGACTAAAAAGCAATAGTTGTTTCCAGTTAAAGCGAAATCGTAGACTGAAAGAAAAATGAATGGATGTAAGTCAAATTTTGATTTCCTGGTATCGATATCAAATAAGTTTTTTTTGTCATAAACTGAATTTTGAAGGCTAAATAAGTCCTCTGAGTAAATGGTATCATAGCTGAGACTAAGAACTACAATTATACCTACTTAGAGCCAAACCCGATGCAAAAACTAAAATAAAAGGGCTGAAAAAAATACAGACATACAGGCAGATAAACAGACACACACACAAACATCTTGCCTTTTATATATATATATATATAATCGATTTTTTGCACTATTGTAAGAACTGCAACCTTGAAATTTCTGAATATCGTTTCTTATGTCTTTGTCTATGAGTGTATCAAATTTGATTAAAAAGAGACCACTCCTTCTATAATCAAATTTTTTTGATTAGCGATTTTCTATATTTATCGGGGGTACCTTGACACAAAACCTAGCTAAGAACACTCGCAGATGCTTATAGTACAACTGTGTAAATTTTCAAGAAAATCGGTTCAGCAATTTTGGAGTCTATAGGTAACAGACACACACACAGACAAAGTTTCATTTATAAGTAAGTTTAGATTGATTTAGATTAGATTAGATTAGATTTAGATAAATAGATTTAGATAGTATCCATCCAATCAATTGCTGAGAATCTACTTCTAAACTCTTCATAACTTTCAGTGGCGCAAAGGCCATCAATGACCCCTCGCTATTGATGAGGGGGTTGTCAATGCTTCTGTAAATCGTTTTTTTTGGCATATAGGAATGTTGAACCTACGCAAACCCTTTTATCCTCCAGGCGAGGTAGACTTGTTGCTATTGTACGAGGTGCACTCAAAAAATATCTATGAGAGATGATGCCATACTTCTTGAGCATGTCTGGAAATTTTCGTGCCAGTAGGTCATGTCAGTTCCTGGTTGTTAACCTAGAGAACAGATGTGTAGGGTACCCTTGTCAGATTTTTGTTTTGCATACATATGCACACACACACATATATATATCTATATACTCACACGTATGTATGTACATGTGTGGAATATACATATACATATTGTTACACACAAGACTATTTCATTATCATAAAAATATAGAGAAATACGATAACATAAAAAAAATTACAATTATTCTTCCACAGGTCTCTTTTTCGAATTGATTTCCAAGATAAACAGAATCGCTTAACAAACACAAGACAAGCAACAAAGGTGATGATATGAGAGTAATAAACAAATATTTTATTCCTTAAATATGCAAGTAGTAAAAAGAATAACAATGTTAGTGTATTTTAGAATAAGAATGAAAAATGGTGAAACAAGGAATGAGAATAAAATAAAGATTTCAAAATAAAATAATGGGGAAAGGATATCTCCTATCAGAAAGGTGAGCGATATTTGACGAACAATACAAAATCAATCTGCATGTAATTTTAATTTTATCTTACTTGCATTTATTTCTACTCTTTCTATTAGTACATTTTTAAATTCAAAACTTTTTATTAATATTCTTTCCTATATATATATATATATATATATATATATATATATATATATACACACACACTAAAACACTTGTATGTATGTCACCTAACCAGTATAAATGAGGAATCTAGAAATCATGACCATAAATAATTTTAGCTTGGTTATATACTTGCTTCCTCCAGCCACCTAACCAGTATAAATAAGCAATCTAGAGGTCATGACCATAAATAAAACTCTAGTCTGGAGGTTTTGAGGAGCTTGGAACCACTTCTTGATTGCTGTTGTTCCCTGGTCTGCCCTGACCTGTGGTGGTAGCACCTGTTAGGGTCCTTGCCATGGGAAAATATTTAACCCCCAAACTGGGGTCAAAACACAATGAAAGCATAAGAATATACTTTTATAGTAAAAATTCCAGCAATACACTTTTAAAGGGAAAAAAATATTATCAGCAACACTAGGACTTATCCTAAAAATCTTATCAGCAATAAATAATCTATTGTGGATGATATGCCATAAATCAAAACAAACAAAAGCAGTATGTACTTTGATATATCCTGGGAGGGGATAATTAGGGAAAAGAATAGTGCAAGAATAATACTTAACACTGAAAATAGATTAGAAGAGATTTATTATACAACAGTACAATAAACCAATAGACGTACAAGAACACCAACAAATAATAACAGGTATAACAATCAAGTAGACAATGTCTCTGCCTAGGACGTATGTGTCCGTCTAGTGACGATGGCTCTCGTCTAATGACGTGGCTAATGACGATGGATCTCTAGTTCGCTCTAGTCACAGTCTTTTATAGACCGAACCATATCCATTCCGGGGTAGGATAGGATATTCCTCTACAACATACTTTTAATTTTGTCCTGATTAAAAGTGATGCAGATTATCAGTTGTGAAAAACTAAAATAAAATACTAGTCTACCTGTACTCACATTTACGTAAAAGTATGTTTTATGAAATTGTTCCTAATTTTTCTTTTCCATTGTTTTCTTTTTTCATTTTTGACAGGAATTGGTCTGGTGTTGCATGAATTGTATGCTGCTGGCCACTTGAATGACACTTTAATTCTTTATACATCTGACAACGGGATTCCTTTCCCTAATGGTCGAACCAACGTTTTTGATCCTGGCCTTGCAGAGCCCCTGTTAGTATCATCTCCTCGTCACAAAGAAGACTGGGGAAAGGTAAATGAACAATTCTCAATACTTTTTTTGTAACTCTTGGAAAGGTGGATGGAGACCATTCTTGTTGATAATTGTTGGAACGTCCACGCCTATTCGGCTATAATGGACTATTCCATTACTATGTAAAGTAATGGTGGCATCTACATAGGAGAGTGTGCCGAGCAGCTGTATCGACAAGTTAGTCGTAGACTTCCGGTGACGACCCGGAAGTACCCATTGCTCATACTACGTCTTACGACGGTTGAGACAATTAACCTTTATTCTTGTATTGGATACTAATAACCTTTGTAAATACTATTTTCACGGAATACAACGATTAACGTATTCCTGTTGTTGAGTTATTTATTCTTACTCACGACATAACAATAATCTATTTGAATTTTTCAAAAGACAAATGATTAGATTATTGTATGGTGGTTTATTGTTATTAACTGTTGCCTTGATCTTGCTTGTTAGAATTTGTTTCAGCCATTGTGCTCTCTGGCTTGTGTCAGGTGCCTGTCATATTTGACAACACTGGAATTTGGGACTGACCTTTCCCACCCATAGCATCATAAGGGCAAAATAACAGAAAAATTAAAAAAAAAAAGAATTGTTATACTAAACTTCACCCAATACAAGTGTTATATATTGCCGTACGACGACAAAACAACAAACACGCATATATAAAAATATAAGGTTATATTTTTATTAATTGACGACGAACCGTGTGGAATAGAGAACGGAAGGGTGAGAGGCACATAGAATGGGTTGATGGGAGTGTATTCTTGCCGTGGTGTTTCTCTGCTTCCACTGGCCGTTCTCTGCTGGCGAATCCGTGTGTCGAGGTCTTTATATAGTCTTCTAGAACCGGGACTTTCCTTCCGGTTTTGCCTCGCCCACGCAATGCCCACATAATTCTAAGAGACACCTGATCTGTTTGCCTCTGTAGCCATTTCCGCCGCTGTCGGAAATAAGGTCAAATGACATCCGCTCCGGCCTCGACAGGATGTATTTCACAAACACCTGTCTTGTCGCTTCGCCGCCCCCTTCACCGACGGGAAACACCATCGCTTGCATCACTTCCTCGGGTGGGGCCAGATTGTTATATTACACAAGGCTCGATAGCTACTCATGATAGGGGGTTACAAAAAGAAATAGAAGTGAAAATTATGAGGATGAGGAGAGTAAGGAACATTTAACACCTGACTTAAAACCATTAAGATTGTAGCATCCACAAAGTAGCATCCCGGGTGGCAAGTTTTTACGGGTGGCATTTGGGTGAATTAGTAAAATAAGGTAGCATGTAATGTGAAAAGACTACTGACATATTGTTCAGAACAGGCTACATTTTGACACCTGAGATTTCAACAGCACTCTGATGACTATGTACTCCAAACAAGTAACTTGTCATCATTATATTAATCCCTTGCATCTCAATTATACCATTCAAAACTTCCCCATTAGTTTTGTCTTTCTACTATTTCTCCAAAACTCTGTTCTGCCATCCATTTGCTCAAGCCCCTGAAGTATGTCAAGCAGCACTTTCCTCTGTCCCACTTTCCCACAATCTGTTCTGTGAGTATCAGATTTTCCAAGCCCTCCTTTCTCATTATATTGTTTAGAAATTTTAACTGCCTCTTTCCGATATTAAGTGTAAGTTTCTTTTTTGTTTCTGGTCCTGGGTATAACTGTAAACTACATCCCGCAGTAAGGCCTCTAATTGAGAGGTTGTTAGAAGCATGAAACCACCTTTTAGTTGCTATTGTTCCCAGGTCTACCCTGACCCAAGGTGGTAGCCCCTGTTAGGGTCCCAGCTATGGGCAAATAGTTAACCCTCTCCCCACACTGGGGTCAAAACACTATGAAACTATAAAAATAGAGTTTTATAGAAAAATATACATTTTTGAATGAAAAATATTACCAATAATACAGTTTTGAAGAAAAAAATATTACCATAACACATTTTTGAAGGAAAAAAAAATTATTACCGGCAATGCATTTTTGAATACAAGACTACAAGTTATTTTCAGTATCTAAAATAAAAAATTTCATCAAAATCTGACTAAATCAACCTTCTTACTATAACCGAACATTAAAAAAAATACCTTAAAACCCTACTTTTTTGGCATTAAATAACCTATAGAGGTTGATATGCCGTTAAACAAAACTCAAACTCCAATTTTTTTGTTTCCATTCTTTCCAAAACTTTGTTGTTGCTCACATGTTTGATCAACAGTATCCTCAGCATTCAGTTGTAGATCCATATTTCTGGTTCTTTGAGTGTCTTCTTCACCTTTGAGGAGATTGTCCAGCATTCACTGCCATACAGGAGAAAAGATATGTAACAGTTCAATACTCTTTTTGTTGTTTCCAACAAAATTTTCCCGTCTCTAAATACTCTGCTTAGATTTTGGAATACATCTTTGGCCATCTCAATATGTTTTTAATTCTCAGTGTCACACTTTCCAGATATTTAAATTTCTCTCAGTCAGTTAAGTGCCATATGTGATACACACTTTGGGTGATCATGTTTCGAAAGAGACATGACTGACTGGGCAGAAGATTATTCCACTGTAGGTTGCCATTGCTTTCTGCAGTAGACTAGTTGCCAGCCAAAACTATAAAACCCAATCTGTCCTATTATTTAACCCATAACTGGAGGGAAGAGACAGATTAATACCTTTACCAAGAGTATCTAAATCTAATTCTATTTAAACTTATTTATAAATGGAACTTTGTCTGTGTGTGTGTGTCTGTGTGTATCTGTTACCTATAGACTCTGAAATGGCTGAACCGATTTTTCTTGAAAATTTACACAGTTATAGTAATAAGGGTCTGCGAGTGTTCTTAGCTAGGTTTAGTGTCGAGGTACCCCCGATAAATATAGAAAATCAATAATCGGAAAAATTGGGTTATAAAAGGAGTGATCCGATTTTAATCAAATTTGATACACTCCTAGACAAAGACATAAGAAATGATATTCAGAAGTTTCAAGGTTGCAGTTCTTACAATAGTGCAAAAAATCGATTATATATATATATATATATATATATATATATATATAAAAGGCAAGATGTTTGTGTGTGTGTCTGTTTATCTGCCTGTATGTCTGTATTTTTTTCATCCCTTTTATTTTAGTTTTTGCTTCGGGTTTGGCTCTAAGTAGGTATAATGGTAGTTCTTAGTCTCAGCTATGATCCCATTTACTCAGAGAAATTATTTAGCCTTCAAAATGCAGTTTACAACAAAAAAAACTTATTTGATATCGATACCAGGAAATCAAAATTTGACTTACATCCATTCATTTTTCTTTCAGTCTACGATTTCGCTTTAACTGGAAACAACTATTGCTTTTTAGTCTTTCGTGCCAATGTCCAAAGAGTCTGAGCTCCAGGACTATGGATTAGTTTTAAAGCTTCCATTACACCTGTGCAATGCTGGGCTATACTGCTAGTTTGTGCATAAGTGAGTACGAGGAATTCAACTGAAATTCAAACTCGGCTTCCCCGATTTGTCATTTTAAGTCGATATCCACTGTACCACGATGCACATCCATTTCTCTACCTGCTTGATTTTAGTATCCCCTATATGCAACAGGCATTTTGCGTTCCTTTTTTTTACTGATGACCATACATTCTGTCTTCTTGTAGTTTGTTTAGCCCTTTCTTTTCACTTTTTTTTTTTTTAATCATTTCACCCCCAAGCAAGGCAGAACTACCACTGGTGCAAAGTGGGTTACTGAAGAGGTGAGATGAGAAGGGGGAACAAGTTACAGGGGTGTCAGAGAATGAGTAAGAACAGGATGAGAATACAGGTTTGAAGAGGGCTGCATGAGAGTCGGGGGGGGGGGGAGTAAAAGAAGAAGAACATGATACAAGGTTTGTCCTGGAAAGGATGCAAGTCAAGAAGACAAGAAATGGCAATTGACTTTGCATTTAAATTCTTGGAGATTGTAGTTTTCAGGGAAGCGAGTATACGGAAGGGAATTCTTCAGGTGGGAAGTGCAAACAAAAAAACTGCTAGAGTAGAAATTGTGGTTACATTTGATCAGTTTCACTGTAAAAAGGGTGGGACCTAGTTGCTAGTCTAGTAGCTCAAATAAATTCATGCAGAGGGTGCACCGGGGAGCTAAGCTTGTCAGAGCAGAAGGTGTGAAAGTATTTGTAGAAGAGACAGAGGGAAGTCACATTACATTGGTGAGAAAGTGACTGGAGTTGAGCTACCAGGTCTGGATCAATTACATTACATATTCTTCGTTAGATTTTGTCAAGAACCCCGAGATGAATAGCAGGGGCACTCGACCAGATGTGACAGCAGTATTCAATGCACTTACCTTGGCTACATTCTGTAGGTGGTTTTGTACTTTTCTTTCCGTGTCTATCGACGCAGTGTCATTTACATATATTATAAAGATTGTGGCTGCCAATGATGAATCCTGGCAGGATTTCTACTTCTTTTAGAATTGCCTTGCTGTATAGGTCGAATAAATCCAGTGAAAAGACACTCCCTGTCTTAGACCTTTTTTCTATTCGTGTATATCTGTTGAACTCATTTCCTGTCCATATTCAGGAAGTTTGCTGCCAGTATAGATTCTAATATTGATGACATCGGAGTATAAATGAGGAATGCTCATCAAAACAATTTTCATGAAGAAAAATTACATTACTAGAACAGAAAATGACTGAAGCCAAGGTGCCAGGTCAGGACTGATAACTTTACAGATTCCCCTTTTTGGTTTTTATTAAGAACCTTGAGAGAGATATCAGAGGTAGAAAACTAGATGTTGCAGCAATATTCAATGCACAGATGGTTGGTAGATTGGTAAATGTTTAAGGTGACTCTTGGCAAGGTGACTCACAGTGAACAAACTATCCTAGAAGCAGACCAAGCAATACAGGTCAAAAGCAATGGTCAAATTGTTGCCATTTTATGTTTGTAATCTATATTTTCTTTATTTGAAGCTATTTTGAACCTTGTTAGCCATATATATATATATATATATATATATATATATATATATCTCCAAGTAAATAAGGAACAAAGAAAAATTGACAACGTTCAAAACATTAATTTTAAAACAGTGTTTTATATACAATATAGATCTATGAATATTTATTATAAATTTATTATAAATTACAGTTTAGAACATGTACAAATTATTATCTACTACAAACTAGTAGTAGTTGTAGTAGATAATAATTTGTACATGTTCTAAATTATAATTTATAACACACACATACACATATATATATATATATATATATAACATAGTGATGATCCACGTATACTGTCTTAATAGTATGTATAGGAAAAACTACTAAAAAGTTGTAAGTTTAAAAATGTATTTTTTTGACAGTATTTATTTATTTCTATTATTATATTTGATATTTCAGATAGATTCTGATTTTAGTTCTACACACTCACGCAGAAAGAAAGAAAAATACTGGATTTTAAAATTAAATACATATAGGCTAGGGTTAAATAGGGACTTTTGAATCTTTATAAATATTTCAATAGTTAAACATTTTTTAGATACGCTTAAAAAAATTTTCTTTAAAACAACATGTATAAGTATTATTAAAGATAGGTCTACGTTTACAAATTTAAAAAAAAATCTGTCGCTTTCTGCATCACGTGATGTAAACAATCTCTCCATGAACGCTCCTCGCGAAAATGCTTCTAATTTAAATTTTAAAATCATTTGTTTCTGATGAAAGGCCGAGGACAGTCTGAAATATCAAATATAATAATAGAAATAAATAAATACTGTCAAAAAAATACATTTTTAAACTTACAACTTTTTAGTAGTTTTTCCTATATATATATATATATATATATATATATATATATGCAAGTATGGGTGGAATAATATTCCTTGTCCAAAGAAACACTATTTTTAAAAAAGTTCTCAATACAAAGTAGAGCTAATAATATTTATTCAGAAATTATAACATGGTTATGTTACAATATCACTACAAAAGTAGCTATTTTGTTTTGACACTTCTTGTGTCTTGTCAAGTGATGTGGTTATTTTAAATTGTATGTACAATGTGGACCAATCAGAGTAAAGCAACTTCTAATTTGGAGAATCTGTGGGCAGACTTAAAATTAATCTTGGTGGAATTTTAAGTCTGCCCACATATTCTCAAAAATGTGGTTACATCAAGTGTCTTCAGGAGGTAGTGCTGCCTGGGGACAAAAGAGTGGCTGCTGGAAGATACTATGTCTGGCAACAGGACTCTGCACCATACCAAACAAGCAGGAGAACACATTCATGGATGTCAGACAATTTCTACAAACACATTACCCCCTTACAACTGGCCACCTAACTCCCCAGACTTCAACCTCCTTGATTATCATGTGTTCAGCACAGTTGAGCGAAAGACCAACAAAACTCCTTGTCACAACAAAGATGAACTGAAGAGTTATGGCAGTATTCACCAACGTAAACAAGGAGATCGTCCAGAAGAATTGCAGGAGATTTCAAAGTCATCTGGAGGCCTTGTTGAAGCCAATAGAGATTTTTAAAATAAATTTACACTTTAGCATTTCAAGATATTTTTGTGTAATTTTGGTAGCTGTTAAAATGAGATGTCAGTGTCATTTTTATTTTTTGCATAATTTAGACGATAATTTATCCATCACTCCCTGTAGAATGAAAAGAAAAAATTTATTGCTCTATTCTTTGATGATATATACATAAATTAGTCTGATCTCCAGAGGGGGACTCCCCTCAGACAGTACCTTTACAGGTGGGGGCTTGGGTCATTACCCAGCACCTGAGGCATCCCCCAAAAGGGGAAGTGTCAAGAATTGCTGTTAAACCTCAAACTGTAAAGTTTAGTTGTGACATATGTTCACTGATAAATACACACATGTAAATTAGTTTTTTGAATAAAATGAATGAAAGTACTGACTGTGTATTGACTATGTTATCCATATTAATATGACTTGTCCTCTCTTCTCTATTCTTGATGTTCTCACCTTTTCTTTTCTCTCTCTCTCTCTCAACAATTCAATATGATATCAGACTGACACAAACATGATTTTTGTACTCGAATTATTGATAAGATTCTGTAAACATTAATAGAGGCAAACAAACAAAAAAATGTTTGTTCATCTTTTTTTACTCATTTCTTAAAAAATATGTCTGTTGTAGTTACTGCTAGTTCACCCAGTACAAGTCACAACAGGCCTGGACAGTACCTAAATGGGTGGCCGCTTGGGTATACCAAGTGCTGTAAGCTTAGACATGTGGTTGGTGTAATGGATAATGGCTTGCGATTGTTAATTAGGTAGCGGAGTTTGAATTCCAGTTGGGTTTGTTATATTCACTTACATGCAAATACCTTTGGGAAAGGTGTGAATCCACCTTATATTCACTTACATGCAAATACCTTGGGAAAGGTGTGAATCCACCTTATATTCACTTACATGCAAATACCTTTGGGAAAGGTATGAATCCACCTTATATTCACTTACATGCAAATACCTTTGGGAAAGGTATGAATCCACCTTATATTCACTTACATGCAAATACCTTTGGGAAAGGTGTGAATCCACCTTATATTCACTTACATGCAAATACCTTTGGGAAATATATGAATCCACCTTATATTCACTTACATGCAAATACCTTTGGGAAAGGTATGAATCCACCTTATATTCACTTACATGCAAATACCTTGGGAAAGGTATGAATCCACCTTATATTCACTTACATGCAAATACCTTTGGGAAAGGTATGAATCCACCTTATATTCACTTACATGCAAATACCTTGGGAAAGGTATGAATCCACCTTATATTCACTTACATGCAAATACCTTTGGGAAAGGTGTGAATCCACCTTATATTCACTTACATGCAAATACCTTTGGGAAAGGTATGAATCCACCTTATATTCACTTACATGCAAATACCTTGGGAAAGGTATGAATCCACCTTATATTCACTTACATGCAAATACCTTTGGGAAATATATGAATCCACCTTATATTCACTTACATGCAAATACCTTTGGGAAAGGTATGAATCCACCTTATATTCACTTACATGCAAATACCTTTGGGAAAGGTATGAATCCACCTTATATTCACTTACATGCAAATACCTTTGGGAAAGGTATGAATCCACCTTATATTCACTTACATGCAAATACCTTTGGGAAAGGTATGAATCCACCTTATATTCACTTACATGCAAATACCTTTGGGAAAGGTATGAATCCACCTTATATTCACTTACATGCAAATACCTTGGGAAAGGTATGAATCCACCTTATATTCACTTACATGCAAATACCTTTGGGAAAGGTATGAATCCACCTTATATTCACTTACATGCAAATACCTTTGGGAAAGGTATGAATCCACCTTATATTCACTTACATGCAAATACCTTTGGGAAAGGTATGAATCCACCTTATATTCACTTACATGCAAATACCTTTGGGAAATATATGAATCCACCTTATATTCACTTACATGCAAATACCTTGGGAAAGGTATGAATCCACCTTATATTCACTTACATGCAAATACCTTGGGAAAGGTATGAATCCACCTTATATTCACTTACATGCAAATACCTTTGGGAAATATATGAATCCACCTTATATTCACTTACATGCAAATACCTTTGGGAAAGGTATGAATCCACCTTTTATATTCACTTACATGCAAATACCTTTGGGAAAGGTATGAATCCACCTTATATTCACTTACATGCAAATACCTTTGGGAAAGGTATGAATCCACCTTATATTCACTTACATGCAAATACCTTTGGGAAAGTTATGAATCCACCTTATATTCACTTACATGCAAATACCTTTGGGAAAGAACTACCTCTATATATTCACTTACATGCAAATACCTTTGGGAAAGGTATGAATCCACCTTATATTCACTTACATGCAAATACCTTTGGGAAAGGTGTGAATCCACCTTATATTCACTTACATGCAAATACCTTGGGAAAGGTATGAATCCACCTTATATTCACTTACATGCAAATACCTTGGGAAAGGTATGAATCCACCTTATATTCACTTACATGCAAATACCTTTGGGAAAGGTATGAATCCACCTTATATTCACTTACATGCAAATACCTTTGGGAAATATATGAATCCACCTTATATTCACTTACATGCAAATACCTTTGGGAAATATATGAATCCACCTTATATTCACTTACATGCAAATACCTTTGGGAAAGGTATGAATCCACCTTATATTCACTTACATGCAAATACCTTTGGGAAAGGTATGAATCCACCTTATATTCACTTACATGCAAATACCTTGGGAAAGGTATGAATCCACCTTATATTCACTTACATGCAAATACCTTTGGGAAAGGTATGAATCCACCTTATATTCACTTACATGCAAATACCTTTGGGAAATATATGAATCCACCTTATATTCACTTACATGCAAATACCTTGGGAAATATATGAATCCACCTTATATTCACTTACATGCAAATACCTTTGGGAAATATATGAATCCACCTTATATTCACTTACATGCAAATACCTTTGGGAAATATATGAATCCACCTTATATTCACTTACATGCAAATACCTTTGGGAAAGGTATGAATCCACCTTATATTCACTTACATGCAAATACCTTGGGAAAGGTATGAATCCACCTTATATTCACTTACATGCAAATACCTTTGGGAAAGGTATGAATCCACCTTATATTCACTTACATGCAAATACCTTGGGAAAGGTATGAATCCACCTTATATTCACTTACATGCAAATACCTTGGGAAATATATGAATCCACCTTATATTCACTTACATGCAAATACCTTTGGGAAAGGTATGAATCCACCTTATATTCACTTACATGCAAATACCTTTGGGAAAGGTATGAATCCACCTTATATTCACTTACATGCAAATACCTTTGGGAAAGGTATGAATCCACCTTATATTCACTTACATGCAAATACCTTGGGGAAAGGTATGAATCCACCTCTTTCTTCCTTAGCTGTGGATTAATTAATAAAATTTGTACCACTAGAACTATTATAATTTTCAAAAAATAAATAAAATAAAATTGTGTCAAAAAATATTTAGATAGCGGCTTTAATAACCTACAGGTTTATATGCTGCGAAAAACAAGTTACAAGAGCCACTAAAGATAGTGGTTTATTAAGTGAGATTATTGTAAGAGAGAGGTGAGAGAGAAAGAAGAGAGTATTATGAGCATGGGTAGGATAGATGTTGGTTGACTCTGGACTGAAATAGACCAAGATTGTAATTGTCAGGAAGCATTCTCTTTTGTATTCGACTGTCAACTACTATCATCCAACATCGACTGACCCTCGTTTCTCTTACTACTACTACTTAAATTAGGTGGGAGAGTCTATTCACTATAGAATAGGTTTGTTTCACCATAACAGTTAAAGATTACAACATACAGAATATTTAGTAGGGAGGGGGAAAGTAAGAGAGTATTATGAAAACAAGTAGGATAGATATTGGTTGAACTGGGATTTAAATAGACCAAGATTGTATTTGTCAGAGAAGCATTCTCTCGGTAGTTTGTGTCACAAAGTAATAGTTCTGGGGAAGAAGCTGTTTGTATGGTACTTGTTTTGTTATCAAAGGAACAGAAAGAGAATGGGGTTGGTTTACATTGTACTGTCTGCCATCCAATTTTCTTAGGACGGTCATTTGAAATAACAAATAAGTAACACACACACACACACACACACACACACACCCTTGTGCAAATTAACTGAAACAAAATAAACAGTGTCTTCCTAGGAGCTTTATGTCATTTCTTAGTGTTGTTTTTCTCTTCTGACTACATTTTCCTTTACATTTTGGACTGATGTATCCAGTTTGTTTCTTCGCCTTGATGATATGACTGACAGTTGAAAGGCTGACACCAACAATATCTGCAATTTCTGTGTAAGGCTTGCCAGTGTGTTTGTGCAGCATTACAATTTTCTTGGAGTAATGTTCATCGCAGACAAAAGCCATAGGACAACTGACAGTCAGAAAATAGTGTCTGGGCATGATAAAAATCTGGTGCAATCACAGATGACACAATATTTTTCAAAACTAAACAAATTTCATCATACACCTCGAAAATAGATTTATATAACTGCACACCATTGCAAATGACCTAATCTAAAGAAAAAAAGAAATCAATTACACCCTGTCACTCTAGTGGATTTAAAATTGACCATACAGTGAAAGAAAGGAAACTAAAGCATTTGTTTCAATTTGTACAAAGGTGTAATTTAAGTGTAAAAATACTGATAAATAAATTAATCTTTTAATTGCATTGTACCTGTAAAATAAATATTGACATCATTTTTATGACACACATGAACTTGTTTATTTAATGTTTTTATTAATCATTTCATCTCAAGCAAGGCAATAAAGTCACTAAGATGCAAGGGGTTATTGAGTGTTATAAAAACTTTTATTAAGGAGAGAGGACAATAAAAGAACAAGAAATAAAAAGACAAGGTAACGAGTACCATTGCATTTAAATTACTGAAGATCAAAGTTAACTATGAAGGAAGAAGCCAGAAGAGAGTTCCACTGGTAAGAAGTGCGATAGAAGAAACTGTTAACATAGATCTGATGGTTACATCTAGCCATTTCAAGTGTAAAATAATGACTGGCCTCAAATTTAGTACTGCACTTAAATTCCTAAAGTCTAGATACCCTAGCAGAATAATAAATAATTTAATAAAATAGATGAAACTTGTGATCATGTATTGACTAATGGTATAAATATGACTTTCTGGACTATTCTCTCTCTCTCTCTCTCTCTCTCTCTCTCTCTCTCTGTGAAAAAGGCAATATGATATGCAATATGATATCTGACTGACATGTATTTTGTACTTGCATTAACTTTTTCTTAATTGGTAACACCACATGCAAAGCAGTAAAACTACTAAGACAAGTGGTTAAAGGGTGTGGAAGAATTTAGAACAGAAACATTAATAATGATTGTGAAAAGGAAAGAGTAATCAGGACAGTAAATAGTGACTGACATTGCATTTAATTTTTTACAGATTAAAATTAGCTGGAAAGAAGCTCCACAAACAAGTGCAAGAAAAGAAACTGTTAGCATTGAATTTATGGTTACATCTAACCAGCTCAACTGTAATTTAATGAGACCTTGACACCAGTCTAGTACTGTGCTTAAATTAAAAAAGCCTAGCTACCATAGTGAAGAGCTCATCTGAACAATTACCATGAAAGCATTTATAGAAACAGCACAGGGAGGCAGTGAAAAAGTGACTGAAGTCGAGCTGCCAGATC
Source organism: Ascarosepion bandense (assembly GCA_037127315.1). Taxonomy (NCBI): domain Eukaryota; kingdom Metazoa; phylum Mollusca; class Cephalopoda; order Sepiida; family Sepiidae; genus Ascarosepion; species Ascarosepion bandense. Next base: position 2,670,334 of record JBBBDQ010000762.1, on the reverse strand, counting down.
AAGAGTGATAATATTGCTAATTCTCAAAGTAAGTAGCAGGAGCACCGGACCATATGTGGCAGCAATATTCTAAGGATGGATGAATGGTAGACTTACAGATTTGTAAGATGGATTCTGGAGAGAAAAATTATCTAGCCTGACACAGTGGACCAAATTACTTAGTGACAAATTCAATGTTGTCTTTCCATTTCATGTCAGCTGAGAATGTTAGTTCAAAAAGGTGCAACGAGTCATTTTTCTGGAGGTTAGCATCAGCCATGCTGATGAAAGGCAAATAGGGGTCTCTCAGATGATTAGTGGAAAGAAATTAAGTTTTGGAGATGCTAAAATTAACAAGTCCAGTTAACAATGAACTTGTTTTGGGCATCAACTGCCATTTTGAACTTGTCAACCTGATCAGCCTTACTATCGAAAGCAGGAGTAAATGGAAATAAGATTATTTAGATATCAATAAAGGCAACAGGCACAAATTAATTCTTTTGTTGCAAATGCTTTTATTACTTATATTTTCCTTCCAAGAAAAAACTCTTTGTGTGCATTATAATAATGTTATCTAATTTTATTTCATTTCTTGTTTTTTACAGACCAGTGAATCTCTGGTAAGCCTCTTGGACATTGTGCCAACTGTTCTTGATTGGTTTCAACTTCCTTACCCAAAGTATAAACTCCTTAAGAAATCAGTGACATTGACTGGTCAGTCACTGTTGCCATTTTTACGTAATCCCTTGACCAAAAGGAACCCTTCTGCTGTGTTTGCAAGCCACAGTCTTCATGAAATCACCATGTACTATCCAATGCGCTCAGTTCGTACCGACCAGTATAAACTCATTCGCAACCTCAACTACAAGATGCCTTTTCCAATAGATCAAGATTTCTATATTTCTTCAACTTTCCAGGATCTTTTGGATCGTACCAAACATCGAAAGGACACACACTGGAGTAAAACCCTGCAAGAGTATTATTACCGAGACCAGTGGGAGCTGTATGATTTATATAATGACCCGGCTGAATTGACTAACCTCGCCTCCCAGTCAAGATTTCGATTTGTCTTTGATTCTCTGAAAAAATTATTGTACAAATGGCAGAATATTACTAATGACCCATGGATCTGTGGACCTGGAGCTGTCTTGGAGGATAGAGGAGCTTACAAATTCAACCCTCAATGTATGGGTTTAAATAACGGTTTATATGAACAGTAATATGGCAAAGAAATTGTTGCCTTCAGTGTAGGTGGAGGGTTTTGAATCCTGTAACTAAAACTAATAAATATTTTATTATTAATATACTTAAATATACTATATTTTAATATACTAGGTTTCATCATTCTGTGGCAAATATATTCTGAAATCTTCACAGATAAAAGAGAACGATATATACTTGGTATGTCTGAAAATTTTCACCAGGAAATGGATACTATTTTTGCTGGTTGATGCACAAGGTCACATAAAAAATTAAAATTATGCAGCTTTAGTCCAGATATGTCTAATCTGAGACATGTATGAAATAAAAAAATGATTTTTCCTGGTTGCAGTGCCTAATGTGGGAAAGAATTATATCCAAATTAAAATTATGCAGCTTTATTATATCCAAATTAAAATTATGCAGCTTTAGTCCAGATATGTCTAATCTGAGACATGTATGAAATAAAAAAATGATTTTTCCTGGTTGCAGTGCCTAATGTGGGAAAGAATTATATCCAAATGTCAGCGTTCCCTCTCCTTCATGCACATGTGTAGTTACATTAACATAAAAATCACTGTCATTCAATAAAGATCAGTAAAGAGCAAAACACGTTACATAAAAAATGTTTTCCAATTTTGTCATTAATTTTCCTAACAAAGCCTTTTTTGTAGGGTGCAATGGATAATTAATTTTGCACATGTGTGCTGTCTGCTTTTGATTTTGTTGACTGCATAGTATAGTAGGGTCAGTTGGACACTGTCTGTTGCAAAAAGAGCACCATGACCCAATTCACTCATGAATGGTGACATTATGTCTCCATTCATCCACCCATAGGGCCACAGACTCAACACAGCAGCCTACGTCAAATGCCTTGAGGAGGTAGTGTTTCCCTGGGTCAAGAAGGTGGCTACTGGGAGTGTGATACTGAGAGATTGCTGAAACTAAAGAAGGAAGAGAAAGGTGTCTATTGACTGGATGATAATTGTTAAAATTGCTGGAAGATGGATTGAAAAGTTGAAAAGAAAATTAAAAATGAGATGTGCTGAAAAATCATGTTTTAAAATAATTCTAAGGAGAATTGAACCCAGAATAAACTGGACAGAATTCAGTAATAGTAAGCAACACCAAGACTATCATCCCATCCTACTTCCCGCTGATAAGGAGGCCATTAATCGTATCCTCATAGAAGAAGACATATGTTAACAATAAAAAAATCCCCGAAATAATAATTATGGTTTCACTGGACAAAAAGAGCCAAGAAAAAAGAACATCTGTTTTGAATCAGCCACCTACAAGAGAAGTACTCCTGACGGAGAGAGAAGCCAGTCTGAAGCATTCGTTCCTTATAATTTGTCTTGAGAAAAGTTTTATATTCAAACATTAATTCAGATTTTCTTGGGCACAAGTGATATGGAAAATTAAATTACTGTCTTGAAGTAACCATGGACAAATGGTCTGCGTGTGTGGAATATCTAAAAATATATATTGTTATATCTCTCTCTCTCTCTCTTTCTTTCTCTCTATAGAGTTATGGATATAAATAAGTATAGATATATAAATATAAATATATATATATATTTATGAATATATAAGGTTTTCCAAAAATCTAAAAATAGACATGCTTTCTGTCTACTTTCTTTTAATCCCACCCCTTCATTTTTTTCTGTGATGAAAATTTTTTTGAACTTCCGCTGGTAATATATCTTACTTTATTTTGAAATAAAATTGCCAATGAAGCGTGAAATTTCTCTTAGGGATTTAATGTAGAAATGGAAATACAACTGATTTGAACATCAAAAGTTATTTTATTTTATATATATATATATATATATATATACGTGCAGGCACACATCAATATATGAATACTTATCAGATGTCAATAGAACAATGCCCAATGCAATATAACAAAGCAAAAAGTATATATTAATGAATATACATATTATCCTGTTTTAAGCATGACTTGGATTTTCATGCATTATGCAATCATCAGGTGCATATGAACCGCTGATTGCATAATGTATGAAACTGAGTCACACTTAAATCATAGGATAATATATGTAGATATAAATTGCTGAATAAATTAATTCTGTTAATGCTCTTTCCTTGTCTTGATATGGAGCAAATTTTGACTGAAAAAACAGTAATTTTGGCACTAAGATCATTACAATTTAACATATATATATATATATTACATAAAAATGTATGTATTTGCTCAATGTATATAAAATAAATATGTAAATAACTGTGCATAAATTATTTTTCAAATTTGTTTTGTCTTTGTTTAATTTTTGTTTTTATAACGTATTCATTGATTCAGGCTGGGTGTCTAGGATAGCAGTCATTGGTGTGGAAATAGAGATCATTAAGCAGAATTCAAATTCTGGCTGATGTTGTTAGGTTTGCTCTTGCACAAACACCCTTGGGAAAGGTAAGAATCCATCACTAGGATCTCAAGCTATGGTTGGCAACCACTCTAGAAGAATGAAAACTCTGAATGCAAAACCATGGAAAAGGCAATGGGAAACCACACCACTCAGTCAGTCAGTTAAGTGCCATACGTGATACACGCTTGGGCGATCATGTCTTGCAAGAGGCATGACTGACTGGGCAGAAGATTATCCCGCAGTAGGTTGCCGTTGCTTTCTGCAGTAGACTGGTTGCCGACCAAGGCTATAGAACCCAATCTGTCCTGCTATTTAACCCATAACTGGAAGGAAGAGACGGATTAATACCTTTCCCAAGGGTATTTGCGCGTAAGTGAATACAATGGATTCAACTGGAATTCGAACTCGGCTTCCCGATTTCTCGTTCCAAGCTGATATCCACTGTACCACAACGCACCACACCACGATATTTCCCAAAACATTATGGCAATTCATTGATAATAAAGAAAAAGAAGACAGAAATCAGCAAGTTCAGACCTCTACAGCTTGGACCTGCCAGGCCATTTACTCTAAGTCAACTCATCCCCATATTCCTTTAGTAAAGATTGATTTAAATCGTAAGAAACACATTTGGATATCAGTACATCTTTGCTCTTGCTGAAGGCAACCGAACCAAAGGTAATGTGATGTTGTACTGTGAAGTGTAGGGAGCTGGTTAATTTTTTTTTTTTTTTTTTTGTTCGGCCTTGTGTCTTTCTTAACCGAACTCCCTACAGCTTACATGATCTGTGTTGAATTTTATCATCATCAGAATTATTATCAGAAGGTTGGTTGTCGATAGTTGGAATGTGTAGAATTAGTGCAAAAGAGTAGAATAATAGAATATACACTTTGAAGCTAAAATAGAAATCTATTAGAAGAAGGAATAACAAGAGTTGTAGAAATTAATGTTCAATGATAAATCTTAGCAAGAAGTTATGAGTAGAGTTCACATTCAATGATGAGGTTGAAGAATTAAGAGTTCGTACAAAATGTTTGTAGAAGTAATTGTTGAGATAGAGAGGACCATGTCCAGGTCACTTGAAGTTGAGACTTGAGAGTTACATTTTTTTACGTGTGTCAGCAACCTGCATCTGACTGCCCGCTGTGATCGGTTAGAGACCATCCTTAAATATTGAATAGTCACGTGGTGTGGCTCAGAAACAATTTTTTTTCTTTAGGTATGAAAAAACTGTTTCTCTGACGTATTTTGAATTTTGCGATTTAATGACCAACCAGGATCCAGAGTTCTGATATATGTCTGTAAAAGGAATTTGATATTTATTTATTTTTGGTTTACCTCCTGAACTTCTGCATGGAGCCAGATGCACAAAGACCAATTTTGGTCATTTGCTTTCTGAATCTCTGAAGGCAAACATCCAGTCCCTCGCTTTGCTCAGTATCACCACAACTGAAGCTGAGGCATTATTGTTTGACAATAGCTTGTGGCCAACATATACAAACTCTGTAACTTGTGTAATTTGCTCATTGTGAATTGTGAATTGAAACTAGTTGTTTCTCTTGTCTGTTGCCAATGCACTTAGTCTTAGAAATGTTAATTTGTAATCTTACATAAAGTGCATGATTGGAAAGTCAGTTAATTGCCATACTTGATACATGTTTGGGTGATCATGTCTCTTTCAAGATATGATTAACTAGGCAGAAGATTTTCCCACAGTAGTTTGCTATTACTGCCTGCAGTAGACTGGTTACCAACCAAGGCTATAGAACTCGATCTGTCCTTCTAGTTATAGTATTACACTATTAGATAGCTGTGCCTAAATTGACAATGTGCCAGCATGGAAGAGCCGAGCCAAGGATAACAGGGCTTCAGTTAGCTGGATCTTGGTTGATCATACATTTAGTTGATAAAGGTTATAGAAACTTCAATTACTCAGCCTACCTGAAAATTGATGTCAGCCACCTAAAATAAACTATTTTTATAAGAAAAATGTTTTTGAGTCAAAAATTTTAATATAGAAGTACTGAATTTTTCCAATTTATCACCAAAATTAACTGATACATTTTATCAGTAATATGCTATTATGAGTATTAAGGTTCATTTTTTACATAGCCATTTTGATAAATTTCCATATAATTGTGGCAATGTAAGTAATGAGCAAGGAGAATGATTCCATCAGGATATCAAAACAATGAAAGGGCACTACCAGAGATGGTGGGACAAACAAATGATGACTGACTACTGCTGGAGTATCAACAGGGACTGAAATAACATTGAACATGACAGACAATCAAGAAAGAAAATTTTTACCATAGTTTTTATGTTCACAAAGATTTTATTGCAGGTGTTTGTTTATTAAATGATTTGATAAAAATACTTGTTGGTCATATTATATACAATTGCATTATTTTTAAAGACTTAGGGTTTGATTATTATTGAAAAATGCCATTTTTTTCAATGATTAAATAAAGCTATTTCAACATTTTATGCCTCAAAATATGGTTTTAAGTTAGAAAAATCCATTTCTGCATTTACAAAATCCTAATTATTGAAAACTAAGATGATATGGCCAGAATTAAATGACATGCTTTTTTAGAACAACATTTTACAAAAAAGAAAAAAAGGAAAAATAACACTGGTCAAAAAACCAAAAAACAAAAATTAAAATGGTCTCAAGACACCAAATATCTTTTGTAGCTAATTTGAGGGTGATGAATGGGAAAGTGACTTTACTTTTTCAATAAACAAACCTATATTTGTTAGTTTAAATACATATTGAACAGTTTCTACAATTTTTGATAAATATTGTGATTGGTCAATAAAACAAATGAAAAAAATTGCTTTTTTTATTTTTTTCATTTTTTACTAAAACTAAAAAATAAAGCATTTCTGTACATCAAAAATGGTAGATTACCAAGAAAAATATATAAAGGATATCAAACCGTGGAAAAGCGCTTTGATGCGATTGTCCAGCTTTCCATGCCACACAGGAGGACTAATATTATGTAACATTTCAGTATTATTTTTGTTGTTTCTAACAAAATTTTTCTGTATATTAATACTTTACTTAGCTTTTTGAATGCATCTTCTTTGGATTTCAGTGTCTCACTTCTCGTCTTCTGTTAAAACACTTCCCAGATATTTTGCTGGAAACAAAGAGAGTACTGGATTGCTACGTGATGCCTGTCCTTCAATATGGCAGTGAATGCTGGACAATCTCATCAAAGATGAAAGAAAAACTTGAAGAAACCAAAATGTAATAGTACAGAAGGATGCTGAGGATACAATGGGTGGAACACGCAAGTAATGACCAGGTTTTATAGAGGTTGGGCACAAGAAGGAAATTGATATTTAACATCAAGACAGCTGAAATTTTTAGGACATGTAAGAAGGCTTGAAGAACCTGATACTCATTAGACAGATAGAGGGAAAGAGAGATGAGAAAGCAATACATGACATACTTGATGGACTTGAGTAGATGCATGATGAAGCAGGGTTTAGGAGGGGTAACAAGAGAAAGAGTGTTAAAGGCTATAAGGGATAGGGAGATGCGGAAGGCCATGATTGCCTACATCCTGAAGAGACATGGCACATAGAAGAAGAAAATACAAGTCCTACTAATTAACCCATTGCTGAGTGGAGAAAAGGTGGATTTATATGTTTCCTATATAAAGCATTTTTTTCTCTACTTCCCTGTTGTCAAAGATTGATATAATGACAGCATCATGTACGTTAGTAGCACAGCTGATAGGTTCATTTTCAGTTATAATGTCCACTTTCATTTAATGCTGTCTTTTCTTTTCATAAATGGAACCTCCTCCTTCCCAATGGGTCAGTCAGTTAAGTGCCATACGTGATACATGCTTGGGTGATCATGTCTCTTTCGAGACATGACTGACTAGGCAGAAGATTATCCCGCAGTAGATTGCCATTGCTTTCTGCGGTAAACTGGTTGCCGACCAAGGCTATAGAACCCAATCTGTCCTGTTATTTAACCCATAACTGGAAGGAATAGACGGATTAATACCTTTCCCAAGGGTATTTGCGCGTAAGTGAATGCAATGAATTTGGCTGGAATTTGAACTCGGCTTCCCGATTTCTCGTTCCGAGCCGATATCCAATGCATCACAACGCACATCCTTCCCAATGGGTACTCGTACGATTCTTCTTCTTCTATATGCCTTGTCCTTTCAGGACATAGGCAATTATAGCTTTCTATGTCTCCCTATCCCAGGTGGCTCTTAGCACGCTTTCTCCTGTTACACCACACAACCCCCGTTTTGTCATCCACCTGATCAGGCCCTTCAAATATGTTATCTACTGCTTTCCCCATCTCTTTCTCCCTCTATCTGGTCTGTTAGTATCAGGTTCTCCAAGCCCTCCTTCCTCATTGCATGTCCCAGGAACTTTAGCTGTCTCTTCCTGATGCTCAGTATTAATTTCCTTTTCGTTTCCATCCTTTCCAAAACCTCATCATTGCTCACATGCTCGATCCATGAGATTCACTGCATCCTTCTGTAAAACAACATTTCAGTTGCTTCAAGTTTTTCTTTCATTTTTGATGATATTGTTCAACATTCACTGCCATATTGAAGAAGTAACATCACATAGCAATCCACCTTAAAAATATGATTACCAAGGTTAAATAACATTGAGCCCAGTCAGTACTAAGATTAGTGACTTTTTGGGAATACCAGGTGCTGTAAGCTTGAATGTGCAAAATTGTTAACTGGAGAATCGAGTTCCATGTCCAATTGGGTTCATTATATATACTTACATGCAATTATCTTCCAGAAAGGTATGAATTCACTTCTTCTTCTCCCAGCTATGGGTTAATTAGTAAGACTTGTATCACTAAAGCCTTATTATTTAAAAAAAAATTCTTACAATATAAAATAAATTTTCTGGCTTTAAATAACCTGCAAAGGGTTGATAAGCCATAGCAAATGAATTAATCAAATCACTCCATAGTTCTTCTTCTCTGTGCCATGTTCCTTCAATTATGGCTCTCCACAATTTCCTGTTTTTTATATCTCTTAATGAATTTTGTCATCCATTTATTCAAATTCACTCGACATGGTGTAATGGTTAGCAAGTTTGTCTCATTAAAACCTATTACAAGTGAGTAGTGAGTTCAACCCTCACTGGGTGTCCCATACTTTCTGTCTTGTGCCACATCTTAGTGGCTTAAAAAATCAATATTCAAGCTCACTAAGTAGGTTATGTGTTGTTTTCCTCTGTCCCTCTGCCCTGTGAGTATCAGATTTTCCAAGCCTGCTTTCCTCATTATGTGCTGTAGAAATTTCAACTCCATCTTTCCGATATTCAGTTTAAGTCCTCTTTTTGTTTGCATTTTCTCCAAAACCAAACTGTTGCTCACATGTTCAGTCCATGGTATCCTCAGCATTGTCCTGTAGAACAATGTTTCTACTGCCTCAAGTCTCTTCTTCATCTGTGAGGAGATTGTCCAGCTTTCACTGCCATACAGGAGGACTAATATTATGTAACATTTCAGTATTATTTTTGTTGTTTCTAACAAAATATTTCTGTATATTAATATTTTACTTTGCTTTTGGTTGTTGGTTGGTTGGTTGGTTGCTTTGTTTTTATGGCATATCAACCGCTTCAGGTCATTTATTGCCAACTAAATTTTTATTCATTTATTGCTGGTAATACCATTTATTTCAACAATTTATTGTTGTTTTTATATAAGTTTTGTGTCTAGTAACACTTTTTTCTTTTCGAGTATCAAGATTCATTGGGATTTGTTTTTAAGGGCAGGGTCCACAAGTCTTACCCTGTTATTTAACCCATAACTGGAGGGAAGGGACGAATGAATACCTTTCCCAAGGGTACCAGTGCTTAAGTGAATGCAGGGTATTCAACTGGAATTCGAACTCGGCTCACCGATTTCTCTTTCCAAGCCGATATCCACTTCACCACAATGCACATCCGTCACTAAATGCTTACAGCACTTGGTATTCCCAAGCAGTCACCCATCTTAGTACTGACCAGGCTCAATGTTGCTTAACTTCAGTGATCGAGCGAGAATTGGTGTATTCAACGTGATATGGCTGTAAGCAAAAAAAAAAAAAAAAAAAAAAAAAAAAAAGACGATTCAGTATTATTTTTGTTGTTTCTAACAAAATTTTTCTGCATATTAATACTTTACATAGCTTTTGGAATGCATCTTTGGCTCTCCAATGCTTCTTTGGATTTCAGTGTTGCACTTTTCGTCTTCTGTTAAAACACTTCCAAATATATTTAAATTTTTGTAACTGTTTGATTTTTGTATCTCCAGTTTATAATTTGCACTTTGGGTTTGTAGTGAACAAAACACGTTCTAAATTTAAAAATGAAAATGCTAAGCACTGACTCATTGATTTTGTTAGAAATAAACGAATTTACACGAATTTACAAAACCTTGCTTAACACACACAAAACTCATAAAATTTCACACCTTGATGCAAAATGATTTTCGGCCAAAAAAAAGCTAGGAAACATCTAAAAACAAAATAGAAAGGCCAGAATCACATCCAGGAGTGAATTCCCAAATGACCTTCTGGAGCCCCAGAAAATGAAATAAAAGACAGAGCAAAATCAGCTGTTGCTAGAGAGTTAAGATGACAAGCGCAATTAACACGTCCCTCAACAAACGTCAAGTGATAATTGTTATTATTATTGTTTCTATCTTTCTCTCTCGCTTCTTTACCATTCACCCTGAGCGATAACTTCAAAGACAATCCTATCCAACAATAAATGCTGATACATACATACATAAATACATACATTTCTGTCTACTTACACCTAAACACACTCTTGCAAGAACTACTACAAACATTTCAACAAACTCTTGATACCCTTAACTTCTTAATACTGTTTCTCATGAATTTTAACTTCTCTACCAATTCATATTATTCTTTTCCATAATAAATTTCTATTTAAACATGCAAAAGGTATACTTTTATTCTTCTACACATTCCAATCTCCAACCTTCTGATGATAGCAAATTATCCTAAGTTGTAACAACCATGCATTTCTGTCTTCTTGCAGTTGGTGCTTAATCCTTTCTTCTTGCTTTCCTTCTTTGGGAGATTTTGTAGTTTCCTTTCCATAGCAGAAGCAAACAGAGACATAATTAAAAAATATGAAAAAAAAAAAAAATCAACAGAGAATTGCATTTATTGTTTTAATAGATATAAAAAATAAACAATCATGTAAATTTGAGCAATTTAAAAACTTACAAGGTGATTAGAGATTACAGGAATCCTTTGATTAGTGCAGCTAATGTGTACATTGGTAATTATAAAAAAGATCAGTTTTTAATTACTATAGTTAAACCGAAGAATATTTTACCACACTAATTTTTGGTATCTAAAAGTTTTAGCACACAAATCAAAAATTGAGGAAGGCCTATATATATTATAAGACTGCTATACAAACAGTGGGCAATGTAAAATTAAGAAATATATTAAGACATTTAGAAATATATATATATATATATATATATATATATACACGCACACACAGAGGAATCCCTTGATTATTGTTGCTAATATGTACATTGGTAACTTTTAAAAAAATCAATTTTCAATTACTATGGTTAAACTGGACAATGTTTTACCATAGTAATTGAAAATGTTTTTATAATCGAGCATTATGTATGCACTAATCGAATTTTGGTATATATAAATTTTAGCACACCAATCAAAAAAGCATTAATTGAAGAATGCATATATATATATATATATATATATATATATATATATATATATATAAACAGCACCAATATAAAAAGTATAAAAGAAACAATAGTCAAATATTGTATAACAAACTGGAAGTCCACGTGAAAATTTAAGTTGTGAAAAGACAGTAGCATTTAATTATTGTTCTTTATATATATATATATATATATATATATATATATAACTTTAACACAAGGGCAGTTGAACAAAGACAATCCCCCCACCTGTAAATTAAATAAAGGCTTCCTTTTTAAATTCCTATAGATTTCCCAGATTGACATACACCTGATGAAGGCCAGAGAGTATAATGACTGAACCATTGTGATAACTGCATCAAAAAGGTGAGGACGACAGTCTGCATGTAAATAATAACTCATCTCAGAAATTAAGAAAAAAAAAAAAAAAAAAAAAAAATATATATATATATATATATATATATATACTTACATACACACACAGGAATCCCTTGATTAGTGTTGCTAATGTGTATAGTGGTAACCTTAAAAAAGTCAATTTTCAGTTACTATGATTAAACTGGAGAATGCTTTACTGCACTAATCAAGTATTATGTATGCACAAATCAAATTTTGGTATATAAAAATTTTAGCATGTTAATTGAAAATGCATTAATCAAGGGATTCCTGTATTTTCAGTTGCAGGTAAATATGAAATTTACAAAAGCATCAAGTTGAAGCTTCTGAAGACCCTCGTGTATTTGGTATGGCTGCAAAACCTGGACACTGAAAGCCATCAATGTTAACAAACTGATGATTTTTGGGCCAACAGACAAAAGGAGAGCACTGTGTATCAGGTGGACAGACCCACAAAAACAAGATAAAAGTTTATTCTGGAGGTGAAAACAGAGAGGCAGTTGGTAGCAACCGTAAGAAATAAAAAACTAATGTTTTCGTCATGTCTATCAAGACTCAGAACTTCTGCATCCAGAAGAGGATGTTGTATTAACAACAGGAGGCTGAAAGGAATGCTGAACTGATGACATTATAAATTGGATAAGAAGAACATCAGTGGAGTGCATGGTCATGTCAAGGGAGAGGAAAGAGTAGAGGGTATTGGTGCAGTTGTTTCTGCCCTTCTGACCTTTGACAATGAGGACAGGAAGAATCAAGCCTGAAATTTAATATCCCCCCTTCCTGTATGCTTTATGTCTTAGAGCTGAGTTGCTCAGTTCCAAAAAATCAAATTCTATACTATGTTTCTAGACAAATTTTTAAACTGATCCAGTCTTGTCAAATCATGAAATTAAAGTTATCCTGAATGGCCACACTTCCAGGTCTTTTGTACTAATACAGGTGTCTCCTAAAGGCTCTTTCCTTGGTCCTAATTTGTTCTTAATTTTCATTAATGACCTCCCTGATGGCATCACATCTCAACTTGGTATCAATACTGATGACACAACCATTTACTCCTGTCTTGATAGTAAGCTCGATCAGCTTGATAAGGTCAAATTGGCACCAGATGTCAAAAACGACCTTCAGTCTGTTGTTTATATTGGAAAAGGATGTTTTGTTAATTTTAATGCCTCCAAAACAAAACTGCTCTCTGTTAATCATCTGAGAGATCCTTCTCTGCCTTTCATCAATATGGCTGTTGTTAAACACCAGGACAGTAACCCATTGCACGTCTCAGGCTAACGTCCTTGGCTAACATGAAGTGGAAAGATTATATTGAATCCATTGTTAGATCAGATATTAAGAAAGATGGTTCACTGTGTCATGCTAGAAAATTTTTCTCTCTAGAATCTATCTTACATATCTATAAGACTATCATTCATCCATGCTTAGAATATTGCTGTAACATATGGGCTGGTGCTCCTGTTATATATCAAGAGAACCTTGATAAAATCCAAAAAAGAATCAGCAATGTTATTGGTCTTGATCTTGTATTTTGGCTTCAGTACTGCCTAAAGTTGTCTTCCTGTGCTTTTTCTATAATTAACATTGCATTTAAATTTTCGAAGATAAAAGTTGGCTGAAAAGCATGAAGTTGGAAGAGAGTTCCACAAGTGAGAAGTGCAGCTGTTATCACAGAACTTACCTCTAGCCAATTCAACTGCAAAATAATGACCCTGTCGTTAATGTAGTCATTTAAGTGCCATACATGATACACGCTTGGGTAATAATGTCTTTTTTGAGTCATGACTGACTAGATAGAAGATTTTTTTCTGTAGTAGGTTGCCATTACTTTCTGCAGTAGGCTGGTTGCCAACCAAGGCTAGAGAATCCAATCTGTTTTGTTATTTAACCCATAGCTGGAAGGAGAAAAATTAATAACTTTTGCAAGGGTATTTGCTCATATGTGAATGCAATGAATTCAACTGGAATTCAAACTCGGCTTTCTGAATTCTCATTCTGAACCAATATCCACTGCACCACCCACACATATCCAATCTAGTCAGTCAGTTAAGTGCCATACGTGAAACACGCTTGGGCGATCATGTCTCAAAAAACACATGACTGACTGGGTAGAAGATTATCCCGCAGTAGGTTGCCATTGCTTCCTGCGGTAGACTGGTTGCCAGCCAAGGCTATAGAACCCAATCTGTCCTGCTATTTAACCCATAACTGGAGGGAAGAGATGAATTAATACCTTTCCCAAGGGTATTTGCATGTGAGTACAATGAATTCAACTGGAATTTGAACGAGGCTCCCTGATTTCTCGTTCCAAGCCGATATCCACTGCACCACAACACACATCCAATCTAGTCAGTCAGTCAGTTAAGTGCCATACGTGATACATGCTTGGGCGATCATGTCTCGCAAGAGACATGACTGACTGGGCAGAAGATTATTCCGCAGTAGGTTGCCATTGCTTTCTGCGGTAGACTGGTTGCCGACCAAGGCTATAGAACCCAATCTGTCCTGCTATTTAACCCATAACTGGAAGGAAGAGATGGATTAATACCTTTCCCAAGGGTATTTGTGCGCAAGTGAATACAATGGATTCAACTGGAATTCGAACTCGGCTCCCCGGTTTCTCGTTCCGAGCCGATATCCACTGCACCACAACGCACATCCGCAGTATAAGCATTCTGTGCTTAAATTCATAAAATCTTGGTTCCATAGCAAAGAGCTCATCTGAATAATTACCATGAAAGTATTTATAGAAAAGGCACAGAGAAGCAAATTTCCAGTGTTTGGAAAGTGACTAAAGCTGAGATATTAGGTCAGGACCATAATATTGCTGATTCTCCTTTGTAATTTATCAAGAATTTCTGAATAAATAACAGGAGCATTGGACCATATGTGGCAGCAATATTCTAAGCATGGTAGACTTATACATATGTAAGATAGATTCTGAAGAGAAAAATTGTCTGATACAACATAGCGAACTGACTTTCTTACTTGCTGACATCATAATTCAATATAGTCTTTCCACTTCATGTCAAAAATTACAGCATTAAAATATTCATTTCTCATTTTAATTTGAAAATCGATATGTCTGTCTGCTTGTGTGAGGGTAGGTTCATTTTTTTTCTTAAAACGGCAAGTATTTGAAAATGTTCACATTTGAATTATTGTTGTTAGAAATTCTTTGATATGCCAAAAATATAAGCAAGTAACTGAGCTGAATTGTTATTGCATGCACTGAAGACTTTGGAAGAAAACAGCATCCAAATATTTTTGCAAAGAAATTTCTGTATGTGTTTGGCACTGAAATATGCTTAAATATGCTGCTCATTTGGATTTCAAAATCTGCAGTCATGAATTTAAGATCATAAGGATATGGAAAGTTTGTGAAGCAGTATGAAAAAAAAAGTTCTTGATGTTTTTAAAAATATCTGCTTAAGCATTGTGTCAAAATCAATTTGGATATATTCTTTTAAATAATTTTCTCCACGGTATAAATAAAAATGGTGATTTATCAGGTATTTGAAGAAGAAAATGCATGGCTTTATGCAACTAACTCTGCTGGAAGTTCTTGTGGCCTAATCTGCAAAGCAGCTGTCATGTCAAGACAAACTTCCTCAGGAGAACACTTTGTTCTTTATTTCTGATTCACATTGGCTGAAATAAAAGGCCGCAAAAAAATGTTTGAGGGTTGCAATAAAAAGCAATGATTAAAATAAAAATATTTGTCCAAAAATTAATAATTATAATAATATTTTTCCTGTAAATCATCAGAAGAACATTGGGTAGCAGGGAAATTATGCCCTGTGTCTGTCATATAACAATGTAGAGAAAAATAAATGAAGTGTCTTAGTTAATAATATTTGCTAAATTAAGTGTTTTTATACAATACAATTATATAACATTCATAATAAAATAAAGAGTAAATTTTTTTTTAAATTTCAGTTGTTAAAATTGGAAAAAAAGAACAATGGACATTGTTAAATTTTCTTCTTGAGAGACTCAAGCCCAATATTACAATTGGTGCAATATATTTCTGAGTTAAGAATTCTTAGCAATTCAAGAGAATTTAACGATTCAAAGATCAAATAGCATCATTGGTTTATGAGTTAAAAAAAAAAGACAAAGAAACTAGCTAGATTGGCCAATATGTGTTTTGTTGACGGCTGCCTGTAGAGACTGTGCTCGTTGAGAAACTTCTTCACAGAGACAATTCAGTTGACTCCCTTTGGCATAAAGCTTCTCACGTAATTCAAATATTTCTCGGTCTTTTTGTTCGAGTGATATATGGTGCCGACTGCTTTGTTCTGAAAATACATCAAAAGGTGAAAAAAATCTATTTAGACTTTTTAATCTTGCATTAGTCACATTGGATTTCTGAAAAATAGATATTCCCCTGGCATCTACCCTCAACCAAAAAGTAGATAGTCCCTTGGCATCTACTCCTAACCAAAAAGTAGATAATCTCCTGGCATTTATTCCCAACCAAAAAGTAGATAATCCCCTGGCATTTACCCCCAACCAAAAAGTAGATAGTCCCTTGGCATCTACTCCTAACCAAAAAGTAGATAATCTCCTGGCATTTATTCCCAACCAAAAAGTAGATAATCCCCTGGCATTTACCCCCAACCAAAAAGTAGATAGTCCCTTGGCATCTACTCCTAACCAAAAAGTAGATAATCCCCTGGCATCTACCCCCAACCAAAAAGTAGATAATCCCCTGGCATCTACCCCCAACCAAAAAGTAGATAGTTCCTTGGCATCTACTCCCAACCAAAAAGTAGATAATTCCCTGGCATCTACCCCCAATCAAAAAGTAGACAGCCCCCTGGCATCTACTTCCAACCAAAAAGTAGATAATCCCCTGGCACCCACCCCCAATCAAAAAGTAGATAGTTCCCTGAAATCTACCTGCTAATGGCATCTACCCCCAACCAAAAAGTAGATAGTCCCCTGGCATCTACCCCCAACTACCAAGACTACTCAGCTACAACTGCACCACACCACACACACCTACACACTCACAGAGTCAGTACAGAGAGTCCTTGGAGGAAGCAAAAGAAACAAGTTGCCAACTATGAATTACAAATTCCTTAAAAATTTGGGGATAACAAAACACCTCATATAACTAATGCAGGCTTAAACATAAAAATGATAAAATATAGATACTTAGGAATTTAAGACTGTTTTCATTATTATAGACTGATTATATCTTTTCCCATTTTGTTGTGTAGTTAACATGAATTTCAAATATAAATGTTACCATATATGCTCGTGTATAATCCGACTTCAGGTATGATTTTTTTCTGGAATTTTTAACCCTGCCAGTAATTAACCTGTGTATAGTGTAACTAGTCTCTGAAAATGTATGATTTTTAGCCTTTTCAAAAAAAATCACCTGTGTATAATGCAACCAATCTCTGAAAATGAATTATTTTAAGCTCATCAAAAAATTACCTGTGTATACTGTGACCCCTATTTTTTGCATAAAAACATTATCATAAATACTCACACTATACTCAAATATATATATTAAATCTTTTTTGATGTTGGCATATAACTTCTAAAGAACTAATGGATTTTATCTTTTAATTTGACATTTTTATTCCTTCAAGTAATATTTTTAGTAGATACCCGTATTTCAGAAGCTGGTAGGTGAAATAATTAATCTTTAAAATAAACAAAAAATAATGTTTGAAGTTATATATATATAGATATAAAACTGCCCAGAATTGTTTCCCTAAATTTTAGAATGATTAATCTGTTCCTTTGTAAAGTTGCTTAGTATTTCTCATGACTTGTCAGATATTTCATAGATCTCTGGAAACCATTCTTGTTGGATAGGAAGAGTTTCATTTTCTATCTATATTTTTTTATTTGAAGTTAATTTGAACTGTGTTAATTATATATATATATATATATATATATATATATATATATATATTAATAAATATACATTTACATATACACACAAGTAGATGCACAAATATAAATATTTTGCTGGTGTCAATAAAACAGTGCTCAATGTAATATAACAGCGCTGTTAAGTATATATTAATAAATACACATATTATCCTATGTCTAGAGCATGACTCAGTGTTTCATGCCCTATGCAATAATCAGGTGCATATTATGAATATAATACATGAAACTCTGAGTTATGCTACAGACATAGGGTAATATGTATATTCATTAAGAGATATATATATATATATATATATACACACAACACATATATAAGGGGTACAATGGGTAAATTGTTGCCAAATATATTTTAGTTTCATGCATGTGTATTTGTTTTTGATCTTGTTGATTGCACAGAATACTAGGGTCAGTTGGGCACCATCTTTCAGAAAATGAGCAACATGACACAATACACTCTGCCAGAAATTTGGATACGGCATGCTGTACTACTTGGTATTTGCAACAGAAGCTCCATTAAAAACATTTCAGAGTGTTTGGGTGTCAATCTGAGGACAGTGTAGGGGATTCAGAAAGAGTTTACCGAGTCTAATGCTGATTACAAAGGTACCACAGATCATATATATATTTATAAAGAATTAATAGATTTTATTTCATAATCCAACATATTTCATTACTTCAAATGTTATTTTTTAGTGGATACTCAGCCTACTGAATGCCTTAAAGCATAAAACAGTCAAAATGTCAAAATAAAAGATTTGTCACTTAGCTGATTGAAGTTACCATCAGCATCCTGACTCCAGAGTTTCGTAGACAGACACTCTAGAAATTGACTGCTCATATTTCTTGAATTTTTTTTTTCATTGGTGCAAGCTGTTTTTTTTCATATTGTATGTATGTGCATTTGCCTACATGTAGAATGTCAAGATTATTTGTCCTTTTCATCATATTTTTTCTACTTTACACTCACTCTTTAACCTTTTCTCTCTTTTTCTCTTTTCTTTCAATTGTTGCTATTTGATTTCCAGTTTTTCTAGACATGTTGTCGTTTTTAATATTTGATCATTCTTGTCTTTTCTTGAGTTAGGAAAATTGTATCAAATGTTTTTTACATAATTATTTTTAATGCTTAAATAATAAAGTAAATATTTATATATGTCTTCTCTTGGTCATTGGGGACATGGATTTGAACCATACCTAGGTTCCATATTTGCCTATAGATACTTCTTGGTATGTATGTATTATGTAGGAAGAAAGTGTCGATACCAACATGTGTAGTCAAACGTGAATCTCCAGGCAACAAATGTATCTGTTAAATGGATTGTGCTACTAGGATCACATGACCATAAATATTAATATATAAGCACTCAGACAGTGTTCTGGTATATTCTGGGTATTCTGTGTATTCTGGGTATTCTGTGTATTCTGGGTATTCTGGGTATTCTGGGTATTCTGTATTCTGGGTATTCTGGGTATTCTGTGTATTCTGGGTATTCTGGGTATTCTGTGTATTCTGTGTATTCTGGGTATTCTGAGAGCATTATTGTGTATTATTCAAAGAATTCGTTTGTACCTTAACTTTATACAAAAAATAGTGAAATATATATAACTTGCAAAAAGCGAGTTACCAAAAGTTCCCTTCAGATTAACGTCACGAAAACCAACATTATAGAAGTGGTGACAAAAATAAAGTTTACACTAACGTTATAAAAGTACGTATCCTGATAGCATTTCTGATTTCCTATTCAATAACAATTTAGAATCTACATACATCTACATAGATTAGCCAATTCTTCCTTAATCAAATGTAATCTAAACTTATTTATAAATGGAACTTTGTCTGTATATGTGCGTGTCCATTGCCTATAGACTCCGAAACGGCTGAACTGATTTTCTTGAAAATTTACACAGTTGTACTATAAGTGTCAGCGAGTGTTCTTAGCTAGGTTTTGTGTTGAGGTATCCCCGATAAATATTGAAAATCGATAATCGAAAAAATCGGGTTATTTAATCAAATTTGATACACTCATAGACAAAGACATAAGAAATGATATTCAGAAGTTTCAAGGTTGCAGTTCTTACAATAGTGCAGAAAATCAATAATATATATATATATATCTAAAAGGCAAGATGTTTGTGTGTGTGTGTCTGTTTATCTATCTGTATGTCTGTATTTTTTTCAGTCCTTTTATTTTAGTTTTTGCTTCAGGTTTGGCTCTAAGTAGGTATAATTGTAGTTCTTAGTCTCAGCCATGATACCATTTACTCAGAGGACTTATTTAGCCTTCAAAACTCAGTTTACGACAAAAAAAAAATTATTTGATATCGATACCAGGAAATCAAAATTTGACTTACATCCATTTATTTTTCTTTCAGTCTACAGTTTCACTTTAACTGGAAACAGCTATTGCTTTTTAGTCTTTCGTGCCAACGTCCAAAGAGTCTGAGCTTCAGGACCATGGATTAGTTTTAAAGCTTTCATTACACCTGAGCAACGCCAGGCTATACTGCTAGTTCTGAATAACTTTTACCTTTTCTGATTATTTTCTGTTTTACTTTCATATTCTGATTTTTCTCCTCTATGATTTCCAGGAATATTTAGATGAGGTGGTATTATTATAGCAATTACTTAACTTTCTTCTATGTGCTGTGTCCCTTCGTAATGTGGGTGATCACGGCTTTCCACAACTTCCTGCCTCTTTGTGGCTTTCAGTAGGGCCTGTCTTTTTTGCTATCTCTCCTAGTCCCTGTTCTGCCAACACAAGCTCATTAGTTAGGTTATGCACTGCTTTCGTTTATCCCTGTTTTTTCAGTATATCCTGTGAGTGTCAAATTTTCCAAGCTCTCTTTCCTTATATGTAACCTAACAATTTTAAATGCTTCTTTCTAATGCTATATATAAATGTCCTTTTAATTTCCATTTCCTCTAAAACTTTATTGTTGCTCACATGTTTGGTGCATGGTATTCCCAGCAACCTTCTGTAGAACCACATTTCTGTTGCTTTAAGTCTGTGAAACAAATGTCCAGCATTCACTGCCATATATGAGGACTGATATTACGAAACTGTTCAGTATTCTTTTCTTTGTTTTCCAATTATATTTTCCTGTTTCTTAATATTTTGTTTAGCTTCTAGAAGGCAACTTTTGCTATCCTGATGCACCTTTGGATTTCAGTGTTGCACCTTCTGTCCTCTGTTAAAACCTTTCATAGATATTTCAAATTTTGTACTTGTTAGATTTTGGTATCTCTAATTTGTAGTTTGCATGTTTCGTCACTAGTGAGTTGATATTGGGTATTAGGTAGCAATATCCATCAAGATGGCTTGTGAATATCACATTTTCCCCATTATGTTTCTTATTTTTTTTTTATAATTGTATTGCCCCAAGCAAAACATTTTACTGCTACTGTTGTGCAGGGGGTTACATAGGAAAAAAGTTATAAGAAAGAGTAACAGGTTGTAGGGGGTGTCAGGAAGTTGATAAAAGAAGGATGAGAATACTGATGAGAGTGGAGTGGATGGAGAAAGGAGCATGAGAGAGAGAGGATGCAGGTTAGTGAGATAGGAGATGACTATTGACTTTACATTTAAATTCTTGGAGATTGTAACTGTCGAGGAAGCAAGTAAACGGAAAGGAATTCCACAGGCGGGAAGTGCGAGAAAAGAAGCTGCTGAAGTAGAATTCGCATTTACAATTTATTGGTTTCACAGTGAAAAGGTAGAACCTAGTTGCTAATCTTGTCGCTCGAGTAAATTCATATATAGGGGGCACCAGTGAGCTAAGTTCATCGAAGCAGAAGCCGTGAAAGCATTTGGAGAAGAGACACAGGGAAGCCACATTGCGCTGGTGAGAAAGTGACTGTATCTGAGCTGCCAAGTTGGGATCAATCACATTACAGATTCTCCACTGGATTTTGTCAAGGACCTCTAGGTGGATAGTAGAAGCACCTGACCAGATATGGCAGCAGTATTCAATGCACGGGCAGATGGTAGATTTGTATATGTGCAGGATTGTTTCAGATGGGAAAAACTTCCTGGCCCTACACAGAGAATCGACATTCTTAACAGCGGATTTAGCTATGGATTCTATATAGTCATTCCACTTGAGGTCTGTTGTGAGAGTTAACCTGAAGAGGTGCAGTGTTTTATATTCAGGGAGACTAGCCTGGTCCATGCTCATGGGGGTAGGAGTGATTGTCTGTGGTGGTTAATAGATAGCAGCTTCATTTTGAAAGCATTAAAATTCACAATCCATTTCTTACTCCAGTCCACCATGGATTGGAGGTCTTTTTCAAGCTTGGCAGCGAGGTTTGCTTTGTCAGCCTTGAGAAATTTCAACTGCCTCTTTCTGATGTTAAGTATATATGTTTGGCCCATGGTATTATCAGCATCCTTCTGTAGAACCACATTTCCGTTGCCTAAGGTCTCTTCTTGAGGATATTGTCCAGCATTCACTGTCATATAGAAGGGCTGATATTACATAACAGTTCTTTACTTTTTCCTTTGTTTTTAACAAAAGTTTTTCTTTTCTTAATAATTTTTCTTCATCATTTTTCCTTATCCCAATGCACCTTCAGATTTCAATGTTGCACTTTCCATCCTAATTTAAAACAGATATTTAAATTGTTGTATGTGTTTGATTTTGGTATCCCCAATCTGTAATTTGCAGGTTATGCTGTCCCTTTTGCTAACAACCATGTATTTCATATTTGTCTATATTTCTGAGTTGAGGTATTGTGATTATTTACATTGTTCAGATGGTTGTTCTCATTTTTGTTGCTGTATTCATATTTCAGCCATTATGCACTCTGACCTTCTTCAAAAGTGGTTCAACACTTCACAGGCACCTCTTCCAAGTAAGACCTTCCATAGGGGAGAATATAATCAAGGACTGTGTGTATGCCATTCCATGCAGCTGTGGTAAAAAATATAAAGGAGAAACAGGCTGCCCCTTCAAGATACGACTGCAAGAACACTACAAGGCCATAACATGAAGGGAAATAAAAAAATCAGGCATAGCTGACCACATATATAAAAAAAAGGGAGACCACTGCCCCTTGTGGGATGAAGTGAATTGATAGAGAACACTGCTAGAAAATATGAAAACTTAATGAATAAGCACATATGCTAGACCACAAAAATTTCCTAAGTCAGCTAAGCATAGAAATGAATACAATATGGGAACCAGTAATATGGAGTGCTCAGAGAAAAACAATTACAAGCAACAAAATTGTAATATGAGCTCTGGTGAAAAAAAAAGAAGTTTACTGAGGCATTAGGTTTATAAGTCCAAAAAATTCATACTGATGTCCTCAAGGAGACATGGCCCAGTAGATAAAAGCTTTGGTTGGATCAAGTGGCTTGACCCAAACAGTTCAATACTTGGCTACAGCAAAAAAAAAACTTAGAGATAAATGTTACTGAGACAACCTGAAGAAGCATGATTCATGGAACTAGAACAATCTACCCTGGTGAACAAAATAAAGGGTTCAGTTTGAAATTCTAGTCACCTGAAGACGATCAGAGTGTACAATGGCTGAAATGTGAATATGGCAACAAAGATGAGGACAATGAACAATGTAAATAACCATACATTCAGTTTCCTTACAGTTGATAGAGATATTATATGATCATTGCATCTTTGTTTAAATATACACTCTGCAAATCCAGACGAGCTTTTTTCCCTGGTTCCCCAACCACATGTATTTATTTGTGCTACTAGATTGACATCTTGGTACCACCCTTTTACAGTCAAAAAAGTTAAATCTAACTATCTCTTCTACTCTAACAGTTTCTTTTCTCACAAAAGTTTTAACACATTGTCAATTGCCATCTTCTATTGTTTCCTATCCATCTTTTATCTTTTCTTTGACATCCCTGTACCTTGTTTTTTTTTCTCTCACTGTAATCCCCTGCCAACCAGTGGTAGTCCTACCTTGCTTGGGGTGAAATGATTATAAAAAAAAATATTTCATTGTGGGGAGTCCTTCAGACTCAGTTTCAGATTCATAAATGATGTTGTCCATTTTAGAATTAAAATTTGAGCTTTGTAGGTATGGAAAGAAAGAATTGTATCATAAACAAAATCAAACTGTCCATGATTAAATACAGTCATTACTGAATGCTGGCTTTTTGTGAGAGAAATGTTAAAATTTTTCAAGTAACAGGAAAGGCAGATATAATCTAAACAAAATATTTTTACAAAAACTAATTTGGCTTTTCCTCACTTTGCATTAGATCTGATGTGCTCTAAACCAACTCAGTCATGGAGTGCATCACCAATTATGCAAAGCCAAACAGTGCCTCATAAGCACAAACCTTTCCCAAAGTTCATATCTTCACAGTTACATATCCAAGTGTAACCAAAGCAACATCTAAAGAAATAATGATTTTTTATTTATTAATATGATAGATTTTATCACTTTAAACATTATTTTATATGGATAGCCATATTTAAGTAGATGTGTGGTGATACCGATCGAGCAAAAGCGATGGATCGGATGTTTGCACCCTAACCAAAAAGCAAATGACCAAAAATCGTTGGTGCACAGCTGGATTCGCACAGATGTTCCAGTTGAAAAATAAAAATTAATTAAATATTAAATTTCAGTTTGCGAGCCTACACGAATTTTATTTATCGGTCAATGGGAAGCCCAGAATCAAATATGGATGTGAATTTCCAAATGATCTGCTGCAATCCAAAAAGAAGACATAAAAAGCCGATACAGAAAGCATTGCTAGACAGACCGAGGCAGCCACACAGACTGACTCGATGTAGACGAGAGTAATTAGTATCTCCCTTGATCAAGTCAAGTGGCTTACTATGCTCATCGCCTTCACCTCCCTTTTCCTTTGTCCCTGTCTCAAAACTACTTACTAACCTAAGGAGCAAATACATCAAAGACATTCCTTACTTACAGCGCTCCCACATTCCTAAGCATTCTTTTCAGCATTTTACTGCCATGAACATTTTAACATTCATTGGACCTATACTTCAAGTATTACTTTAATTGTAAAAACATTAATTGATATGTGTATATATAAAATGTTATTTTTCAACTGAATTTGTTTTTCTTGATTTATAATCATTTTATGACTTATAGTGGACTATCAACAACGAGGCCAAATTCAGTTAATCTGCAACAATACACAACTACCCTTCACTAGAACAGACTCTCCACTATAAACTGGAAAAGAATGGATAACCCGCTATAGATGCTTCATTTATTTATTTATTAACCAGTATATTTGTTTATTTTCAAGAAATCTTATTAAAAAGAATATACTGTTTAATATACCTATCTTCTGTTAACCACTTTTTTTTTCTTTTTTTTTTTTTTAATTGTATCACCCCGAGCAAGGCGGTAACGCCACTGATGTGCAGGGGGCTACGTAATAGAGAGAAGATTGGAAAAGAGAAAGCCGGAAACCACATCC
Source organism: Ascarosepion bandense (assembly GCA_037127315.1). Lineage (NCBI taxonomy): Eukaryota > Metazoa > Mollusca > Cephalopoda > Sepiida > Sepiidae > Ascarosepion > Ascarosepion bandense. Next base: position 2,645,296 of record JBBBDQ010000762.1, on the reverse strand, counting down.
TAAACAGGAAACAAGGGATGAGCCTCTTAACCTGTTCAATAGACATGGGTGGAGTGTGAACACTGGTCATAGCATTAGGAAAATATGACTTTGAATGTTTTTCATCAGTGAGAGGTTAGGGGCTTGGAGGTACTATAATCTACAGAAATAATTGCATGATCAATTTTGGCTGATTTTAACAGTGCTTTTACCGTACCGTTCATGTGATATTATAGCATGATGACTACCAATACAGTAAACAGTTATTCTGGACAACAAACTTAAAAAGAAAAAAGAGAGATATAAACTCTTTGAGATTAGTAATTGTTTATACTTCTGAGATGAGGTAATATTTACATTATTTACACTGTTCAGACTGTTGTCCTAGTCTTTATTGCCATGTGTACAACATTTCAGCTGTTGTATGATCTGGTCTTCTTCAGGTGCTAGGAATTTCAAACTGAAACTTTTATTTCAATCACTAGGGTATATCATTTTTCTTCCATGTGTGATGTCGCTTCTGGATGCCATGTAGTTATCTCCTTTTAACTCAACGCTCTAAGTTATTTGTTTACCACTGCTCTAGCCAGGTTTTGAACTCACAATTCTTTGGGTCAAGTCACTAGAACTAACCAATGCCTATATCCACTGGGCCATGTGTCCTTTGAGATTAAAAATGCATATACTTTTAAAAAAAGAACATATTATGATTAAATTAACTTCTTGTCTTTAAACTGTCAGATCTAAATAAGCGTCTCCTTTCATTTTTCAGATATATTTGTTTTGTCAACCTTAGGGTTCTTATTTCCAATACCTTGGGGAAAGGGCGGGGCGCTAATTTGAAAGTAGTGCTTATTTTAAATTCGTGAGTAGAGGAGTGCTTATTTTAAATTGCTTGGATTAAAGAGGAGTACTAATTCGAGTACTGAGGGATGTGCTGCCTGGTTCATTAGATATTGGCTTGGAACGAGAAACCGAGGAGCCAAGTTCGAATTCCAGTTGAATTCCTTGCAATTACTTATGCGCAAATACCCTTGGGAAAGGTATTAATCCATCTCTTCCCTCCAGTTATGGGTTAAATAACAGGACAGATTGGGTTCTATAGCCTTGGTTGGCAACCAGTGTACCGCAGAAAGCAATGGCAACCTACTGTGAGATAATATTCTGCCCAGTCAGTTATGTCTCTTTCAAGACATTATCGCCCAAGCGTGAATCACGTATGGCCCTTAACTGACTGACTAATTCAAAAGAGGAACTTGTTTTAAATTTCTTGAGGAAAGGAGGACTGTTAATTTGAGGGAGATGCTTGTTTTAAATTTATTGGGGAAGAAACACATTAATTTGAGCAGGGGGCTTAATTTAAATTACATGGGAAAAAGGGGCTACTAATTTGAGAGGTGTACTTATTTCAAATTCTTTGTGGAAAGGGGAGAGCTTATTCGAATGGGGGCACCACATTGAACAGTTTTTGGCATGCATTGATAGGGTTTTAAGAAAACATTTTTATTTTTAAAGACATAAAAAATTTTTGCACCACCCAACCATCACAAATTATGCATTGTATACCATTTATTTTCTGTTCCAGCAGAAAAACCTGTTTTTTTTGTTCCAGAAGCTTCTCTTGCTCAACTTCCAATTGTTTCTCTTTTTTTTGCAATTCAGATTTCACTTTGTTGATTTCTGCCTCTTTTTCAGCCTCTTTATGGCTAAGTTCCTGCAAGAAAAAAAGATACAAATTCATGCATACTCATTCCTACCATATTTTTCCTTTTTTTTAACAGACATCTTTGTTTAACTTTTAACTATGTTGCCGTTTTTTTCTTTAAATTATATTTTGGAATACAGATTTTTTTTTAACTGTCGGATATTACATGGATTAATGTTACGAAAGTTCTTTCCTGGTAGTTGGTTGATTTTGTTTTGCAGTATGTCAACATCTATGGTTTATAATAATACTGAAATCTAAATATTTTGAACACAATTTTATGATTTCAACAACAGATAAAATATCCTGTTAGTAATTTTTACTATAAATATGTATTGTTGGTAAGTTTACTATAAATTGGTATTGTTGGTAAATTTACTATAAATATGCACAGTTGGTTATTTGTTTCATACAAAAATGTATCATTAGTAATGATTTGATACAAAAATTCATTTCTGGTACCCCAATTACAAAAAATGCATTTCCACATTTTATAGTGTTTTGTTTTTGTTTTGGTGTTCACTATTTACCTATAGCTGGGACCCTAACAAGTGGACCTGGGAACAACAGCAATTAAGAGGTGGTTCAACTCTCTTCAAAACCTCCAATCTTTCAGTCAGAAAAGCTGCCGGATGTAGTTTATTATCATTCCCAGAAATTGTTTTATGAATGTAAGAAAAGAAATTATGAAGTGCTTTTTGCAAGCATCTGTAGGGAAGATAACGGTTATCCCTTGACATGTGAAGGTTAAAAGTGAAGTCATCAGGGAAGCATCCTCACAGGATATTTAACACATCTGTAGAAATCTTGTCAGTAGCAAGTAAGATTTAAAAAAACAAACTAATTTCCTATAAAATTTTTTCTTTCTTTAAGAAAATCATTTTGAAACTTATATTCTATAAAAATTTAGGTACAACTTACTTCAAACATTATTATCGTAGACACCTGTACCCCTTCCCCCATTTTTTTACCTAAAAGAATACATACCACATCCATTGGCCCATGTACCTGAGAAACCTTAATAAAGAAAAGTACTCTTTGGTGGGAAACTAACCTGGATCACAGTTTAATTTGATATGTTTTACTGCTTGGCTGTAAAGAGCATTACAGTATAGCAAAGCTGTATTTTCCCTTTAAAGAAAGCACATTTTCTCTATCAAGACCCTTGAACATGCAGGGTGACGGACATGATACTCAGTTCAAACACAAGCATCCGCTTTAATTATAACTGAAGCAATATATATATATGAGATGAGAAAGTTGGTATGCCGTTCGCTTAATAAGGCAGCTGTCTGGGTTTCAATTCCTGGTAGTGGATGCGCACTGCCAAATACAGGACGAAACGCCTGTCCAGTGCTTTCTGCATTCTGTTGAGGTCAAATAAAACTCGATGAATTACTTAATATTTCAAATCCTCCTACAATTTCTCATCTGTATATCATTGCTTGAACCAGCTTCTAATGCTCCAGTGTGAGCGGCTTGGTGATAGTAGTCGTGGTTCTGGGAGGCACAGTCCTATGAGTAAAAGGAGCTCAGCAAAGTTCCAACACGGAATATGTGAATGAGCGGTGCTATATTGAGTTTAATTCGTAACCTCTTCATCACCGGGGCCCGTGGTACAGTTGGTATGATGTTTGCTTAATAACCCAACTATCTGGGTTTCAATTCCTGGTAGTGGATGCACACTACAGATGAGTCCCAAATATAGGACGAAACGGCTATCCAGTGCTTTCTGCATTCTGTTGAGGTTGAATAAAACTCGATAAATTACTTATATATATATATATATATATATATATATATATATATATATACACACACACACTACCAGCCATAATTATTAGGCCACCCCAGTTTTTTTAAAGAAATGATGTGTTTCATACTATTTTTAGTATTCATTGCCAAATGAAAATAAAATGGTTCTTTTGTTATTAACACTTTGCAAAATTTTACAAAGCAAGGAAGCAAAGATAAACTCATCCAAACTGCTCTAAATTTTCTTCATTCTTTCATTGATGAAACTGCAATATAGGTAATTATTAAATATTTATAAATTCATTTGATGCACATATTATTGTGCAGTATTAACAAAAAAAACATTCTATTTTCATTTACAATTATTCACTTGGCAATAAATACTAAAAAATAGTATGAAATACATCATTTTTTTCAAATACTTGGGCGGCCTAATAATTATAGCTGGTAGTATATATATTGAAACTGATTTCTGCAGAAACAGTGACCGACTGCATTTATAAGTTGTGTGCGATGTGTGCAATTTTCAGGCAGTTGGTATCTGTTAGAAAAAAGTGGGGATATTTATCCACCTGGGTAAGTTCAAGATGGTAAAAATTGTCAGTGGTAGCATCAACTAAAATCACCCAGGAGAGGGTTATCCTAGATGGCCAAGATGGAAAAGAAAGTTGTACTTACCAAAAAAAAAAAGTAAATTACTGTGGAAATGACTTTCTAGTATGGTGAAAAAGTGTTCAATCCTATTAAGAGCAAAAGTGCCACAGTGGGGAAGCTAACCTTCAAGTTTTTCAAAAAGATGCATAGTCTTTTTAAAGTGCACAACACCACTGCAACACAAAAAATTTGGGAGTTTTCCTGTTTAAATTTTCTGATGAGTCATAAATTTTAATTTATGGATTGAATAGGATACTTTTGATTTCCATGATGAAAAAGTAGCTTTGGAAATATCCCTAATGTTCAATATTTGAGCTTGACAACTTTAACAAAATACTGCAATAACAAAAATAATTCTGAACAGGTCATTATTTAAAGAAGTAAGAGAGTACAAATGAAAATATATAAAATTGGAAAGGTTTCCATTTCACTGAAGCAGATGTTAAGCGTCTTTTTCTATATCAACCACTGAGCCTGCTTTTTTTTTTTACGGTTCTCAATATATAAGTACCTGGGTCTAACTTTTTTTATACAATTCTCGACCTATAAATTTCTAGATTTTACTTTCTTTTTACAGTTCTCAACATATAAACCCCTGGTTTTTTTTTTTTATACACTTCGTAACATATAAATCCCTGGGTCTTACTTTGTGCGTCATGTCTAAATGCTTTTTCTGGTTTTCCAATTCAAGTTTCAAGTTTTGTTTGTGGCTTTCAAGATCCAACAATTTTTCCTCCAGTTGTTGTTGATACTGGTTCTGCAAGAAACAAAAACAATCAAAAACTAATATCTGACCATATTTTATGATATACATGACCAACACTTTCCTTCCTCCAACTAGATAAAAGATCTCTCTCACATCTCATATATATCTCATATATAATGCTGGGATATCTGGAAGGCAAAGGTTTATCAAGATTCAAGAAACTATATGAGTACTTGTATCTAGCCTACTACGATAATATTAAATATGAGTGGGTCCGTGCTGTCAAAAATGACAGCAAAATATTTATATCGATATGCCATCTAAAATGATGGCAACATATATATTGATGTACCTACTATTGAGTATCTTACATTAAGAAATAAGAAAAAAAATTATCCAAACCTCTGAGGATAATAGGAATTAAATTATATATATATATATATATATATATATTAATAACAAGACCGACTCTGTAAGTATCTAAATCCTAAAATTATACGAAAATAAACTTTGAGGACAACAAATAACAGACAGAATTTAACTCCGTTACTGTCCGTCGCTATAAGGCATTGGACAAGAGGGGAAAAAAAAAGAAAACTGCGGAATACAGACAATACATACAATACCCCGCAGAAAAGAAAAAAACCCCAAACGGAACCAACCACAAAGAAAGAAAAAGTGCTCGATACAGAACTAACCAAAGCGGAATAACAAAGAGGAAGCAATGTAGAGCAAAGACACTTAAAAAAATCACAAGATCGCCAAAACCTACCGCGGTTTCACACAACGGCTCGTCAGGGCAAAGGCAAACCAAGGACTAATCAAATAAATAGACACCACCAAACAAAGACTAACAGACCAGCCTACCCGACGGGGGAGGGGGAGTTTCAAAAAAAAAAAAAAAAAATATAAAAAAATAGCCAAAGACTAAGCAAGAAATTTAGCTATATATATATATATATACATATATATATATACAATGGTCTTTATTATAATAGAAAGGATATAAATATTCCTTACTAATCAACAACATAATTATTGCAAAAAGATAAAATAATAAGGCACTGTTAAAGAGGAAACATGCGGCAAGAGTTTTTATAACTGGTAGTAAAGGGAATGAACTGAGCCAACACTACCTTGCTATTGTCTTTCTCTCTCCATGAGCATGACAGGAGGGAAATATATATCTAAACTTATTTATAAATAGAACTTTGTCTGTGTGTGTCCATTACCTATAGACTCTGAAACGACTGAATCGATTTTCTTGAAAATTTACACAGTTGTACTATAAGCGTCTGCGAGTGTTCTTAGCTAGGTTTTGTGTCGAGGTACCCCCGATAAATATAGAAAATCGATAATCAAAAAAATTGGGTTATAGAAGGATTGGTCCGATTTTAATCAAATTTGATACACTCATAGACAAAGACATAAGAGACGATATTCAGAAGTTTCAAGGTTGCAGTTCTTACAATAGTGCAGAAAATCCATAATATATATATATAAAAGGCAAGATGTTTGTGTGTGTGTCTGTTTATCTGCCTGTATGTCTGTATTTTTTCAGCCCTTTCATTTTATTTTTTGCTTCGGGTTTGGCTCTAAGTAGGTATAATTGTAGTTCTTAGTCTCAGCCATGATACCATTTACTCAGAGGACATATTTAGTCTTCAAAATTCTGTTTACGACGAAAATACTTATTTGATATTGATACCAGGAAATCAAAATTTGACTTACATCCATTCATTTTTCTTTCAGTCTACAGTTTCACTTTAACTGGAAACAACTATTGCTTTTTAGTCTTTCATGCCAACATCCAAAGAGTCTGAGCTCCAGGACCATGGATTAGTTTTATAGCTTTCATTACACCCAAGCAACGCTGGGATATACTGCTAGTATATAGATAAATACACAAAGGTCTTTATTATAATAGAGAAGATAAACAGTATGAGACAAGTTTAAGTTTGGGGATTTTACAACACATTAAATCTTGGTAGACAATTCAATGCCAAAATATATTTTATTATATTCAGTCTTTTTTATCAACTAACCATCATTTTTAGTTGATACCTCTATTTGAGTAGATGCTCTGTTTATTTATTAAACAGTATATTTATTTATTTTCATTTACTGGCCTGAATATTAAAATATTGGTTGGGTTTATAGGCAACCACTTGATGGGCTTATACTTGGATCCATAAGCAAACATTGGTTTTAGTTGTACTATCTGAGTTGATGCTCCATTAAAATACAAAACAGTATATTTATTTGTTTTCCTCTACCAGCCTGAATACTCGGAAATATTTTTCTAGAAAAATATGCACTATCCAACTTTAATAATATTGGTTCAGATTTTGGGAGTTGGATCATACCAATAACTTTGTAGTATCTATCATGTTTCTAAAGAAGTAATAGATTTTTTTATTTATTCATCTGGCAGACTTTATCACTTTGAACGTTATTTATAGTGGATGTTTGTGTTTAAGTTGATACTCCTTTTATTTATTAAACAGTATATTTATTTATTTTCATCTACCAGCCTGAATATTAGAGAAATCTTACTAAAGAAAAGATGCATTCTCCAGTAGGATTCAAACCTGTGTAAGGCTAGTAGGAGAAACCATCGTTAGATCTGATACATTAAGTCTATATGTAAATGTACCAAGAATCTATAGGCAAATATTGGTCATGTTTATACTCAAGTCTATAGGTAACCACTTGCTGGGTTTATACTTGAGTTTATAGGTAAACATTGGTCATGTTTATACTTGAGTCTTTAGGCACCTAATTGTTGTATTTATACTTGAGTCTGTAAGCAAACATTGGTCATGTTTATAGGTAACCACTTGTTGTATTTATACCTTAGTCTATAGGTAACCACTGGTCGGGTGTATACTTGAGTCTACAGGCAACAACTGATCATGTTTATACTAGAGTTTTTAATTTTTTTGTATATCAAGTACTTTACCTTTTCTGATAGAATCTTCATTTTGGCTTGGTTTACATTCTCTTCAACCTTCTTGATGGTTGCAATATTTTCTGATTTAAGCTGAATAACTTCTCTCTCCAACTCTTGGCACCGATCGGTCATTTTCTGCAACTGGTTCTGCAATTCATTCTTCATGGCCTCCCATCCTGATTTACGCTGCATCTCCTGTTAAAAAAAACAAATTCCATTATTTAAAAATAAAATGTTATTGACAAAGAAGGATGTATTTACATTATTTACAATGTTTGGACTGTTTTCCTCCTCTTTATTGCCATATTCACAATGACCTCGAGGACACATGGCCCAGTGGATAAAAACATTGATGAGATCCAGTGACTAAAAGAGTTGTATGTTCAATACCTGGATACAGCAGTGGTGAAAAAAATCTTAAAGAGTTGAGTTAGAGAGATAACTAAAAGAGCCAGAAGTAGCATGACGCATGGAATAAGAACAATATAGACTAGTAATCGAAATAAAGGGTTCACTATTCACATTATTCAGACTATGGTTTTCATCTTGGTTGCCATTTGTATGATGTTTTGGCTGTTGTATGCTCCAGCCTTCTTCAGGTGCTAGGAATTTTGAGTGTTCCAATGACTGAGTCAAGTCACTGGAACTAACCAACCTCTATAGACACTGGGCCATGTGTCCTTAAGAACAACTGAATTTCTGGGACTTATAAACCTAATGTTCAGTAACCATTTTTACCAGAGTTCATATTGCAATTTGGATGTTAATGGTTTTCTCTATTATTTTTTTGATGTTAAAGGTTTTCTCTAGAATTTTTTAAAAGAGTTGTGAGTTCAACACCAGGCTACAGCAGTGGTGAACAAGTAACTTACAGTTGGGTTAGAGAGAGATAACTCATGACTACCAAAAGAGGCTTTGCACAAGGAATGAGAATGATATACCCTAGTGGTCATAATAAAGGGTTCAATTTGAAATTCCTTGCAGCTGAAGAAGGCTGGACTGTACAATGACTGAAACATACAAATGGCAATCAAGATGACAACAGTCTGAAAAATGTAAATAGTGTAAATACAACCTCATCTCAGAAATATAGAGAAATATAAAAGGTTCAGTTCAAAATTCCCATCATTTGAAAGAAGTTGAAGCATACAATGGCCAAAATATGGCAATGAAGATGAGGACAACAGTCTGAAAGATGTAAATAATGTAAATAATTACAATACCTCATTTCAGAAATATAGACAGATGTTGAAGGTGAATATGGCAATGAAGATGAGGACAACAGTCCAAATAATGTAAATAATTAAAATACCTCATCTCAGAAATATAGACAAATAAAAAAGAATGTTCTGTTGATTTAAAAAAAACATTTTTGTTTTAATAAAAATTCACCAATTGAAGAAATCAGCCATCCTTTCTCAAAATTTTCATATGAGTATATATATATATATATATATATATATATATATATATATATATATAATATGTCAAAAAATTTAAATTCATTGAATGGCCATTCAATGAATTTAAATTTTGGAATTTTTTGACATACTATATATATATACTATATATATATTTGACATACTATATATATATATATACTAATATATGCTATATATATATATATATATATATATATATATATATATATATATTTGGTTGTGTAAATAGATAATACTATTTACACTGAGCCCTCCACCTTGATCAATTTTAATATTAATAAAATTAATATTAATAAGATCAGGTTTTGGGGATTTTAACTTTTGCTCATCCTTTTTGGATTTAAAATATTTTCTAAAGAAAATACTCCTTTCTCAAGACAACTGTTTCTTTTTCTTTTATGTGCTGTGTTCTTTCTTTGATGATTATGGCTCTCCCCAATTTCCTGTCCTTTGTAGCACTTAATAAATATTGTCTTTTTGTTATCTCTCCTAAATCCTGTTCTGCCATCCATTTACACAAGCTCATCAGGTAGGTTATGTGTTGTTTTCTTCTATTCCTCTTGCCTTCAGACCTGTGAGTACCAAATTGTCCAAACCTTCTTTCCTCATTATGTACCCTAGAAATTTCAGCTGCCTTTTATCTGATATTTAGTATAAGTCCTTTTTGCTTCCATTTTCTCTAAAACTTTGTTATTGCTTACATGTTCAGTCCATGGTATTCTCAGCATCCTTCTGTAGAACCATATTTTTGTTGTTTCAATTTTTTTCTTAATTTATGAAGAGATAGTCCCGTATTCAATACCACCAATATCAGAGGACCAATATTATGTAACAGTTCAGTACTATTTTCTTTGTTTTTAATGAAATTTTCCTGTTTCTTAATAATTCCAGTTGAATTTGTTGCATTCACTTACGCGCAAATACCCTTGGTAAAGGTATTAATTCATCTCTTCCCTCAAGTTATGGGTTAAATAACAAGACAGATTGGGTTCTATAGCCCTGGTTGGCAACCAGTCTACCACAGAAAGTAATGACAACCTACTGAGAGATAATCTTTTTCCCAGTCAGTCATGTCTCTTTCAAGACATGATTGCTCAAGTGTGTATCACGTATGGCACTTAACTGACTGACTGAATACTTTGCTTAATTTTCGGAAGTCATTTTTCTCTAACCCAATGCATCTTACAGGGCCATAAATTCTTTTTTTAAATCAAAAGAAAACAGTGAACAAATAAAAAAAGTAAAAATTTAAAAACAACAATAATGACCACACTCTACACACTTTCTTACTTAGCTCTGATATAAACAATGAAAGTAAGCTAGGACATTATAACATAGTGCGTATACACAACAAAGTTCAAGGTCAGTCTGTGCCATTTTTAGCTCTAGTACCATAGTAACAGTACTGATACTTTTTGATCAGACCTTCTTTGTGTGTGTATATATATATATATATATATATATATATATATATCTTTGAGCCCTGTAGAGAAAATTTCATGAACAGCAGCTATTTCGGTTTACACTATGTTCTCTGGTTACCGTATAGAACGCCTGTTCAAAGTGGTTATCAGATAGACCATTCCCACTGTTGGCATTGTTTACATTTCATAAAATACATTACACACTACGAAATCAGCCTTTTTCTGACGTTGTGCTGATGGCCAGGTGGGTGAAAATCTGACTGCTGTCAAATCAGTCGGGTTTCATTCCCGGCTTGAGGCAAAACAGTTTATCTAGCCACTGAAGAGCTGTGATACATCAAAACAGGCCTGTCTGCGGACGGTTAATATATATAAATATATTTTTGTCATTGCAACACTTTACCACTTCTTATAAAACTAGAAAAACTAATTCAGATTTCTGCACTAATTTCTGTGCAATAGAGGCCCGTTCACATGTGAGAGATGTGACACAAATCTAAAAATGAAGAAAACAAAGGACCAAGCAGTTGTAAATTATCTCCAAAAGAAAGGTATAACACTTAAGTAAATCCAAGAGAACATGGTACAAACATTTGTTGAAGATTCCTCTTCCTATGCAACTATGTAGAAGTGGACAGGGACAGCACAGAAGATGACCCTCGGTCTGCTTGTCCAAAAACCTCAACCACTGGTGAACAAGTTAATGCTATTAATCATATGATTTTGGATGACAGATAATTTTACAGTCCAGAAGATAGCTAAGTCCATAGGCATTAGTTCTGGTTCAGTTCATACTGTTTTAACTAAGATCTTGGAAATGAGCAAGCTGTCTGTAAGATGGGTCCCAAGAATGCTGACACTTCCAGGATTTTCTGACTTATTTCTAAGCTAACCCTGAAAATGTCTGCCCAGATTAGTAACTGAAGATGAAACCTGGATTTTAAAGATTCAAAGCAAACAGTGGAACACACTCTACTTCTCTAACCTGAAAAAGTTCAAGCAGGAAGTGTAAGTTGGCAAAGTGATGGCTTGTTTTTTTTTTTTTTTATTCTGAAGCCATGATAGACTACATGGAAAATGGAAAAACTATTAATGGCAAGTACTATGCATCAGAATAAAGTCAATTGAAGGAAGCAATCAAGTCAAAATGCAGATGAAAGCTGAGGACAGGTATGCACTTGCTCCAGTGTAATGTGCCTGTTCACACTGTGGCTTTGAATTGTTATACCATCCCCCTTACTCACCAGACTTAGCTCCATCTGATTTCTTCATGTTTCTTAACATAAATCCTACCTGTGTAGTCACCATTATGAAAACAATGACGGGATCATATGTGCTGTGGAGGAGTTTTTAGAGGACCAGGATACCATTTTCTCCTATGACGGGATTGCAATGCTTAAGCATTGGTGAACCAAATAATGCATTGGTGTCAAAGGGGACTATATTAAAAAGTAGTGAAAAACTAGCTCCTGGCTGAGGTTTAGAACTTTTTAAACGATCCTTATATATATATATATATATATATATATATATAGACATTTTTTTAAATTTATAAATGAGTTATTACACAACCCATGTTTCTACCATCTGGTGTCTTCAGGTGATTTACAATAATTACTGTAAATCACCTGAAGACACCAGATGGTAGAAACCTGGGTTGCATAATATAACTTATTTACAAATGAAAAATATTCAAAAGTTCTACAATATAATTGTATTGAACACTTTTTAATACAACTGTGTACTGGTCTAATTTAATTATGACCAAAAAGTAAGTAATTAAATAATTAATATATATATATATATATATATATATATATATGTTTATTCAGCTTTTCTACTGTTCTTAAAGTTTTTCTTTGATGAGGAGTAATTTGTAGAAACTGTTCATAGAGATTATTGTCTCAAGCACTTTCAGCCAATTCATTAGTCATTTTCAAATGGTTTGTTGTTAGCATATAATTAGTCCAAGTTTACTTGTGTCCCCAAGTCATATATTGTTGAGGTTGTTAACAAACTGAAGATGGACAATAACCTGTTTTTGTCTTAGAGAATTTATTCACAGTTTTGATGCTTCATATATCTAAATTAGATTGCCACTGTCTAAATTTCTTTCAACACCATTTATAATATCCACTCTTTATATATCTAAATTAAACTGCCACTACAATTTGACTGTCTAAATTCCTTTGAACATTATATGCAGAATAATATTTATCAAAAGATCAGTTGTAAAGTATAATACAATTTGCTAATAAATTTTGATTTTAAATTTTATTTTAAATTATTTATAATGACTATATCGAATCCATTGCCAAATCTGCTGCTATGAAAGTCGGTTCTCTGTGCAGAGCCCGGAAGTTTTTCCCACCTGAATCTATTCTGCACATATACAAATCTACCATCCGCCCGTGTATTGAATATTGCTGTCATATCTGGTCGGGTGCCCCTGCTGCTCTCCTTGGGCTTCTTGACAAAATACAAAGGAGGATCTGTAACGTGGTTGATACTGACTTGGCAGACCGGCTGCAACCACTCTCTCACTGGCGTGATGTGGCTTCTCTGTGCCTCTTCTACAAGTACTTTCATGGCTTCTGCTCTGATGAGCTTAGATCACTGGTGCCGCCTAAGCACGAATTTACACGAGATACTAGATTAGCAACTAGGTCCCACACTTTTACAGTTAAACAAATAAGACGTAACCGTAAATTCTACTCCAACAGATTCTTTTCCTGTGCTTCCCGCCTGTGGAACTCCCTTCCACAAGTCTGCTTTCCCGACAGCTACAATCTCCAGGTGTTTAAATGTAGGGTCAATAGACACCTCCTATCACACTAACTCCCAATTATTCTCAGAACACTCTCATCTACCCAACCCTCATTCTCGGTATCCTTACCCGCCTATCATCCACCCTCTGACATTTCCTATATTTAATCATCCTTTCTCCACTCTATGTAGCCCCCTGCGCAGTAGTGGCAGTGACATGCCTTGCTCGGGGTGAAACGCTTATAAAAAAAAAATGTTTAAATGTGTATTTCAAGAATGTCAAGTGAATCCCCCCCCCCAAATTACTTTGATATTTTGTAAAAAGAAAAAGAGTAAAAAAAAAAAAAATGGGGTCTCACTTACTTCCTTATGGTTAGCTTCTTCTATTTGTTTTAGTTGTTCATTGTACCGCATCTTCTCAGCCAATAATATGTCTAGAATGATAGCAGGTTAAAAACAATATAAACTATCAACACAATTTGTTTTAGAAAATTTTCTAACATGAAAAGTATTTTTTTTGCTTTGTGGCGAAAAAAGAGACTTACCTCATAGAGCAAAGCATGCAAGGACTTGTTTCACATGTAGGTCCATAATTTAGGTGAGTGCTGCCAAGATGGCAGAGAAAGAAACATAGCTGACTCTCTAGACGTGACAAAAAGAGGTTCGCGGAGGCATGTTCCATCGATATGAGTGATTGCTCGTGCTGATTGGATTGACTAGCCAATCAGAAACCAACCAATCAAAAATGACCTTGTGCGATATAATTCAGTATCGCCTAAGACAGAGCAGGCAGAAAAAAATCTGACCGCGGAGTGAGTGTGATTTGAAATCGAAACTTGAAAGAAGGAACAACCTAAGAGTGAGTGTTAGTGGAAATCAAAACTTAAAGGAATTTTGCTGCGGCTCTTACATGTTTCTTTAAGAACAACATCTGTAAACAAATATGCAAAACATGTCTATCCCATGGTTTTGTTAATGACGACATAGATGAAAACATTTATGAGAACAATACAAAGTTCAGGGATTTTATTTTGTTAGACTCTGTCAAAACCTAACATCCACAATGTTAAAGTACGGAACGCTAAAAAGAAAATCTAAAAAAAAAAAGTAGTAAGTTGCTTTTTTTTATATTTAAGTTCAACTAACACAAAGGCCGTGAGCCACTCAGAGTAGATGTTCAAAGAAATTTAGACAATCAAATTGGAAGACTCTCTGAATTATCATGTTGAAACATTGGTTCTTATACAATCACAAAAGTTAAGCAACATCAAGCCTGGTCAGTACATGTATGGGTAACCACTTAGAAATAACAGGTGTTGTAAGCTTGGATGTGTGGACGGGGTAATGGATAATGACTCAAAATTGTTAATTGGAGAGTCAAGTTCCAATTTCAGTTGGATTTGTTGTATTCATTTACACACAAATACCCTCAGGAAAAATATGAATTCACCTCTTTTTCTGTGAGTTTATAGTGGGTTGCTTATTGTTATCCCATTTGTAGTGGGATTCTGTTCTAGTGAAGGATAATTGTATACTGTTTGCAGGTTAACAGAATTTGGCCTTGTGGTAGATAGCCCACTATAAGTAACAAGATGATTATAAAATCAAGAAAAGCAAATTTAGTATAAAAATAACACTTTTATATATACACATATCAATTAATATTTTTACAATTAAAGTAATACTTGAATATAGGTCCAACAGAGGTTAAAATGTTCATGGCAAATAATATGCTGAAAGAAATTTAAGGCTTAGAAATGTGGGGAGCGTGTTAGTGAGGAATGTCTTTGATGTAGTCGCTCCTTAGGTCAGTAAGTAGCTTTGAGACAGGGAAGAAGGAAGGAGAGGTGATGAAACGAGCATAGTAGCCACTTGACTTGGTCAAGGGAGATATTAATTATTCTCGCCTGTCACCGTTGGGCTGTCTGACGATGCTTTGTGTCTCCGCTTTTTATATCTGCTTTTTGGATCACAGCAGCTTGTTTGGAATTTCACACTTGTATTTGATTCTGGGCTTCCCATTGGCTGATAAATAAAATTTGCGTAGGCTTGTGAAATGGAAATTTAACATTTAATTAATTTTTATTTTTCAACCAGAACATCTGCACGAACCTGGATGCACACAGACAACTTTTTGTCATTTGCTTTCTGGTCGTTATAGAACAAACATCCGGTCCCTCGCTTTTGTGTGGTATCACCACAAGTTACAGGCTAATTAGTAAGGTGATTTTCTAAGTGCAACTTAGATGTGGCACAAGGCCGAAAGTGTGGGGCACCCAGTGAGAAACGAACTCATTACTCAATTGTAATGATTCTAATAAGACAAGCTTGTTAACCATTACACCATGTCAAAGTGCCCATGGGTTAATTAGTAAGACTTATAACACTAAACCATTATTATCTTCAAAATTTAAAAAAAGATTGCTACAGTCTAAAAATATTTTCCAGCTTTAAATAACCTGCAAAGGGTTGATAAGCGATAGAAATCAATCAATCTTCTGCCTGGATTGATGACCTTGTGAATGAATCAATGACCATAGTATAGTATGTAGAAGACAAGGAAGGAGGAACTGATAAACCAGGCTATGGGAGAGGCAGATTGAAAATGAAGTCTCTGCTTTCCTGGCTTCTCTTGCCATCAGTGTACCTTGTGAGTGTTAAATTCTCCAAGTCATCTTTCCTTGTGATGTGTCTCAGAGATTTTGAATCACTCTTACTGATTTTGAGTATCAGATACCTTGTGTATGTATGTATGTATCTTGTTGATAGCAGTAATCTTCTTGACTCTCGCATTCACTTACATACCTTGGGAAAGGTATAAATTTGTCTCCTCTCCCTCCAGTTATGGATTAAATAGCAGAACAGATTGGGTTCTATAATCTTGGTAAACAACCAGTCTACCACAGAAAGTAATGGCAATCTACTGCGGGAAAATCTTTTTCTCAATCATATCTCTTTTAAGACATAATGACCTAAGTGTGTATCCTGAATGGCACTTAACTGACTGATTTACTATATCAAATAGGCTTAGGAAAAAGAGTTTTCGGTAAATGAAAAAATGTGTTTTGACTGGTTTTAAACTATTAGTTAAGATTAATTTTTTAATCAATAAATTTTTGTGTGGAGTGAGCATATTAATAGGCACCATGAGCTAATCTAATCTGTATTACTCAGCCTAAAGATTTAACTTACAATTTTTTTCTTTTTAATCGTTTCACCCCAAGCAAGACGTTACTGCCACTGGTGTGCAGGGGACTACATAAGAGAAGAGTGAAAGTTTAAACAGGAGGAGAGCGAAGAGAAAGACGAACCGGTTACAAGCGGTGTCAGAGAAAGGGCAAGAGAAGGATGGGAATACCGGTGTGAAGACAGTTGCGAGGGTAGAGTGAGAAAAGAAAAGAACAGGATGATGGGGAAAGGATGAGAGAAAGACTGGAGTCAAGTGGGTAAGAGATGGCAATTGACATTGCATTTAAATTCTTGGAGATTGTAGCCATCAAGAAAGCAAGTATATGGAAGGGAGTTCCACAAGTGGGAAGTGTGAGAAAGGGAGCTGGTGGAGTAGAAGTGACAGAATATTTGGTTGTTTTAATTGTAAAAGAGTGGGACTTTGTTGCCAGTCTTAGTGCTTGAGTAAATTCTTGTGGAGGGGGCACCAGTGAGCTAAGCTTGTCAGAGCAGAAGCCATGAAAATATTTGAAGAGACAGAGGGAAGCCACATCCTGTCAGTGAGAAAGTGGCTGAAGTCGAGCTGCCAGGTCGGGACCGATTACATTACAGATTTTCCTTTAGAGTCTATTGAGAACCCTGAGATGAATAGTAGGGGCACCTGACCAGATATGACAACAGTATTCAATGCACGGTCAGATGGTTGATTTGTATATGTGCAAGATGGACTCAGGCAGGAAAACTTCCTGGTTTGACATAATGACCTAACCTTCCTAGCAGTGGATTTAGCTATTGATTCAATGTTATGGTTCCATTTGAGGTTGGAAGAGAGGGTGAAGCCAAGTAGGTACAGTGTATTACTTTCTGGGAGACTTACTTGGTTCATGCTGATGGGGGGTAGGAGGGACTGCATGTGGTGGTTGAAAGATAGCAGCTTTGTTTTAGAAGTATTAAAATTTACAAGCTGTTTCTTACCCCAGTCTACCACGGAGTAGAGGTCCTTCTCAAGATCAGCAGCAAGGTTATCTTTGTCCACCTTGCAAGATTTCTTACTAATTACTACCCCACTAAATTCACAATGCAAGGCTTCAATCTTCTAGGCTGCACAAGGATGTATAGACACACACAATATAGGCATTGACAGTAAAATGAGAACACTCTAATCCCATGAACTAAATAAAGGGTTCAGTTTGAAGTTCCCTGAAGGTTACATAGATCAATAGATACCTGAAGAAGGATGGAGAGTACAATGGTTGAAATGTTGTGAAGGAAAGACATTAGTCAAAGTTTAAATAATGCAAATAATCATGACCAATGTCTACTCATAAACTCAAGTAACAAATGTCTAACTATAGGCTCAAGTATAAAAGCAACCAATATTTATCTATAGCCTTAAGTATAATAAACAACAAATGTCTACTCATAGACTCAAGTATAAAAAACAACAGATTTTGATACTAAAAAAGGGAGACAACCATAGTTGTGATCGTCAAGCCAATTGCAAATGATTCTTTCCTTAGCGGAACAGTATGTGCTTTGTGAGGGCTACATAGAGTTTTGAATTCAGAGTTTTCCTTCTGGGTCCCATCCTTTTACTGTTGAAATAGTTAAATGCAACCACCACTTCCACTTCAACAGTTTCTTTTCTCACACTTCCCACTTGGAGAACTCTCTTCCATTTTTCTTCCTTCAGATAGCTACAATCTCCTAAAATTTAAATGCAACATCAATTGCCATCTATCTTCTTGAATCTTGTTCATCTTCTATTCTTTCCTCAATGTTCCTGTACCCAGTCCTTTTTTTCTTAATGTAATCTCCTGCGCACTAGTGGCAGTCCCTCTTTTCTTGGGATGAAATAACTAAAAAAAGAAGTTTGTTTTGCATATCTCACTACAATCATATTATGAAATAACTAACAGTATAGCCCAGCGTGGCTCGGGTGTAATGAAAGCTTTAAAACTAATCCATGGTCCTGGAGCTCAGACTCAGCCTAAAGAATATTTGTGTCAAGTTTGGTGAGAATCGGATAAAAATTGTGGATTTGTATAAAGGACATACAGACAGATAAACAGACACACATACAAACATCTTGCCTTTTATATATATATATATATATATATATATATTATATCGATTTTCTGCACTATTTTAAGGACTGCAACCTTGAAACTTCTAAATATCGTTTCTTGTGTCTTTGTCTATGAGTGTATCAAATTTGATTAAAATTGGGCCACTCCTTCTATGACCCGATTTTTTCGATTATCGATTTTCAATATTTATCAGGCGTACCTTGACACAAAACCTCGCTAAGAACACTTGTGGATGCTTATAGTACAACTGTGTAAATTTTCAAGAAAATCGGTTCAGCCGTTTCGGAGTCTATAGGTAACAGACACACACACACACACATACACACACACAAAGTTCCATTTATAAATAAGTTTAGATTTAGATGATATTGTTTTATCTCAGAAATTTAGATACCATTAAGCCAGATCATCTCCTTTACCAGCTTTACCAAAATCCCTTACAAGTATCTATGAGTTTTCAAACAAGCCAATTTATTTTCTTACCATGGTGATGACCCTCCCTCAATTTCATTTCTGACTGTACATGAGCAATTTCTTCCTTCAGCAGATAAACTTGTTCCTGGCAATTTTGGTTCTTGGCAGCCAAATCTGAAATCTATAACATTTATCTATATAATAAACAGCAATACATTTCTGTTTGTAATTGTTTCTCCATCCATACTTGACAAACTCACCCATTGAATTAACAACATGGTCTCATGACTTAGTAATGCAAAGAAAATGATATGTTATAGTAGCACGAGGCATATTTGGTGCCAACTGAAACAAAAAAGTCTCATGTTACTATAATAATGAAACTGAAAAACCTCTTGAAAAACTCTATCAAGGCTGAAACTTGAGGACAGGCAACTCCACTCAAAATATGGCCGCAGTACTCCATTTCTTGGTCTACCTGCATCTTTAGCGATGAGTCATACACAAGAGTTCCACTTGAAGTTAGGTGTGAGTTTGAGGCTCAATATTTGTTTTGCTCGTGCTAAACCTTGAAAAAACACTATATAAAATTCACCAATTTTTTTCCATAATCTTAAATGTGTTCAAACTCTTTAATTTTTTAACAAGAAAATCTCACGTTGATGCTAGATAGATAGATAGAGAGATAGATAGATAGATAGATAGATAGATATGAATAGACTGAGATAGATAGATAGATAGATAGAAATAGACAGGAATAGATAGATAGATAGAAATAGACAGGAATAGATAGATAGTGTGCGATGGATTAACTGTCATTTAAATGATGCCAAAAATAACACAGACATCTAATTTTAACAGATATACATGGTGTGAATGATCTACTGTTGTCTAAATGATGCCAAAATAAAAAAAAATGCTGACATCTCATTTTAATGGATACACAAGTGTGATGAATAAATTGCTGTCTAAATGACACAAAAATGAAAATACCACTGACATCTTATTTTAACAGATACATTTACCAAAATTACACAACACTGCTTTATAATATAAAAAATGACATGGTAGCACAAGGCATGCATGGTGCCAATTGAAACAAGAAAGTGTCATGTTACTCTAATAATGAAACTGAAAAACTTGAAAAATTCTATCAAGGCAAAAAATGAGAACTAGCCATAATAAGAAGAGTCTGGTACTTACTGGATTGGTACAGGAAACCAAGCACTTTTAGAATTTTGTACCCAGTCATATATCTGATTCACCAATTAGAAAAAAAAAATGGAAATTACCTTGCCTTCCAGCTGCAAAATTTGAGTGTTGGCTTCGGCTAATTCTTTCAAAAGTTTTCTTTCTTTCTCAGAACTTTTCTAGAAATAAAAAAAAAACAATCACCAATGTAACTGACAAGAGAATCATTAGACGACATCAAGCTATCTTTAGTGTGAGCATCAGTCAGTCAATCAGTTAAGTGCCACACGTGATACACGCTTTGGGTGATCATGTCTCAAAAGAGACATGACTGACTGGGCAGAAGATTATCCCACAGTAGATTGCCATTACTTTCTGTGGTAGACTGGTTGCCAGCCAAGGCTGTAGAAACCAATCTGTCCTGTTATTTATTCCATAACTGGAGGGAAGAGATAGATTAATATCTTTCCCAAGGGTATTTGCAAGTAAGTGAATGCAAAGAATTCAACTGGAATTCGAACTTGACTTCCCAATTTCTTGCTCCGAGTAGATTTCTGTTAAAAGAGAGAATGAATTTCTGTTTGAATTTCTAGGAGGAGGAGTTACATTATCGACATTTTGATTATTGTCTGTTTTAACCATTGTGTCATCTTTACAGTCTTTGCCAGGTGTGTATCAATCCAGATAACCTACAGGGAATTTTGAACAGAACCCTTTATTTAATTTACACGGTTAGACTGTTCTTGTTTCATTGTACTTAGTTATTGCTCACCCTGTTTTCACTGAATCCAAGTATATATAGCCCAGCCCAAGGATTGAACTCACAGAACAATAGTCTAGTGCAGTGTTTCTCAACTTTTTTAACTTCAGGGCACACTTGAAGAATATCTAAAACTCTCAGGTGCAATTTGAATTTTAATAAAGAAAAATTAGTCATGAAATTTGAAAATAGGAAGATAATAAAGAAGCTTTTAAGAATAAAGATTTTTTAAATATAAAATTAATTCATAAATTGCATGGCTGGCCACTCATATCCAAAGACGTTTGTCTACAAGGGCGGCTAGCTAATCCCCATTGCAGATGCCTGCTGAGGCACAATTCTGTTCAGAGCCCACCTGTGGATTATACTGCAAAAAAGCTGAGTGAACCTCATTTACATTTTCTGGGAGAGAGCACATTATCTGACATGAACAACAAGCTGAACAAGGCCAGGATGCTCAAACCCTCGGTCACAATGACTTATGACTTCATGCTAGAACAACCATCAAAAGCTCCTGAATAGTCCTGTCTACCCATTTTTACTCAAAAGGCTTGTGTTAACCTGTGGTATGGTTTTCAGGCACTCCCAAAAAGGTGCTGCATGCTAGGATCGCCTCCTGCAGACTGATAACATCAATTTTCTAACAAATCAATCATGGTGAGATTTGAACCCAAGCTACATGGTCAGAAAACAAATGTTCTAACCCTTGACCATGAAATTACTCTTCTGTTAATTTAATTGTGCACCTGGCTTCCTTTCAGGGTGCATTACCCTTGACCATGAAATTACTCTTCTGTTAATTTAATTGTGCACCTGGCTTCCTTTCAGGGTGCATTACCCTTGACCATGAAATTACTCTTCTGTTAATTTAATTGTGCACCTGGCTTCCTTTCAGAGTGCATTAGCGCAACTGTTCGCACTGGTTGAGAAAACGCTGACCTAGTGGCTTAAAGAATTGGTTTGTGAATTTCGTGACATAGTAATTGTGAGTCCAGTTTTTGATTGGACTAATATTTTTTTTTATATATGTTGAAACAATATCATCATTGTGTCAGTCAGTTAAGTGCCATGCGCGATACACGCGATACACGATTATCCCGCAGTAGGTTGCCATTGCTTTCTGCGGTAGACTGGTTGCCGACCAAGGCTATAGAATCCAATCTGTCCTGTTATTTAACCCATAACTGGAGGGAAGAGACGGATTAATACCTTTCCCAAGGGTATTTGCGCGTAAGTGAATGCAATGAATTCAACTGGAATTCGAACTCGGTTCCCCGATTTCTCGTTCCGAGCCGATATCCACTGTGCCACAAATGTCATATTAACAAATGAGAGGATTTATTCTTATTTTGTTGATGAATAAGGAATCAAGTTATTATTAACATTTCAACAAATACCAAGCAAAATTTATTTCAGTTTTGTTTGTTCTTACTTGCATTTAAAAGTAAGTATCAGTCAGTCAGTTAAGTGCCATACACGATACACGCTT
The DNA here is from genome assembly GCA_037127315.1 of Ascarosepion bandense. Classification (NCBI taxonomy): domain Eukaryota; kingdom Metazoa; phylum Mollusca; class Cephalopoda; order Sepiida; family Sepiidae; genus Ascarosepion; species Ascarosepion bandense. Next base: position 2,622,800 of record JBBBDQ010000762.1, on the reverse strand, counting down.
GGGCGATCATGTCTCAAAAGAGACATGACTGACTGGGCAGAGGATTATCCCGCAGTAGGTTACCATTGCTTTCTGTGGTAGACTGGTTGCTGACCAAGGCTACAGGACCCAATCTGTCCTATTATTTAACCCATAACTGGAGGGAAGAGACGGATTAATACCTTTCCCTAGAGTATTTGTGCGTAAGTTAATGCAAGGAACTCAACTGGAATTCAAACTCGGCTTCCCGATTTCTTGTTCCGAGCCGATTTCCACTGCACCAGGCACAACGCACATCCAAAAGTAAGTATATTGTTATTAAAAAAAAAAGAAAAAGTAAGTATATTGTTATTAAAAAAAAGAAAAAATAAGTATATTGTTATTAAAAAAAAGTATATTGTTATTAAAAAAAAGTAAGTATATTGTTATTAAAAATAAAAAGAAAAAGTAAGTATATTGTTATTAAAAAAAAGAAAAAAATAAGTATATTGTTATTAAAAAAAAAGTAAGTATATTGTTATTAAAAATAAAAATAAAAAGTAAGTATATTGTTATTAAAAAAAAGAAAAAAATAAGTATATTGTTATTAAAAAAAAGTATATTGTTATTAAAAAAAAGTAAGTATATTGTTATTAAAAAGAAAAAGAAAAAGTAAGTATATTGTTATTAAAAAAAAGAAAAAAATAAGTATATTGTTATTAAAAAAAAGTAAGTATATTGTTATTAAAAATAAAAATAAAAAGTAAGTATATTGTTATTAAAAAAAAGAAAAAAATAAGTATATTGTTATTAAAAAAAAGTATATTTTTATTAAAAAAAAGTATATTGTTATTAAAAAAAAAGTAAGTATATTTTATTAAAAATAAAAAAAAAGTAAGTATATTGTTATTAAAAATAAAAATAAAAAGTAAGTATATTGTTATTAAAAAAAAGAAAAAAATAAGTATATTGTTATTAAAAAAAAGTATATTGTTATTAAAAAAAAGTATATTGTTATTAAAAAAAAAGTAAGTATATTTTATTAAAAATAAAAAAAAAGTAAGTATATTGTTATTAAAAAAAAGTAAGTATATTGTTATTAAAAATAAAAAGAAAAAGTAAGTATATTGTTATTAAAAAAAAAAGAAAAAAAGTAAGTATATTGTTATTAAAAAAGGAAAAGAAAACTTATTTTTAAAGGAATAATGAAACTATTAAAGATCATCATTTTTTTAAAATTGTTCTCTCTCCTTAATAATGTTTTCTTCTCATATTAGATACGTTTACTTATCATTCTCTTCACATTCCTGCCTGGTCTTTTGAACAGGAGTTTTTTTCTGTTTGTTTTCCTAATTTCTTTGTATGTGATTTCCATGAAACCAAAATGCATCTCAGTTTTCTTCAGTTAATTCGTCGTCCTGCGGCCTTGGCCGAGATAGAACTCACTACACCCCTCCAGTATTCCCTGTGCATTTGGAACCCTGGCGCAGTTTGCAGCAAAATTCATAATCTTGTCAAATAGCTGAATACTTGATGCTTCGCCAGGGCTACCAAGGGTGTTTTTATTGTGACACCAACACTAGATGGGTTGCCTCCAAGCCCCATCCTGTTATTTAACCCATAACTATCTTATTATACTGAAAATATTAATTGAAAACAGACTCTAATAAACAGATCTTTGTGTGATTGTGTGTATGTCTATATTTATGTTTCACCTATCATTTGGTTCAAACTTCTCCTTGGTCTTTTGAACAGGAGCAGAGATTTATCACTTGTTTTCTGTTTAGGATTCAGTTCCTTCCAAAGTTTTTTTAATTTTCTTTCACTCCCAGTAGCCTCTTGCATCTTAGTGGCATTATTGCCATGAAGCCAGCATGCCAAACCCTATAAAATGCTTTCAAGATATCTAGATATCTTTTACCCTTTCTTCAATACCCTCTGTACCCAGTCTTTTTTCTCACTGTAACCCCCTGCACACTAGTGGCAGTTTTGCTTTACTTGGGATGAAATGATTAAAAAATGTCTTAAATTTTTCTCTGAGACACCACACAGCCCTTTGCCATTTCTTTGAGTTTGTTTTAAATTTTTATTATCTCTGTTTGAAAAGTGTTTCCATAGAAATGTATTCTGTTTGCCCAAGCTTTGCTTTCAGAAAAGACCAGCAGAACTGACTGACTTGGCAAAGAGAGGTTTGACTAAGTGACCATTATAACATGCCTGAGAGAGATAGAGAGAGAGAGAGAAGTACTTATACCTTCCCCAAGAGCATTTGTGCTAAGTGAACACAAGTATAATATGGCCCCTGGCTGCATCCAGTCAGCCTCCCTGACCTTTGGCTGATTCCGCTCACACTGTGTTGCTGATCTTGGATTAACCAAAGCAGGACTGTGTATTACCACTTGATGAAGATGGTCCAGACATGTGCGGGATTGGTATCTGATGAAAACCAGATTTAAGACCGCAATGACACAGTGTAGATTTATATATATTTATATATATTAAATAATTACAAGATTACAAACAAGTAAAAATTAGTGACGGAAAAGAAAAGTCAGTTGGATGGTATTTCAGTAGCATGGTAATATTCGTGGTGTATTATTTCTTCGAAATGGTTGAATTTACTATATCTCCCTCTCTCATCTTCCTCTTTGTTGTTTAGCAGCAGGCGAGTTTTCAGGTCGATCATATTTCAAATCTCTTTCCAACCTCTTTTTCCAAGATACAGGAACCAACTGACTAATCCTTCTCTTACCCACTTCCTGAAACCCCCTATAACCTGTCCCTCTTTCTCATAACTTTCCTCCTATGTAACTTCCTGTGTAACTTTCCTCCTATGATTTTTTTTTCCTCCTTTCTCATAACTTTCCTCCTATGTAACCTCCTATGTAACTTTCCTCCTATGATTTTTTTATAATCATATCACCCCAAGCAAGGCAGTAAACTGCCTTGCTTGGGGTGATATGATTATAAAAAAAATTACATTTAACCATTTTGACTTCCAATAGCAGGGGAGAAAACACACTCTCTCTATTTGTTTGCCTGCTTTTATCAACTGTCCTGGTAACCCAGTACACAGGAAATTGTCAAGGCTACATTTCAACCTAGGGTCACACATCGTCAAAACCCACTGACATATGTTGTGACTGGAATCACTTTGATAAATTTTCTTAAAAATAATTTTGTACACAGTATACTTCATACCTGGGTTTTTCCACTTGTTAACATTTCAGCTACTTTTCCCAACAAAAATAATTATATTCTCCAATTTTAGAAAACCTCTTCTCATTTTGAAAATCACTTAAAATTAATACCAGCCATCTGAAAATAGGGTTACACAAGCAATTTCAGTCAATTCCATTTTCTGTACTAATAATACATTATCCGCTAACTCTTCCAACAAAACTTTGTACTTTCAGGTGAATTAGAAAACACCAACTACATTCTCTACAGAAGAGTAAAACATCCTAAAAGAAGACACCTTCTGTGTGAATGTTTGCTGACTTCAGTATAAACCAGGCTCACATTTACTTGTGGCTTAAGTATAAACAGGACTGATGTTTACTTTCTACCTCAAGTATAAACCATATTGTTATTTACATTTAACTAAAGTATAAACAGAACCAATACTTGAATTCTGCCTCAAGTATAAAGTCAATCAATGTTTACTTACTGACCCAAGTATAATAAAAACAGGTTTTGACATGTCAGTAAGTTAACCAGTCCAAATTAACCATCAAACCAAAATTATTTAATAGCAATATTTTTCTGACCTAGGTTTGAACATAAACATACAAACCTCTCTTTCAATGCTTGCTTCCATCTTATGTTGGAGAACAATGTCAGCGTGTTTTGCTTCGAGATGTTCGTTCAGGTTTTCCTGGTCTTGCAGTTTCTGTTGCGACAAATTCAGTTCCAATTCCAGTTGGGTAAATCTGTAATTGCAATTTGGATTTTTTTTCATTTATTTTCATTCAATGATAATAAATTTAATTTAAATGGTCACATGGGGAAAGTAACACATATCTCATCAAGGAAGACATTATATTTATTTAGCCTGGTGTTGGTTAATGAAGTTGGTGGCATAGAAATTGTGAGTTCAATCTCTGGGCCTGACTCAGACTCATTGGAAAGAAAAATAAGCAATAACTGAGAGTTATAAAAAAAAGAAACAAGAAAATATATGTGATGAATAATCAAGAGTGGTCTCCTCTTGTTTCATAGTATCAGTAAACAGAAATAGCTCTCTCTAAGAGGAGAGAGAGCTATTTCTGTTTACTGATACTATAAAAGGGAACTATATGTGAACCTTGTATTCTCAGTTGAATAAAGCTTTTTTAAATCCAATACCAGTGTACTTTTGTCATTACAATATGCTTAGGTATGAAGAGCAGAATGAGAACTACCTTTTCTCAAGGATTAAATATCAATTCAAAATTACCTGTCACCAGAAAGGAGTCAGAAAGCAAAACAGATGAAATGTGATAACAACAACAAAGATGAAAAATAATAAAACTTCATGTGGTGATAAAATCTGTCCAACTTACCTCCCCTCCTTGTTGTAACTCTTCTACACTATTAAAGGCTCCAACACAGTGGCGATGTTGTAGCTCAATAAATCTTCAGTAAGCACAATTCCAGCTATTGTTGTTCACTACACTTCAATTTTGTTCTGAAATCTCCTAAGCCATGTTAACTTTTGTTTTCATTATAGATGAATGGATAGCTATCTGTTTTGACAGACAGATATTGACAAGGCCACTCAATATTCATTTGGTGAGCCTACTATAGCGGGTATCTCTTCTCTTATTTCATTTGTAGTAAGGGGTAGTAAGATTCCGTAGCATGTTAACGGAATTTGGCCTTGTGGGAAGATAGCCCGGGATAATTCATAAATGATTATAAATTCAAGAAAGGCAATTTTGAGTGTAAAATAACATTTATACATATATACATTTCAATTAATGTTTTACAATTAAAACAATACTTGGAATAAAGGTCCAGCAAATTTAGAAAGAGTTTATGGCAGATAATAATGAGCTGAAGGAGATAAAAGAATGTTCAAGGAAGATATAACGCTGAAAGGTAAAAAGCTGGGTAGTATGATTAATGTTCATTATCAAGTTGCCGTTTCTAAGGTCAGTTAGTACTTTGAGAACAGGGCATGAAGAAGCAGATGAACATAGTAGCCGCTCGACATATGTCAAGGAAGAAACTAATTACACTCTTCTCCTCTGTCTGTGCCTGTCTGTCTGGGTGCCTTTTGTCACGGCTTTTATATTTTTCCTTCTAGCTCAAAACGCTGGTCGTTTCACATTTCATCCTTGTATTTGGTTCCGGGCTTCTCATTGGCTGATAAATAAAAATGGTAATTTGATATTTGATTAATTTTTATTTTTCAACCGGAACATCTGTGCAAATCCACTTGCATATGACGACTTTTTATTCATTAGCTTTCTGGTCGGCATAGAGCCAACATCCGGTTTGCTCGCTTTTGCTCGGTTGGGGGTATCACCACACTACTTTTAAAAAGTTATGTCTTATGTTTTTACTTTTGTAATTAATACTTAAAAATTTATTATTATAACTTTTTGGTATTTATTTCTATATTTATTCCCTGTTAAATGTGATGCAGTGGATGTCGACTTGGAACGAGAAATTGAAGAGCCGAGTTCAAATTCCATTTGAATTTGTTGCATACACTCACACTCAAATACCCTTATAAAAGGGATAAATCCATCTCTTCTCCCTGCAGCTATGGGTTAAATAGTTGGGCTGATTGGGTTCTATAACCTTGCTTGGCAACCAGTCTACTGCAAAAAGAAATGGAAACCCACTGGAGCAAAAATCTTCTGCCTAGTCAGTCATAGATTGGAACAAACTTGATCGCCCAAGCATGTATTATGCATGGCACTTAACTACATGTTATCTTGCCCAGATTATAAAAGATTTTGCGTAGGACCAACACCCTTACCTGTAAAAGAGATAAGTTACAAAAGCATTGACGACTCCATCATTGATGATGAGGTGCCGTTGATGTCTACTGGGTGCGATAGGGTAGAAGAAGTCAGTACTGTCACTAAGATGCAAGAGGACACATTTTTTTTTTTAATCATTTCACCCCAAGCAAGGCATTCCACTGCCACTATTGCACATTAGGTTACATAGGGGAAAGTGATGAGAAAGTGGTTAGATATAGGAAATGTCAGAAGGAGGGTGATAGCTGGGTAAGGATACTGAGGATGAGGGTTGGGTAGATGGGAAGAGTGTCTGAGAGAATGGATGAGAGTTAGTGTGTTAGGAGGTGTCTATTGACCTTACATTTAAACTCCTGGAGATTGTAGCTGTCAGGGAAGCAAGTATGTGAAAAGGAATTCTACAGGCGGGAAGTGTGAGAAAAGAAGCTGTTGGAGTAGAAATTGCGGTTACATTTGATCAGTTTCACTGTAAAATGGGTGGGACGTAGTTGCTAATCTAGTACCTCGTGCCTAGGGGACATCAATGATCTGAATACATTGGAGCAGAAGCCGTGAAAGTATTTATAGAAGAGGCACAGGGAAGCCACGTCAAACCGGGGAGAGAGTGACTTGGAATAAAAGAAAATGTTACTGGTGAGAGCAGTTTCCTATGACTGAGAAAAAGCTGGTGTTGTATAGTCCTAGACCCACACTGACTATTGGATAATACCTACCCAGTATTGTTCATATGTAAATCTTGCCAAATCTTGTCAGCGCTGCCTACTGTATGTAGAATGTTGTCTCTCAACAGCCAATTGTTGAAGAGGACATGACTTCTAGTATTTACTACACTGCATGAAACCAACTCTGGGGCTCTTGTCAGGTTGACCCAATTCTCCATTACAGAAACATAAAAGAACAAGTTTCAAGGAGACAAAAGGTGATGATGTCATGTTACATTTAAATTTTTGAAGATTGTAGTTGGTAGGAAAGCAAGAAACTGAAAGTGAATTGTGTAATTAATGTGCATTGTAGGGCAGTGGATATTGGCTTGGAAAGAGAAATTAGAGAACCAAGTTTGAATTCCGGTTAAATTGGTTGCATTCACTTATGCACAAGTACTTTTGGGAAAGGTATTAATCTGTGCCTTTTCTTTCCAGCTATGGGTTAAATAGCAGGACAGATTGGGTTCTACAGCCTTGGTTGGCAACCAGTCTACTGCAGAAAGTAATGGCAACCTACTGTGGGAAAATTTGGATATTGGCCTAGAAAGAGAAATCAGAGAACCAAGTTTGAATTCCAGTTGAATTCATTGCATTCACTTAAGCACAAATACTCTTGAAAAAGGGAATAATCCGTCTCTTTTTTTTTCAGCTATGGGTTAAATAACAGAACAGATTGGGTTCTACAGCCTTGGTTGGCAACCAGTCTACTGCAGAAAGTAATGGCAACCTACTGTGGGAAAATTTGGATATTGGCCCAGAAAGAGAAATCAAAGAACCAAGTTTGAATTCCAGTTGAATTCATTGCATTCACTTAAGCACAAATACTCTTGAGAAAGGGATTAATCCGTCTCTTTTTTTTCAGCTATGGGTTAAATAGCAGAACAGATTGGGTTCTACAGCCTTGGTTGGCACCCAGTGTACTGCAGAAAGTAATGGCAACCAACTGTGGGAAAATCTTCTGTCTGGTCAGTCATTTCTTGAAAGAGACATGAGCGCCCAATCTTGTATCACAAATGGCATTTAACTGACAGATTGGCTTAAGTGCATTAACAAGTTTTTGTTCTTCTAACATCTCTCTAGCTGTCTTTATTTTCATTTGATTTTAAATGATTGTAGAGCCATGTCGTTTGATGGCCAGATATTGACAAGGCCACTCAATATTTATTTGGTGATCTTACTTTTAAAAATTAATATCCTATGTTATTTTATTTTTATTAATATTGAAAATGTATAAGCTTTTGGTCTTTGTTTCTATTTTTACTTACTATTAAATAACTAATAAAATCTAATTATTTGTAATCTTTGTATTGATTGCTTTAATAACAGTGAATGGTGGTAAATAGTTGCAAAAATGTTTGCCTGATCAAAATGAGTATTTATTATTTTTTTTTAATCATTTCACTCAAAGCAAGGTGATAAAGTCACTAAGATCCAAGGGGTTATTGAGACTAAAGGAAATTGAGAAAACATTATTAAAAAGAAAGGACAATAAAAAGAACAGAACTCAAGAAGACAGAAGATGACAATTGACATTGCATTTAAATTTCTTAAAATTAACTGGAAAGCAAAAAGTCGAAAAAGATTTCCATGGGTGAGATGTGAAAAACTATTAGATTGGAATTTACAGTTTGTGAGTTACCCTTCTTGGCTTTGCCCAAAATGCCTATTAGGGGTCACTCTTTAAGTCTATAAAAAAGGCAAGTATATTTTCTCTTTCTGTCTCTTGCTTTTAGATGTAGTTAAATGGAGAATATGAACACTGCCGATGGGGCACATTCACTTCCTTGGTCCTCTGTTGACTTTTGAACTCTCTCACATATGCGCATACACACACATTCTACCACACACTTCTTTCTCATATACACACACAAACACAAATACATTCTCATGACTTATACACAAGTATACACGGTGTTCTTTTTAGACACCAAAAGTTCTTTGCTTAAATCAAATTAAAAATGGTTTGTATCATTTCCAAATGACTGAAAAGGAGTTGTTAAGATGAGTTATAGCCCTTGACTAAAAAGAACGTTTGGTTGTCTGCCCTTGTCACACCGTGACATAAAAAAATAAAAATACACTATTATACTTTATCAATATTTTCTTTTCATTGAGTATCATTTGGATCAAGAAATTACTGTCTGTTTCAGAAAGATGTTTTTTTGATGACAATCTTCCCAGAGAATTATTTTTTAAAATGTTTAGAAACGTTGCCTTTTGATTCATTTCCTTGATCTTCTGTTGACTTTTGAACTCTCTCATACACACACACACACACATGTATACACACACTTATTTCACACACAAACAAGCACATTCTTCTTATAATGAGTTTGAACGATTTTTTTTCCTTTCAGAACAATCGTGTACACATGTAATTTATTTTGTTAATAATATGCATTGTTGCTTATATTAACTTTTTTGTGCTTTTATCTTTACCCAGACTCACATGAGTCCGCCAATATTGTTTACAGGATAAATGTTCCAGGAATCCATAAATGCAAATATAAATCATTCATATACCTCACAACATAATCGTGACTAATTATGACTGAACACAATAGAATCCTGCAACAAGTTACTTCTAGAAATTTTAACAGTAAAATGATGGGACCTATCTGCCAAGCTAGTATTACACTTAAATTCTTAAAGTCAAGGTACCAAAGAACGAATGAGAAAATTATGAGAAACCCAGGGTTAATGCCTGCTATGTGTGGCTGCATGTCAACTGGCATAGATTGAAAGAAAAATAAAAAACAAATGATCTTACTTGCAGTACAACTCATTAAAAGCTTCAGTTTTTTCCTCCACTAATTTCTGCAGTTGTTTAAATTTAAAACCAGTATTTCTGAAAGTATTAAAATCACAATCAATAATTTTTACATAGATTTCTCTTTTTTATACTCAAGACAAAATTTATATTTTTCTCCAAAAGAAATGTATATTTATTACATGGAATACTGTTATTATACTTATCACTAGGAATGTTGTTTGAAGCTAATTTTATAAGTAAGATGGGCAGCCTTCCTATGCAGTTAGTATTCAAAATAAATCCTATGCATTCCCAGGACTCAAATACATGAAACCAACTCATTACTGCCACAGCTGCTAAATAACCTCTTAAGAGAAAAAAAAATTGAGTCATGAGTCTAAATACAAACAAATTCATTACATACTACTTGAAGTGGGCGTCTTTTTTCTGATGGGTCATAAAAATGATCAGTATACAAATCAAAAAACACATCAATATAAAATCTTTGAAGAATCTGAACAAAATAGTGGCTCAAGCTTTGCTTTGTTACAATTGTAGCATTAAAATTAAAATATTAAAATATCCACAACAATATTTTTAATAGCTACAACATTTTTTTATAGCCACACCATTTTTAATAGCCACAGCAATTTGTTTAATGATCACAGCATTTGTTAAATCAGTACTTCAGTGTTTAACAGACACAATATATTTGCTTTAGAAGCTATATCAGTTTGCCACATTTTAAGAGTCAAACTATTTTGGTTATTAGCTATATCATATTAATAAGTACAATATATTTTAACAGACCCACACTGTTTACTAGCTACATTATTTTATTAGCCACCTCAATCTGTTTAATTTCCATATTATTTTGTTTAAAAGCCACTACAATCCATCAAGCTGTTTAATAGACACTTCCTTTTGTTTAATAGCCACATCAATTTGTTTAATAGCCACCTCAATCTGTTTAATAAACAAATCAATTTGTTTAATAACCACATCAATCTGTTTAACAGCCACATCAATTTGTTTAATTTCACCAAATATCTCAAATTGAAATGTTGCTTCTTTATTTTTTAGCCAAACTTTCTTATGCCCCATCAGAAACCATGTCTATTTCAAGCAGATTAAAAACACAAATGAATTGAAATTTCAGAGATTATTTATGCTTGCCCCTGGGTCAAGAAAATACCCCAAATATTTTGTATATTGCATACTGTAATTCAATGTCCAGTCTTGGTGTTTCATAGCGTCATCTAATCAAATAGTCATGAATTAATTTTATTTACAAACTTACTTTTTTTCTGTTTTAAGGTCCTCTTCAGCGTGATTCAATTGATCCAATAAGTCTATGACCTTAAAAAAAATGAATAAAGGCATTCAAAAATAAACACATAAATGTAGATGTATCTGTATAATGCGTTTGTACACATAAAGAATGAAGGACTATTTGTGAGGTATTACAAAAATGCAAAATATGTGAATGAGTTTATATTTTGTCTGAATTTCTAAGAGGAGGTTCTTCCAGCGGGCATTCATGCCATGAACTTTGCTATTTCCCAATTCCTTACGCAAGTGGTGGACTTCCCCACTCGCTTCCCAAGCACTCCTCGGGTCATTCCTCACTACTAGATACATGTTTCACCTCTGCGCCTGACGCCTGTCAAGTCTCACAGCTTTGCCGTCTCGGCAACTCCGACCACGCTGTAGTCTGTCTCAGTATTTCTTTCCAATCTCACTCACCCCAGGAGCCCCCTACCTATAGGACCTCCTACCTCTTCCAAAAAGCTGACTAGGAGGCCTTTCGCAATTTTCTCTGTGACATCCCTTGGGGAAAAGTGTTCGACCTATCAGTTGATGACTGTGCCTCTGAGGTCTCGTCATGGGTGAAAGCTGGCATTGATGCCTTCATACCCACCAGGAAGTATTGCTTAAAACCTCATTCCTCTCTGTGGTTCTCTCCGGCCTGCTCAGCCGCCATTGCCAACAGGAATCATTACTTCCGTCTATTCTGGAGACAGTCAACTGATCACAATAGGCGCCTGTTCATATCTGCTCGCAATGAGTGCAAGAGAACCCTAAATGATGCCAAACGGTTGCTTGCTGAGAGAATGCGACAGCGCATAGCTGACCACAAGTTCGGCTCCAAGAACTATTGGAGGATTAGCAAACGACTGCTCAACAATAGGAAATCCTCAATACCTCCTTTAATACATGAATTTGAGGTTCTCACGTCATCTGCGGACAAAGCTGAGTGCTTTGCCCGCAGATTCTCATCCAACTCCACATTTGACTCGTCCGGAGTACACCCACCCGACTTCCCTATTAGAACTGAGGCCAAACTGCACGACGTATATATTACCCCAACAGTAGTATCCTGAGTAATTTCAAAACTTGATCCCCATAAGACGTGTGGAGACGATGGAATCCCAGTGATAGTCCTTAAGAGGTGTGCTCCTGAACTTTCCCCTGTCCTCTCTAAACTATTTAACTACTGCCTTTCTGCTTCCTGCTTTCCAGCATGCTGGAAGTTCTCTTCAGTCGTTCCTGTATTTAAGAATTGTGGTGAACCCTCGGACACATCCAACTATCGCCCTATCAGTCTTCTACCGATATTTGGGAGAGTATTCGAGGCCATAATCAATGCTGAAATAGTTCATCATCTCACTGCCCACAAACTCTTCTCTGACAGGCAATATGGATTCCGCTTTGCCAGGTCCACGGCCGACCTGCTAACAACCATAACGGAGTATGTGCTACAGGCCCTTGATGAGTCTGAAGAGGCTCGTGCAGTTGCTCTGGACATCTCCAAGGCTTTCGACAGGGTTTGGCACTCTGGCATCCTATGCAAACTACGGGGTTACGGTATTACCGGTTGCCTGCTTGACCTAATCCATTCTTTCTTAAATAACCGCAAAATGAAGGTCATTTTGAATGGGCGTGCCTCTTCGTTCTACAGCACGAATGCTGGTGTCCCACAGGGCTCTATTCTGGGCCCAACGCTCTTCCTTATTTTCATCAACGACCTCCCAGATGAGGTCAAGTCCCAAGTAGGCATCTATGCAGATGACACTACAATATACTCCCGCTCCAGTAAGAAACCTGTTGTGGCGGACAGACATAATCTCGCTGCTGACCTTGAACGGGATCTACACTCTGTGGTGAACTGGGGCAAGAAGTGGCTTGTCAACTTCAATTCGTCTAAGACCAAGCTGTTGTCTGTCAACCATTAGAGGCAACCTCTCCTGCCTCCCATAAGCATGGACCAAGCGATTCTCCCGGAGAGCAATACACTACGCCTCCTCGGACTTACCCTGTCCTCAGACCTCAAATGGAACCACTATATTGAATCCATAGCAAAATCTACTGCTAAGAAGGTTGGGTCCCTATGTCGATCCAGGATGTTTTTTTCGCCTGAATCCATCCTGCATATATACAAGTCAACCATCCGTCCGTGCATGGAGTACTGCTGCCATTTATGGTCAGGCGCCCCTGCTGTTCTCCTCAGTGTTCTTGACAGGCTCCAAAGGAGAGTCTGTAATGTGATAGGTACTGATCTGGCGGCTCAACTGCAGCCACTTCCCCACCGTTGAAATGTGGCCTCCCTTTGTCTGTTCTATAAATACTTTCATGGCTTCTGCTTGGACGAACTTAAGTCACTGGTGCCTCCTCAACAGGTGTTTACACGTGCAACCATACTGGCAACTAGGTCCCACCCATTCACAGTCAGGTTAGCCAAATGCAGAAGACAATTCTACTCCTGCAGCTCCTTCTCTCGCACTTCCCGCCTGTGGAACTTGCTCCCGTATTCTTGCTTTCCTGACGGCTACAACCTCCAGAAATTTAAATGCAAAATCAATACTCATCTACTAACCACTGGACTCTAGCTCTCTCCCCTCCCCTGTATAACCTTCACTTTCTCTCCACCTATGTATCTGTCATCACACCTGCTTTCTCAGCTTTCTATTGCTCCTTTCTAACTAGTTTGTACTCCTCACTCTTTTCTAATTAATCTTTTTACAGTTATGTAGCCCCCTGCACATCAGTGGCATTTCCGGCTTGCTCGGGGTGAAATGATTAAAAGAAAAAAATCTATTATACATTGACTATTTCAATTCAAAGTCCTTATATTTATTACTTTCATCAAACTGTTTTGAATACTGTACTCTCCAGTCACCACTATGTACATGTTGCATTTGATAACTGTCTGGGATAGTTGACTGGAAATCTTTATTTGATACATGCTGATATGTTGATTGCATTCTTAGAACTTTAATAAAAATTGTCATTTTAATTAAATGGTCAGGTAATGAAAATGTGTAAACAGGCTGAATGGAGGAGGAGATTGATATCACAAAGAAAGAACGAACAGAAACAAATTCTGAAACTTCTTAGTGCAACCCCCCACTCTCTCTTAAGGTTCCTTCAGCCCACCATGGTTACCATCTAGCTGACCCTTCACTCATTAATGCCATGTTGATTTGTTGCATGGTTCTACTCAATCTAGCCAGCATCTGTCTCCTTCACGATCCTTCACTCATTTGCTATATCATGTTTTTGAACTCAGAGGGTGAGAAAATCACTGATGAAGTAAACATATGAAGAACAGGTCAATGGCTGCAAGCTACACACAAAAAAGGATTCTTTGGAATAAAGAATCAACTTGGGTGAAAAGTGTAATGATTTGGTTTATATATGATTTATTGTATACTGCAGATTTAACCCTTCCAACTTACTGTTATAATCAAATGACACTGGGATCCCCTTTTGGAGTTTTCAGCTGGTGTTAGTAGTAATTAAAGTTTTAAGTTCTGGTCTTCAGAGTTGGCACAAGGTTTTGGTCAGAGGTTTCAGAAAATAATGGGAATTCCAGTGGCAGTACTGTGGAGACTCTTCAACTTGTCCAAACCTCAAGCTTAGATGGAGTCCTGTATTTGGCATATGTGTGTTTGATGAGAGTCTGGGTTTTGGTTGTCTTTCACCTTTTGCATCAGCCTTTTTCTAATATCCCATATTTTGAAAATATGTTTACTCAAGTAATTTTCCAAATTTAGGAATCGTCCAGCCTCCTTTTCAGAGTGGTCAGAAGAATCAAGCTGCCCCTTAACTTTAACTCCCTTCACATTTCATCTTGCACCATCACTCCATATAGGTTATGCTAATCTCTCTCTCTTCCTTATCTCACTTTCTCAGCATCTAATCTCAGCACACCTCAAGGGTTGGTACACTATGTGATGAAACTAAACTTTTAGTATGCATAGGTGAAAAGAGTGGTTTCCAGTGATTAATCTTCCTTTATCAGCTTGTTTTTAGGTTATTTCTCAATCGACCAGGTCACACAGTATGTTACCTATGGTCACTTCAGGGCTAGTAATTCATTTTTATTTATCTCTTGTATCCAAAAAAAAAACCCTAAATAATGTTGGCCATAAAAATTTGGACAAATGTCACAGAAATTACAATGAACCCATCCCCAATCTTAGGCACGAATATAGGTATATTTTTTTATAGCTGATTCAAACCAGATGTTTTTCCTGGCTCTTTGTTCAGAACAATTTTAGATGTTATTTCAGTAATCATCCACATTTTTTTTATCAACAATGTTTTTCTATTTTCCAGGCTTGAAATCTTCAAGGATACGTTGTCTCTTTCTTATCAGCGAGAAGAGAGGGAAGAACAGGTAGTCTTGGTTTTGCTGAATCTTACTGAATTCCATCTAGTGAAATTTGGGTTCTGTTCTCCTTTGAACTGTTTGAGATGCATTTTGTTATTTTGAAACATAATTTTTCAAAGTATTTTGTTTTTAATTTTCTTCCTAACTTTCCAATCCCCTTTCCTGAAAATTTCAACAATTATCATCCAGCTCGTAGTCTCTTTCTTTTTCCTTTTTGTCTTTCTTTTACTTTGTTTTTTGTTTAACTCCCTAGTGTCACACTAGGAAGAACAGGAAATATGAGAGCTATAGAAATAAGGACTACATACCTCAATAGATTTTTAAAAAAGTGTTTTTCTTTAGCCTTCTTGGACACTTACGATGCTATACTACCCGAGAAAATAGTGTGGTAATTAAAACAAAGATAAGGGAAACTGGTCTGAAATAATTAGTGTATAATTTGGGTAGGGATTTAATATATTCATTATTTAATTTGTATAATATTGTTAAAAATGATAAGATCACTAATATATAGAGTAGAACTTCTGCGTAAGAGTAGCTGTGTATCTTGCATTAGATTTAGCTAGGATTAGAGTGTAGTTGATTCAGAGTTTAAAAAAAAAAGGAAGGCCTCTATAATTCTTTGTTGGCTTTTTAATTTTATTATTAGATATTAGCAGTGTACCTAACATTTCTGTAACATTGCCTATTTACATTAAGATCTGCTTTCAGAGCAGAGATGAATATTACAAGAAAATCGGAAATTTGTATTTATAAGGTTTGATTCAGCTTTGTTTAGGCTATGAAAACATTCATGGTTGAGCAGTCTAAGACACATCAGATCAATTGATGGCTTCCTATGTGTTGTTAGAGGTAGCAGGCTCAAATCCTGCTGAATGATACACATTTTTCTAACAAAATTTCTCAAAAATATTCAGGCCGGTAGATATATATAAATATACCATTTAATTAAAAACAGAGTATCTACTCAAATATGAGTATCTATTAAAACATAATGTTCAAACAAATATATATATATATATATATTAGACCTTAATATCAGGAGTATGACAAGAAGGAAATGAGAGCTCCAGTCTATTTAATCTTTTTATAGACTATACTCTTTGCATCTACAAGCACATATGTGAAGAAATGGGCACTTATTCTTGAAGCATTCCATACCATTTCCCAAATGAATCTACTAATAGAAAACAGTGATCCTGCTTTCCCTCCTGATGCTAATGTTCTGATAATGAGGAGGGATATGCTGATGACATAGGTATTCATAGTTAGTAGATAAATTATCTTGAACAAAAAAAATCAGCATTCTCTAACAAGTATTCCAAGAAATATGATTCAATATGATTCAAGATATACCTGTTCAAAACAGAAACTATGATCTGGAATTAGAATGAAACCAGTGACGGCACCAACTCTAAATCCATCATAAAAATGGATGTGGAATTCCTAAATACCAAACACTTCAAACATCTTGGCAGATGGATCAGTTAGAACAGATTTAGTATCAGCAGTAAGAAAATAGAACTGCTTGGGGTAGTTTCACCCAATGCTGCAAACTGCTACAAAACTAAGACATCAACCTGAAAACTTAAGACCTGTTCTTCAACAGCCTTGTAAGATCGAGACTTTCATATGAATGTCATGCATGGCACCAAACTCATTCAGAAAATATTTAAACTGTCAACTGTATACAAATGCTTTCTCAGATGAATGATTAAAAATGGCTTTGAGTGAATGAAGCCTGTAGGTCTTAAAGAGGACCATACTACTTCAACCCTTGTGGCCTGATACTGCAGAATCACAAACAGAGAATTATAATATATAACAGAAACTACATCACTTGAAGACTTTCAACAGCAGCAACAACATATGAAAAAAAATGACATAATCAAGATACTGAAAGTCCACAGTACTTCAAACAAAAAGTTAAGAAGGAAACCTCAATCCATATTGGAAAGAGTGATAACAGTTATTGAATTTGAGAAACCTATTTTTCTGAAAAATTGTATTAACCAAAAGATTTTATAAATTTCAACCAAAAGTAGCACTGTCTGCTTGGCCAATAAATGCTGAATGTTTCCTTATAAGGAAACAGTTAATATTACCATCACCATCCATTGTCTTATGTTTGAGCCCAATGCATGATGGTGCGATTTGAGGTAACCATTCTCCTGTGGGATCATCTATTGTTGTTAAAATTTCTTTATTTTACAGACATAGTATATGTACTTGATGTCTAACCATCATTGTACAACTTCAGGTAGATGAGTTTTGAATTTGTGGAGATTTGCCAGGACACTCTTGGTGTTTATTTATAGGGAATTTTGGAACTAAAACAAACTGACTCAAGAGTATAAAATAAATAATATATATTTATTTACTTAATTTAGATTAGAGTGAGTCCTTTGATATTTGGTGTAGCAAAAGTGTGTTTATAAGGCTAATATTGGTAGCAGTCTAAAGGAAGTTCTGTTTCAGGTCAGTAGTGGGTAGTTTTAAAGTCAGAATTTGGTAGTTGTAGTAGTCATTTTAGAAACAACATCAATCTACTGTTTTTTTTTTTGGCTGTAAGAGAGGAAAAAAATGACTTAAGCAAATGACTGCTTAACTTTTTCACACACCACACATGGGTGGTTTCTTTGTCAGTCTCTTCTCTTTCTTCAGAAATGCCTTATTTTAATTTATCTTTTTTGTGTTTATACATACATACATATTTATTTATTTTATTGAGGCTCACTACAAATTTAGAGTTCTTTTTCCTAGACTGGTTGCCAACAACAGCTAGAGATTTTAGTCTACCCTAATATTTAACCCATATCTGGGAGCAGAGTATAAGTGATGTATTCTTGCTTTTCCTTTGGGTATTTGAACAAAAGTGAGTTTAAGAGACGTGACTGGTGTTTGAACTCAGCAAAATTCTCGTTCCAAGCCGCTAACTATTACACTACGCACACACCTGATATAGTAACGTTTTTAATCCAGTAAGTTGTGATGACTTTGTTATTTCATACTTCTAGGATGTGTTTGTGCAATATTTCAATTTCTTGTTTTATTTATACGATGAATGGGCCCATACTGTCAAAATGATCTCAAAATATTTATATTGATAAACTGTTTAAAATGACAGCAACATATATATTGATCTATCTACTATTGAGCATCTTACATTAAGACATGAGAAAAAAAATAATCCAAACCCCTGAGTGTAACAGGAGAAAAAAAAAAATATATATATATATATATACATATATATATATATATATGGCCCAGAGGTAGAACCGCTGACTGATGCCACTTTGGTCGGGTTTCAATCCTGGATAAAAAGCAATCGGAGTCTAACCGTACTGAAGAGCTGTGATACAGTGAAACAGATCTGTCTGTGGATGACTATTTACGCTCTCACATCCTGATTGAGCACTCTGGAAGAATGGGAGACTTTGAAAAACAGTAGCATGTAAAAAACTTTGAAAAACTCTGGTATATACGCATCGCCCATTCACTAATGAATTAGAGCACTCTGGCTATTGGGCGTGTATAATGACAATATACATGCTAAAAAGTCTGCCTTCTTCTACCGTGCACCCATGGCCCAGAGGTAGAACCGCCGACTGACGCCACTTTGGTCGGGTTTCGATCCTGGGTTAAAAGCAATCGGAGTCTAACCGTACTGATGAGCTGTGATACAGCGAAACAGATCTGTTTGCGGATATATATGTTTCACCTCAAGCAAAGCAGTACTGCCACTGGTGCACAGGGGGCTACATAAGAGGAGAATGAATGACAATATACATGCTAAAAAGTCTGCCTTCTTCTACCGTGCACCCATGGCCCAGAGGTAGAACCGCTGACTGACGCCACTTCGGTCGGGTTTCGATCCTGGGTTAAAAGCAATCGGAGTCTAACCGTACTGATGAGCTGTGATACAGCGAAACAGATCTGTCTGCAGATATATATGTTTCACCTCAAGCAAAGCAGTACTGCCACTGGTGCACAGGGGGCTACATAAGAGGAGAATGAAAAGTTACATAAGAGGAGAGCGAAGAGAAAAAGAAACTTGTTACGGGTGTGTCAGAGAATGGTTAAAAGGAGGATGGGAATACTGGTGTGAAGAGTTGTATGAGAGTAGAGTGAAAAGGAAGAACAACAAGATTCCAGGGGTGTTGAGGAAATGATAAGAGAAGGATGGGAACCAAGGGGATAAGAGATGGCAATTGATGTTGCATTTAAACTCTTGGAGATTGTAGCTATCAGGGAAGTAACTATATGAAAGGGATTTCCAAGGCGGGAAGTGTGAGAAAAGAAGTTGATAGAGTAGAAGTGACAGCTGAATTTGGTTGTTTTGACTGAAAATGAGTGGGACCTTGTTGCCAGTCTGGTTGCTCAAGTAAATTCTTGTAGAGGGGGCATCAGGGAGCTAAGCTCAATGGAGCAGAAGCCATGAAAATATTTGTAGAAGAGACAGAGGAAAGCTACATCCCGTCAAAGAGAAAGTAGCTGGAGTTGAGCTGCCAGGTCAAAATCAATTACATTGCAGATTTTCCTTTGATCCTGTCAAGAACCTTGAGATGAGTAGCTGGAGTGCCTGACCAGACATGACAACAGTATTCAATGCATAGGTGGATGGTTGATTTGTATATGTACAAGATGGATTTAGATGAGAAAAACTTCCTAGCCCGACACAGTGACCCAACCTTCCTAGTAGTAGATTTAGCTATTGATTCAATGTAGTTGTTCCACTTGAGGTCGGCTGAGACAGTGAAGCCAAGGAGGGGCAGTGTATTGCTTTCGAAGAGACTAGCTCGATCAATGCTGATAGTGGGTAGGAGGGCCTGTCTATGATGGTTAACAGATAGCAACTTCGTTTTGGAAGCATTGAAATTTACGAGCCATTTCTTACTTCAGTCCATTACAGATTGGAAGTCCTTCTCAAGATCAGCAGTGAGGTTATCTTTGTCCACCTTGGCAGATTTCTTACTGAGGTGAGAGTAAATGGTTGTGTTGTCAGCATAAATGCCTACTTGGGATTTGATCACATAAGGGAGATCGTTAATGAAGATCAGAAAGAGCATCAGACTTAGAATAGAGCCCTGGGAAATACCCATGTTTGTGTGATAGGATCTGGAGGTATGCCCATTCAAGATGACCTTCATTATGCAGTTTGATAGAAACGATTGGATCAAATCAAGCAAGTGTCCAGTGATACCATAGCCCTGTAGCATGCACAGACCCTGTCAAATGCTTTGGAGATATCCAGGGCCTGGTATATGTACTTGGTGATGGTAGTTAGTATATCAGCAGTAGACCTGGCAAGGTGGAAGCCATACTGTCTGTCAGTTTATGGGCTGTGAGATGAGATGTTGAACTAATTTATATATATATATATATATACATACATATAAATACACAATGGTCTTATTATAATAAAGAGGATATATATATATATATTCATCACTACTTGACAATGGTAGTAAAAAGCAGACACTGCCTCACTACTGTCTCTCGAATGAACTGAGCCAATGTTGCCTTGCTACTGTGTCTCTCTCGATGAGTGCAATAGGAGGGAAATATATATATATATATATTTGCACAAATAAACACACAACAGACTTTATTATAATAAATAGGATCAATATATATATATATATATATAAACTGTGAAAATATGTTTTGATTATATAATTATGAGTGGGCCCGTTCCGCAAAAAATGAAGACAAAATATTTATATCGATATGTGACCTAAAATTATGGCAACATATATACTGATGTACCTACTATTGAATATTTTACATTAAAACATCAGAAAAAAAAAACAATATAATCCAATCCATCGAGTGTGACAAGAGGGAAATATATATATATATATATATATACAGCCTTTGAGATTTGAAAAATAAATCACTCGACCGGCAGTCGAGATCAAGAGAAAATTTACTCGCCCCAAAATCATTTTACTCTACCAACTCCATTTTCTTAATAGTCGTCTTATGTAAACATAGTGTGAATTAATGACGGAAAACAAAAAATGAAATTTTAATTAAAATTTCGAATGTGTTAAAAAGGATTTTAAAATTTTTTAAAAATAATAACAACAAAATTTGATCTTTCCTCTTAATAATAGCATAAACATTTTGATGATAAAGCTTTGTTTTTATTAAGTTTGAGCCCTTTTAACATCATGATATGCTGTTTTTCTTTTTTGGTAATTGAGTGGAGGTACCTAAATTTGGAGTTTCTTTCTTCTGTTTGACTATAACCTCCATCTCATAGATGATAAAAAAATAACAAATCTGATTTTTTCAACGATTTTCTATAAAGAAATTACTTGCATAATTTGTTTTTCGGTGCATGGTTGAAAGAAGTATGTGCATTTTTTTCTTCTTTCAAATGTTTGTTTTTACTTTTTGTAAAGTTTAAAAAAAACTGTGAGCGTCTTTAATCTGGGTGACAAAGACATTTTGGCTCCACTTTGGAAGTGTTAATTAATTTACACTGACCAGGACGATAAAAGCCAAGAGTTCAATAATGTCATTGTAGGTCGTTCTAAGTAACTTGTGAATCTTCATTGGCATACTTTTGGGTTGTAAAAGGAATCAGATTTCCTTTTTTTATATTTGAGAGATTTGAGTAAAGCAATAAACTTTAATTGCCCAATTAAGTTTTTAATCAACTGAGTCAATTGGGTGAGTGAAATCTCAAAGCCTGTATATATATATATATATATATATATATATATATATATATATATTTTTTTTTTTTTTCATTTTTAAATGAGTTATTTCTCTACCTTGGTTTCCACCACGAGTAGTTTCTTCAGGCGATTTTTAATAACTGATTTTACCTTTTACTGTTTTAAGAAAAACAGTAAAAGGTAAAATCAGTTATTAAAAATCACCTGAAGAAACCACTCATGGTGAAAACCAAGGTAGCGAAATAACTCGTTTAAAAATGAAAAATATTCAAAAGTTCTACAATATAATTGTATAGAACACTTTTTAATGCAAATGTGTACTGGTCTAACCCTATTAGAACCAAAAACTAAGTATTAAACAATCAATATATCTCCAGGTGAAGAGAACCAACAGTTTTACAATCCCAAGTTCTCCAGCATTTACTTTTTTTATTTACTTTTTTTATAATATTTATACAATAAATATTGTAGAGCAACATAACAGTCTTTATTATAGTAGAAAGGATTACCAAAAATGGAGTAACAGTGTCAGTTTGGTTTGAGGTCGACTAATTTTGTTTGCTGTTTAGTGAGTTTGTAATCCAAATAGTTAATAAAGTTGTCAGTTTTACCTTTATACAAATTATTCAGTTTTGCATTATTTTATGTTTGATATGTTCCTTCTTAGTTATATCAGAAATATTTTGATTTGTTTTTTTAATGGTACATCAACTCCTTATGAGTCATTTAATGCTGAAATTTAATTTTCTTGGGACCTTTGAAGTAATAAAAAATGATTTGTTATTCTGCTTTCTCAGTTGAATACATGGTAGATGATACACAGTTTCTGGGCATATACATGTTTCTTTTATGTTGGTTGTTTTTGTTTAATGGCATATCAACCTTTATTGCTTCTTTAATGCCAAAATCTAAATATTATTTTATTTGCAATTTTATGGTTTCAACTAAATATAGAATGTATTGTTAGTCATTTTGCTATGAATATGCATTGTTGGTAATTCTATAAATATGTAATGTTGGTAATTTTTTATGTAAAATAAATTGCTGGATTTTTACTACTGAAAATGTATTTTTATACTTTCATAGTGCTTTTTATACTTTCATAGTGTTTAGGGGTTCACAATTTAATCTATAGCTGGGACCCAAACAAGTATTAACACTCTAGGGCATGGTGAACCTGGGAACAACAGCAGTTAATAGGTGGTTTTACACTCCTCAAAACATCTAATTGATCAGACACCTTGTTGCCGGATGTAGTTTATCATCGTACCCAGGACTAATATCAGAAATATGTTTTAAGATTTGCTGGCAGTTTTTAAAAGTAGTAGAAGATTTCAGTTTGTCATCAGTTTTATTTCTTTTCATTTGGTGATATTTGATTTGATCCTTGACATTTTCTTGTGTTAGTGTCCTTGTTCACCACAACGTCATATACATTAAATGAGATAGACTCAAGAATCTTTTCAAACAAGTGTTATTAAACAATGCCAAGAAGGTCTGTTTGTCCAACTTTCTATTTAGTTTTTTTGAACTTCCATGTTCCTTTATGTCAGAACTAACTTTCCAAAGTTAATTTATTGTAGCCATCCAAATCTTTCTAATGTCACTGCAGTTGTTATCAAAAACAAACGAAGAAAAGAGTACTGGACTGTTATGGGATATCTATCCTCCTGCACCACAACGCACATCGGATGTGCATTGTGGTGCAGTGGATATCGACTCAGGACGAGAAATCGAGGAAGCCGAGTTCGAATTTCAGTTGGATTCCTTGCATTCACTTATGCGTAAATACCCTTGGGAAAGGTATTAATCTGTTTCTTCCCAGAAGACAGATTGGGTTCTATAGCCTTGGCTGGCAACCAGTCTACCGCAGATAGTAATGGCAACCTACTGCGGGATAATCATCTGCCCAGTCAGTCATGTCTCTTTCAAGACATGATCACCCAAGCATGTATCACGTATGGCATTTAACTGACTGATCCTCCTATATGATAATCTCATCAAAGAAGAAAGAAAGATTTGAAGCAACCAAAATCTACAGAGGATGCTGAGGATAACATGGACTGAATATGTGAGCAATGATGAGGTTTTGGAGAGGATGGAAATGAAAAAAAACTTATACTTAACATTAGGAAGAGGCTGTTGAAATTTGTCTTCCTATATGGCAGTGAATACTGGACAATCTCATCAAAGATAAAACAAAGACTTGAAGCAACTGAAATGTGGTTCTACAGAAAGATACTGAGGATGCCATCAACTAAACATGTGAGCAATGATGAGGTTTTGAAGATGGAAATGAGAAAGAAACTTATAATTAACATCAGGAAGAGATAGCTGAAATTTCTGGGACACATAATGAAGAAAGAGGGCTTGGAGAACCTGATACTCACAGGTCAGATAGATGGAAAGAGAGACAGGAAAAAGCAGTGTGTAACATATTTGATGGGCTTGAGCAAGTGGGTCACTGAACAGGTTTGGGAGGAATACCAAGAGAAAAGGTGTTAAGAGCTATGAGGGAGAAGGGAATGTGAAGGGCCATGATCGCCTATGTCCTGAAGAGACATGGCATGTAAAAGAAGAAAGAGGTGTTGCATGTTATTAGAATTATGTGTTTAGTGAATTCTAGCATTTCTTTCCCTGCTGCAACCAATTTCAAGTCACTTAAAGGGGAGGCTATTTACATTGGTCAAACTGATTTTTTTATACACACTTTAATATAGAATCTTATATGGAGAAAGATACCCCGTTTAATGTTGGTTGTTTTTCGTGTGTTACAACAGCTTCCAGAATTTTTAGTCTTCCATAGAATATTTTGGTATTATCTATTAAAATTTGTCTTATGTTAATATGGTTATCTGTAATAAGCTGATCTATATCAAAGGTATATTTACACAGCAGGAATTCATCCAAATAAGTTTTGTAAAAATTCAACCAATATGGTCTACTTGTTTTGTAGAGTGCGTGTCTGTGGTATATAAATGGCAGAACTGCCCAACAAATAAATTTGACAAAATTTGCAATAAACAACAACAAGAAAAAGAAAAGATAGGGCAAAAAATAATATAACTCAAGCAAACGACATCTGCAAAATAAATTAAAAATAATAAAGTAAAGCAACAGTTATTATGGCGAAAAGCTCACAAACTAAGAATTGCGGTTGGCACACGAGATCAAGTTCGGATGAATGAATTCAGCATTCTGACTTTAAGGCAAGACAGGCCCAGACTGAGTCAGATGAAACTGAGAACAAGCCTATTTTGTTGGCTAGGAAGAAATCCCAGCATGCATGTGTGTGCTTTTGCCTATAAAATAGGGAGGGGAAAGTATTTTGAATTCATTCCATACAGGATTATTTTCTAGGATCCCTGTGAATATGTGGTATTATGATATATGTTAGATTGAATGGCAATGAATGAGTTTTTATGGTGAATGAGTAAATTGTAATGAATGAATGGGTTATGAATCTAATTAGCTATGATTAGGATAGTTAGTATAGACCAGCCTCTCTCCACATCCTCTTTGGCCTTGTGACAAAATTGCTTATATTTAAACAATTTACATTCCATACAAGATTGGAACCAACAAGTCTTTTTTTAGCATCGTATTTTTTCCAATTTTCAAATAAGCTGTTGAGCATCCAAATCAAAGTTGTGGATTTACAGTCCAGAGTTCAGGTTTTGATCTGATATTGTTTGAGCATTTTGGATTGCTTCAGTCATTATCAAGAACTGGACCCTTGCTTTGTCTTTGTTTTCATGAAAATAGTGTTTTTTGGGTTTTTTTTTTTTTGCATTTGTCCATAATGTCCATACTTATATAACTTTCTTGAAAATAGATCAGTAGGAAGAATATGCTTAGAAAAATTTTGTTTAATATTAAACTTTCATTGTAAATGAAACTTTTCAAAAGTTAATTTCCCAAAATAATTAAAGCTGTATTAATTTAAGACATAAAAAATATATTTTACCACAAAAATAAACACGTTAATCAAATCTTTTCTTGTGAAAGTTATATTTAATATAGTAGATAAAAAAAATACCTGATTTTTACGGTCTGACTCTAAATTTCTGTATTTTTTGCAGAGAAGATGAGTTTTTTTCTTGCAGTTGTTAAACATGAAGTGAAACTCTTCATTGCGCAACAAAACTGATTCTGAAAAACAATGAGACAACAGCATTTAAAAACAAATAGAACATACTTTCCAGCAACATCATTGGTACTAAAAAAGTTACAGATTCCAGATGATGCAATGAAAATTTCTTGATAACTTATACAATACAATATTAGGGTGAAAAGTTATTCATGTAACCCACTTCCGAAAACCTGTCCAATCAGAAATTTATTTTGGAATCCCTTGTTGCGAGTTGTACCACTTTTATTGTGACGCAGGGACAATGTTTTATCTGGTACATTTGTCCCACAAACAATTTTTGGCAAAATCATATTTGTCTAGGTAAAAATAGGGTGCAAAAACATTAAATTTTAAACAAACAATACATATATTTACATTGTTCAGACTGCTGTCTTCTTCTTTATTGCCATGTTCACAACGTTTTGGCTGTTGTATGCTCCGAACTTCATCAGGTGCTTGGAATTTCGACCCTTTATTTTGATACGGACACATGACCCAGGGAATAAAAGCATTACTTAGATCCAGTAACCCTTTATTTTGATACGGACACATGACCCAGGGAATAAAAGCATTACTTAGATCCAGTAACCCTTTATTTTGATACGGACACATGACCCAGGGAATAAAAGCATTACTTAGATCCAGTAACCCTTTATTTTGATACGGACACATGACCCAGGGAATAAAAGCATTACTTAGATCCAGTAACCCTTTATTTTGATACGGACACATGACCCAGGGAATAAAAGCATTACTTAGATCCAGTAACCCAAACAATTGTGACTTCAATACCTGGCTACAGCAATGGTGAACAAATATCTTAGAGAGTTGAATTAAAGAGAGATAACTACATGAAAGTGGCATGGCACATGGAATGAGAATGATATACCCCAGTGATCAAAATAATGGGTTCAATTTGAAATTCCAAGATGGAGCATGCAATGGACAAAACTTCATAAACATGGCAACATAGATAAGCACAACAGCCTGGACAATGTAAATAATGTAAATACAGTGTAACCCTGATATATCTTATATCCGGGTTTGTCTTATATCCGGGTTTGGTCTATTTTATATACATTACCACAAGCTCTAATTTGAGCCCAGATAAAATCTCTCTTATATCCGGGGATTCTCTTATATCAGGGTTATACTGTACTACCTCATCTCAGAAGTATAGACAAACTTTAACAATACACATATTAACAAAAAGAAATTACATTAATGTGTGCACTGTTGAAAGGAAAGGGAAAGACAATAAATTATGTTTATTAAGAGTGTGCTTGTTAGTGTGTGTGATACAAGCGTGTGTGTATATGCATCAGAGTTCAGTTGTCAGTGAACAGGGGAAAAGAATGTTCCCAGCAGGAAGACCTTCATCTTTGTTCTGCTATATCTTGAAGCCAGAGGAAAAAGAAAGAAATGTTTGTCCTTTCACAGAACTCAAACAGCGCCATCTAACAGACACACCCTTTTTCATCTGGTCTAGAAATTATTTAATAGTTTGTAGTGGATAAGAAATTAATTAAAATCAACCTTCTTCTTTATTTTTACAAAAATTCCCAATGAGTGTAAAATCCTGGTTTTCCCAAATAAAAAAAAACAGGATTGACCATGCGCTTAAAGAACCCAGAATTCGCAAGTAGGTGTTAAAATGATTTTTGACCAATGGGAGCCGACTTGCAAGACTTGAAGACTTTGCAAGTCATTGCGAAAATGTTGGTTGTTGGTTGGTTGTTTTGTTTTTATGGCATATCAACCTGGTGGGTCATTTATTGCCAACTAAATTTTCTTTATTTATTGCTGGTAATACCTTTTTCTTTCAACAATTTATTTTTGTTTTTATATAAGTTTTGTGTCTTGTAATACTTTTTTCTTTTCGAGTATCAAGATTCATTGGAATTTGTTTTTTTTAGGCAGGATCCCCAAGTCCTACCCTTGTTATTTAACCCATAACTGGAGGGAAGGGATGGATTAATACTTTTCCCAAGGGTACCAGTGCTTAAGTGAATGCAGGGTATTCAACTAGAATTCGAACTTGGCTCACAGATTTCTCTTTCTGAGTCAACATCCACTGCACCACAACGCACATCCGTTACTATATGTTTACAGCACCTGGTATTCTCAAGCGGTCACCCATCTAAGTACTGACCAGGCTCAATGTTGCTTAACTTCGATGATCGAGCGAGAACTGGTGTATTCAGCGTGATATGGTCGTAAGACATGCAAAAATGTAATGACAATAAACCCCCCCTCCCGATCACCCAGCATTAGTGAGTCAGTCAGGGGATGGACTCTGCAAAGATGACAAGCTAAAATGTAAGTGAGAAGCTTCAAGCTGACCCAGACATTTGTCATCTTTCTCTTTCCTTCTGCTGATTCCTTTTACTTCTACTTCTCCATCCAAAGACATTCCTACTGAATACATGCATACATATGTACGTACGTATGTACGTATATACTCTTTCAGCAATTACTACTATGAACATTTTCTACCAGTCTTGATACCCATAACTTTATCATTGAACACAAACTCTACCCTTAAGTTCTTAATAATGTTTCTAATTGCAAATTAACTTTTACTACTTATGTTACTCTTTCCTTTTAATAAATTTCTATTTTAAAATGCAAAATGTATATTTTATTCTAACACAATTCCACACATTCCAACCGACAACCAACCTTCTAACAAAAACATTCAGATGATAATTCTGCATAAAACTTGTAAGCTGTAGGGAGTTCGGTTAAGTAAGACACAAGGCCAAACCAAGAAACATTAACCAGCTCCCTATAGCTACAAGTTCTTATTTAACACTGCTCATTCATTGCTTGCTCAGTTTCCAAGTCTAAGTACATACTGTCAAGACCAGGAGTTAGATTCACAATTACTATGTGGCTTAATTCACAAACCAATGATTTAAGTTTAATCTAACAGACTAATGTCCTGAGCAGTACTAAATAAGAACTAAAGATATTCCTACAAATGGTTAGCAGAACCCAAGAAAAATCT
This sequence comes from Ascarosepion bandense, assembly GCA_037127315.1. Taxonomy (NCBI): domain Eukaryota; kingdom Metazoa; phylum Mollusca; class Cephalopoda; order Sepiida; family Sepiidae; genus Ascarosepion; species Ascarosepion bandense. The sequence continues at coordinate 2,593,903 of JBBBDQ010000762.1, read as the reverse complement.
TAGATTTCTCGTTCTCAACTGACATTCACGTTAGCATCAGCCATGCTAATTTGCCAATGTTTTACTAAATTGTACAAACAAAGATGGAAGCAAATAGGTGATTACCTATGGATCGAACGATGTCACAAGGAATATCATTTCCAGTCAAATCAAGAGTGACCAAAGTTTTATTTTGATAGAGAAGATTTAGTAGAGCCCGTCCTCCAACCAAACCAATTTTATTCCATTTGAGATCTGGGGAAAAAGAATAAAAAAGAATAAAATAAGCTGACAAAGTTCTCAACATATATCATCAATTACAGGTGAAGTTTGACAAACTTACCCACATAAACAAGACGTAAAAAGGAGGGTTTTTTTTTCTATTGACACCTCTATTACTGTATACTTCTTTGGGAACATTTATTGTTTTAAAAAGTTATCTTTAGAATTTTAATAAAACCAAAACATATGAAACTGGTTTGTCAAAAAAGAGTAACCACATAACCACATAAAATCAGCTGATAAGGCTATAATGACAAAACTATGCAGATATAAGCTTTATTCAAATGAAAATACAAGGTTTGCATATAGTGTCCTTTTATAGTCTCAGTAAACAGAAATAGCTCCCTCAAAGAGGAGAGTGACAAAACAAGGGGAGAGCACTTTTGATTATTCATAAAGGCATTGCAAAAAAGCAAAGTTTAACAAACATACCTGTAAAAAAAAATGATGTGTCTGAAAAATTATTTTTATATGTTTATGGCTAAATACAGGTTTTGGTACATATATTCCTATATTTGAAAATGATTGTCCTTATGATTTATTAATTGTCAATGCAAATTGCGGAATTATTTGAAATTGTTGTCTTTTCAAAATAATATATCATTTTCAAAAGATGACAATTTCCAATAATTCTGTATATATATATATATATATATATATATATGTCTATACTTCTGAGATGAGGTAGTATTTACATTATTTAGACTATTGTCCTCATCTTTGTTGGCATTTTTACAACTTTTCAGTTGTTGTATACTATGGCCTTCTTTAGGTGCAAGAAATATTAAACTCATAACTAGGTATTGAACTCACAACTCTTTGGGTAAAGTCATTGGAACTAACCAGTGTTTATATCAGTGGATATAGACGTTGGTTAGTTCCAGTGACTTGACCCAAAGTGTTGTGAGTTCAATACCAGACTGCAGTAGTAGTGAACAAAGAATTTAGAAAGTTAAAGGGAGATAACTTATGACTACAAGAAGTGGCTTTGCACAAGGAATAAGAATGATATACCCCAGTGCGATCGTAATAAAGGTTTGGTTCGAAATTCTTAGCACCTGAAGAAAGCCAGAGTGTACAATGGCTGAGACGTTGTAAAAATAGCAACAAAGGTTAGGATAATATTCTGAATAATATAATATAAAATACTGAGAGGAAAATTCAACACATAATCAAACTGTGTTATGTGTTGAGTTTTCCTTTCAATATTTTATATTGCTCTGGATAATAGCCATTGAGTTCTCTATTTTTATCTATTTAATATTTTGTATTAATTAGATAATTTTTTGGGATTATCCTTACTATTTTTATGGGTTTATCATTTTATATATATATATATATATATATATATATATATATATATATATTGTCATTTAACGTCTGTTTCCATGGTAGCATGGGTTGGATGCTAACCTGGATATGCATTTTATATATATATATATATATATATATATATATATAAAAATAGACTTTTATAGAAAAATATACATTTTTGAATGAAAAAAAAATTCACAGCAAAGCATTTTTGAATAAAAAACTAGAAGATATTTTCAGTTTTCTAAAATAAAAAGAATAAAAACAAAATTTTTTTATTAAAATCTGACTAAATCAACCTTCTCACTATAACTGAACATTAAAAAAAAAACCTTAAAACCCCGCCTTTTTGATATTAAATAACCCACAAAGATTGATCTGCCGTTAAACAAAATTCAAACTCAAACTACTATTACTACTACTCCCACCACTACCACCTCTACTACTTTCAAAATTCTCAGGTTACTGTTTGCTGACGGGGTGTGAAGGCTGAGTTGAATGCACATACATATAGCATGGGAAACATTGCTGTTCAGACAAAACTCAGATGTGGGTGTGTTAATGCATGGTACACATGTGTGCCAATATGTCGTCAATGTGTTAACAGATTATTCCTTCTTTATATGTATTATTGCTAATCGATAATATTATAAGGTGAGTAAAAATATAAATACATAATGGCAAATATACATGTATAAGATCCTGGGCATAACGGTAAACTACATCCAGCAACAAGACCTCTGATCAGGAGGTTTAGAAGAAAGTGGAACCACCTCTTAAATGCTGTTGTTTCCAGGTCCACCCTGACCCGGGGTGGTAGCACCTGGTAAGGTCCTGGCTATGGGCAAATAGTTAACCCCCAAATTGGGATCAGGGAAGCAACCTCTTGGGAGTTGGTTCCATGAAGCAATAGTTTGTGGGAAGAAGCTGCTTGAGTGGAACTTACATCTTACCAGGAGAATATGAAGGGAATGAGGGTGGTTTGCTACAATGAGGCTGGTTCGTTTCATTCGCTCACATCCTAATACCCTTAGAAAATGTATGAATCCGTCTCTTCTCTCCTCAAGTTATGGCTAAAATAGCAGGACATACTGGGTCCTGTAGCCTTGGGTGGCAATCAGTCTAGGAGAATGAGACTCTGAATTCAAACCACCTGCTGTTTTGTTGGTCCTGCCTCTTTAGACAAAGGTTAGATGAAGATAACTTCTAAATCAAATCCATCTACAATATGTGTGGTATGGCAGGTCTTAGTTGTGAAGGCTAAGTCTGGTGAAACTAAGGAATGAGGGAGGGTAGGGTTGAAAGATTTTGGTGACAGGATGCTGTGCCAAAATCTCTACACAAGATGAAAAGGATTGACTAGCCTAATTTTTATGAAATAGATACTACACAGTATACAAGTTCACTCAATGACATATTGCTGAGTAACCCCATAAGAGAGTGCCTGTTCTTGTATGTGCAGTAAACTCCCCTATGATTGGTTGCCAAATTATACAGCTGGATTTTGAGGGATTCAAAATGCCGAAATACATTCCAACCAGATTTCATGAGATAGTTGTTAATACATCTGTAATGTTAGCAACGTCTGAGAAAAATATGAGAATAAATTTTTCATATGTAAAATAATTGGGCAATGTTTAACCTTTGTGCCTGCAAAATATAAATCCTGTGTCAAAAGAACAGTTATTCCCCTTTGTTATTACTATATTCACTTTTGACTCCCTCAGCAATGTTTATTGTTTCAAAAAGTGGTGATTACAATTTTTTTTTTTTTTTTTTTAATCATATCACCCCAAGCAAGGCGGTAACGCCACTGATGTGCAGGGGGCTACATAAGAGTGAGAAGATTAGAAGAGAGAAAACCGGAAACCACATCCTAAACAGGAAACAAGGGATGAGCCTCTTCACCTGTTCAATAGATGTGGGTGGAGTGTGAACCGGGCGATAGTTTAGTCTATCTACTCCAGAAACCCAAACATATGAAAGTGAATTTATACATTTTTTTTTTTGTGGTGCAGTTGATATCGGCTCAAAACAAGAAATCAAAGAGCTGAGTTTGAATTCCAGTTGAATTCATTGCGTTTATTTATACACAAATACCCTTGGAAAAGGTATTAATCCATTTCTTTCCTTCAGCTATGGGTTAAATAACAAGACATTGGGTTCTATAGCCTTGGTTGGCAACTAGACTACAACAGAAAGTAATGGCAACCTACTATGGGAAAATCTTCTGCCCAGTCAGTCATGTCTCTATCAAGACAAGATCGTTCAAGTGTGGTATCTTAACTGACTGATATTTGAACTATTGTCCTCATTTTTGTTGTTTTTATCACAATGTTTTGACTGTAGTGCCCTCTGGTCTTCTTAGGGTGTATATTGTTCTGGGCAACCTAAATATGAAAGTGAATTTATACATTCATTTTTTTGTTCTTGGAAATTTATAACAAAAATATGAAATACTATTTGTTAGATTGTTTATTTACAAGAATAATTTTATATTTGTAACATTCTAAAAACTAATAGTTAGTTTAGTTTAGAACTAATGCAATGCAATAGTTATCATTTACCAATTTATAAAGAAATAATTGTGAAAACAGTTCTTATCCATAAATTTATAAAAATTTACTAAATTATTAAAATATGTGAATCTAAACTTATTTATAAATGGAACTTTGTGTGTGTGTGTGTGTGTGTGTGCGTGTGTGTGTGTCCGTTACCTATAGACTCTGAAACGGCTGAACCGATTTTCTTGAAAATTTACACAGTTGTACTATAAGTGTCTGTGAGTGTTCTTAGCTAGGTTTTGTGTCGAGGTACCCCCGATAAATATCGAAAATCAATAATCGAAAAAATTGGATTATAGAAGGAGTGGTCCGATTTTAATCAAATTTGATACACTCATAGACAAAGACATAAGAAACGATATCCAGAAATTTCAAGGTTGTAGTTCTTACAATATTGCAGAAAATCGATAATATATATATATAAAAGGCAAGATGTTTGTGTGTGTGTCTGTTTATCTGTCTGTATGTCCTTTATACAAATCCACAATTTTTATCCGATTCTCACCAAACTTCACACAAATATTCTTTAGGCTGAGTCTGAGCTCCAGGACCATGGATTAGTTTTAAAGCTTTCATTACACCTGAGCAATGCCGGGCTATACTGCTAGTCAACTGTAAAGAAATCCTAGTTATTTACCATTTTATAAAGTTTGAATCAAATTGGCAATTAGTGTTTCGACAATTATTCCAATAAATAATATAACAAATAGTGCAAATAAGCAACCTAATAAATAAATAATGTTTATTATTTTTGTTGTAAATTCTCAAGAATAAAGAAAATGTATAAATCTACTTTTTTTATATGCTTTGGTTTTATTACAAAAGCAATAAACATTGTTGGCAAATGAAAGTAATTAAAATAATAGCAGCGTCAACCATTCTTTTGAAACTCTTTTTTATTGTGGAATATTATTGGTTATGACTTGGCATCCCAGCGCCACTCACTTTCCTACCTCCATAAAATAACTCCCGTATGTTTTTTCTATAAATATTTTCATTGTAATTGTTTTGAAGAGCTTTCCTTTTTTTTTTATTTCAAATTCACGAATAATACTAGATTGGTAGACATGTCTCATCTTTTTCAGATTGAAATTGTTAAATGTAACTGTAAATTTCATTCTAATCATATCATTTCTAGCATGTCTCACCTATGAAACTGTTGGGACGCCCGTACCTATTCGGCTACAATGGACTATTCCATTACTATGTAAAGTAATGGTGGCATCTACATAAGGAGAGTGTGCCGAGCAGCCGATCGACAAGTCAGTCGTAGACTTCTATTGATGACCTGGAAGTACCCATTGCTCATACTACGTCTTACGACGGCTGAGACGATTAACCTCTATTCTTGTATTGTATCCTAATAACCTTTGTAAATACTATTTCCAAGGAATACAACAATTAACCTATTCCTGTTGTTCAGTTATTTATTCTTACTCACGACATAACAGAAACTTTTTTCTAGCTTCTTACTTTCTTGTCAACAACAATCTACAAAAATGTAAATGTTTTATAATGTTGTTTTTTGTAACATTATTCTAAAGGGAACTTTTAGTCACTCACTATCAGCAAATTATAATATTTTGGTATCTTTGCATAAAGTCAACGTATAAAACGAATCCTTTTAATAATACACAATAATGCTGTTGGAATAATTCTCTCAAATAATTCACTCAGAAAAAAATCTCTTCAGTGACGCACAACACTGGGATAATGCACAACACAGAACACACTCAGACTTCTTGTGATTTATATACTAAATATTTTCAGTCACACGATCCCAGTAGCACAATTCAATCAATGGTTACGTTTATTGCCTGGAGATCCGTGTTCGACCACACGTGTTGGTATTGAAACTTTCTTTCTACATAACAAAATGCAACATCAGTTGACATCTTTTGTCTTTTTGGATCCTGTGTTTTTTATTGTCGTGTCACATCAGTAATATTTCCTCACTTTTCTTTACTCTCATTAACCCTGTTGCTTCTTAGTGGCCTCATTGCCTTGCTTAAGGTGAAATCATTAAAAAAATATTATTTCTCCCTCCCTCTCTCTAGTTCACTTATTCATAACTCTTTTTCTATCTCCTACTTTCATCACTCTCTCTCTCTCTCTCTCTCTATCACACTCTTTAATAACTCTCTTTCTCTCCAACACACTTTCATCTCTCTCTGCGTCATAACCTTTGCTGGGTTTCATTCTTTCATAACACTATCTCTCATTTATAACTCTTTCTCTTTCTTTTCTCTTGTTCTTGCCTATATAACTGTTATGGACCAGGTTAAGGTCTGAAAAGAACAACACGACCACAAGGGTAGAAATAACAAATATATATTAACAAGAAATAACAATACAAAATGTGGAAGGTGTTAGTATGACAGTCAGTCTAGTTTGGAGTGAACTACTACTAACTCGACCCTCTCTCTCTTGAGAGGCATAATATATATAGTGTTAGGAAGAGTTCATTCTGACGTTACAGGTAAGGACCCATGACAGTAACTCTCATCCAACTTCTTGCTTTCCTGTCAACTAGAATCTACAGAAATTTAAATGTAACATCAATTGTCATCTATCTTTTTGGTGTCTGTGTTTTTATTGTCCTTTCTTCTCAGTAATGTTTTCTCAGTTTTCCTTCATGCTCTTCTGTTTCATCCTCAGTAACCCCTCATGTCTTAGTGGCTTTATTGCCTTGCTTGATGTTACATTCTTCCTAAAACCAGGTCTTCTTCTGATTCCTGTTACACTAATTTCCACCACTGGTCGGATGTGAGCACTTCGAACACGTAAAACTGAACTGAGATGCCGTCAATTGCACAAGGCTTTGTACATATCTCCCATTTTTACTCACATACTCAAAGAAAAAAATAAGCAATGCAATCCAGAATTTCCATCAAATAGCACCCACTCCTGCCTAAAGAAACAAAATAAAAACTGGAACTGATTTGAGCTTAAAAATGGACATAAAAGCCCATCATCAAAGAGACATTCAGCAGTTGGATGACATCTTGGCCTGGGTTCACAGATTTCCTTGGAAAGTGACCTGCTATCTTCAAGAGGCATCTCATCAAAGGTCATCACCCCAGTAAGTCACAACTCATCCTCCCTCTCCTTCTGTATACCTTGGACAGTACCTTGGCCTGGGTTCACAGATTTTGTTGGAAAACGACCTTCAATCTCCAAGAGGCATCTCACCAAAGGCCATCACCCCAGTAATCATAACTCCTCCTCCCTCTCCTTCTGTATACCTTGGACAGTACCTTGGCCTGGGTTCACAGATTTTGTTGGGAAATGACCTTCAATCTCCAAGAGGCATCTCACCAAAGGCCATCACCCCAGTAAGTCATAACTCCTCCTCCCTCTCCTTCTGTATACCTTGGACAGTACCTTGGCCTGGGTTCACAGATTTTGTTGGAAAATGACCTTCAATCTCCAAGAGGCATCTCACCAAAGGCCATCACCCCAGTAAGTCATAACTCCTCCTCCCTCTCCTTCTGTATACCTTGGACAGTACCTTGGCCTGGGTTCACAGATTTTGTTGGAAAATGACCTTCAATCTCCAAGAGGCATCTCACCAAAGGCCATCACCCCAGTAAGTCATAACTCCTCCTCCCTCTCCTTCTGTAGGACACCTTTGATGATTTCACTTAACTCTTTGTCAATGATATACATCTACACTGATTTATCATTTGTTGCATTTTTCGTTTATTGCTTTAAATTTTCGTTGTTCTTCCTTGCTCTACCACCATACGCTTGTCATAACATTGGGGTAAAATGTTTAGAAAAAAGAATCAAATGATTCAATTTGGACCTCTAATATTTCCAGGCATGAATCACATGCAAAAAGGTTTTAATTTCTGCAAACAATAAAGAGCATTTTTGACATATTTTTGGTCATTGGCAGAGAAAACAAGTAGAAATTAAAGAAATTTCTTTTGATTTTAATAGAAAAAATCAATAAATGTTTAGTTTATGAAAAAACGTACCAATTGCCTTGAGAGTTTTGTTATAATAAAGGGCTTCTGCAAGTTCTTTGATGCCACAGTGTGTAATCTGGTTGTTTCTGAGGTCAAGACGCTTCAGGCTTGTGTTAGCTCGTAAACCATCACAAAATATAGCAAATGATGATTCTAACATACCCAGATCATTCCATTCAAGACACAAACTGCAAATAAAGAAAGAAACAAAAAAAGAAAAAAGTTGATTGTTATAAATTTGTTTAACACCCATAGTTGCTGGTTAGTAAGACTAACCACTGGAAACAAAAGATTGAATGAAGAAGAGTTTAATCACACGAGAATACAGTAGTTCAGTGCAACAAGCATACTACTGCAAGTGCTACGCTTTTGCCACTGTTCCATGAACAGACGTTCTACATATAGTGGACAGACGAGTCCATATCTCACTGATAAAAGGCTAGTAAGTCTTTCTAACTGACAATGATGCAAATATTTCCAGCACTTAATATCTTCGAACTCTTTTTTGTTACTATTATTCACAAGATCCACTTAATGACATAAAAAAGGAGGAAGGAAGAAAAGGTGCAAGTTATGAGGATATGTAGAATAGGTATTGGTTGACTCTAGACTTTTTTGTGAGATAACAATGATTTTTTCCAGATACAAGTCTTACTATTTAACTCAGAGCTGGGGGAAAAAGAATTGCATTCATATCTTTTTCGAACACAACTGGAATTTGTACACAGAATAACTAAGTTCAGAAAACTCTGTAAAAAGTGAGGAATAAATTTTACATCATCGATATTATGACCAAGTCCTAGACTTCTAAATTTTTTTAAAAAAATAATTTTAAAAATATAAAAAAATTATTATACTGTGTAAATTTTACATCTGTATAATGTTTATTCTAAAAAAAAATGTAAAAATAAAAAAATATAAAATATTCTTGTAAATAATCTAATAAAGAAATAGTATTTAATATTTTTGTTGTAAACTCTCAAGAACAAAAAATGTATAAATTCATTTTCATTTGGTGTTTAGGTTTTATTATAATTCTAATCATTACTTTTTGAAACAATAAACATTACCAAGGAGGAGTAGTAGTTAATAAAAGATAGTTAAAATAATAATGGTGTCAAGGGAAAAACTATCCTTTTCACACACTGTTTTTTTGCAAGCATGAAGATCTAAGATTGCCAAAATACCCTGTCTTAATTCAAATTACTTTTTTTTTCATGCACCTGAAGAAGGTCGGAGCATACGACACCCAAGACATCATGAATATGGCAAAAAAGATGATAACTATAGTCTGAAAAATGTGAATAATGTAAATACTGTCTTATTTCAGAAGTATAGACAAATATTTTTTTATCTAATATTTCTATTTTAATTGTTTACTTTTTATATTTTATTTTTGTTGTTGTTGTGACAAAAAGGCAATTTCCTAGCTTTTATTAATTTCAGTATTAACATTTTTTATGTGAATGAAGAATTCAATAACAAATGAAAAAAATTATAAGAAAATGATGTATACTGGAAATAAATAATCGAATTAACTGTTTTATTCTTTAAAAGATCAGTCAGTTAAGTGTCATATATGATACACGCTTGGGCGATCATGTCTCTTTTGATCCATGACTGACTAGGCAGAAGATTTTCCTCCTTCCTCATTGCATGTCCCAGGAACTTCAGTTGTCTCTTCCTGATGCTCACTATTAATTTTCTTTCCATCACCTCATCATTGCTCACATGCTCGGTCCATGATATCCACAGCATCCTTCTGTAGAACCACATTTCCACTGCTTCAAGTTTTTCCTTCATCTTCGATGACATAGTTAAAAAAAAAAACACTATTTAGATATAAAAGTTATCTCCCTTTAATTTTCTAATTTTTTTGAATTTTAGGTGTCAGTCAGTTAAGTGCCATACGTGATACATGCTTGGGCGATCATGTCTCGAAAGAGACATGACTGACTGGGCAGAAGATTATCTCGCAGTAGGTTGCCATTGCTTTCTGTGGTAGACTGGTTGCCGACCAAGGCTATAGAACCCAATCTGTCCTGCTATTTAACCCATAACTGGAAGGAAGAGACGGATTAATACCTTTCCCAAGGGTATTTGCGCGTAAGTGAATACAATGAATTCGACTGGAATTCAAACTCGGCTCCTCGGCTTCTCGTTCCGAGTCGATATCCACTGTACCACAACGCACATCCGCATTTTAGGTGTAGTGAAACATTTTAAAAAATTATTTTCTAATCAGTTCACCCCAAAATGATGTGTTGTTGCTAAATGTTCGGAATCTTGACATTCAGATAACAAAAAACCTGGATAGACAGAGCCTAGCTATACTCTTGAGTGAAATATATATATATATATAGTTTAAAGATAGCAATACTGCTTGACCAATAATCACATTAGCCAATCAAAAGATGACGTTTCTGAACTCACCTAGTTAAAGTTTTGTTGTTTCGTAGCAACATTCCTAAGGCTTCTACTGTGTCTCCTCGGATATGATTGCCCTGTCATCAAATAAAACAAGAATAAAGTTTGTATTGAGAATATTGATTTTTACCAAATTTAGCAAAAATCAAATTGGCTGGCTGCTCATTTCCAAAATACTCTGCCTGATAGAGTAGCTATCTAATCCCTGTTGTAGATGTCCATTAAGGTACTGTGGTTTATACTGTAACTATGCTGGGTGGACCTTAGTTACAGTTTCTGGGAGAAAACACATAATCTGGTGTGAGTACTAATTTGAACAAGGCCAGTAAGCTCAAACCCTCAGTCACATTGACAGCTTCCAAACAGTTTCATCTACCAATTTTCCTCTTAAAAGGTCAGGGTCAATCCATGGTATGACTTCCAGGCCTTATCCAGTAGCACTGCACATTAGGATCATCTCCCCAGGATGATATTATCAAGAAGTCACTTTCTTGAGAAGTCAACTATTGTGAGATTCAAACTGAACTTTATGATTTGAAAGCCAATGCTCTATTCATTTGGCCACAAGAGCCATCAATAATGTCCTCCAAATCTGGTAGCAGAGCACAGTTCATAAAAATAAACAAAATAAATGGTTACAAATATTAAGTTTTTAGTCTCACCAGCATTTATCCCAGAAAAAAAAATGAATTTTTGGAACAGATGTTAAAACAGAATCTTGATCAATAAACTGAGTGACAACACTTCACCAAACAATAGAATATTTCCCCCTGAGTGTGACAGAGAGAGAGTCTAACACACATATGTTTATTTTTTTTTATTAAAAAACATTTGGAGTAAAATTGAATAGTGAAATTAAACCAGCACATTATGTTTACTGATGGGGAAATCTGATCTCAGGCAGAAGTTGTACCCATTGATTCTGGGTCATCAGAAAGCAATGGAAACGAACGAAATAATTTTATCGATTAAAAATTGAAATAGAGCTGAGTAAGCTAGAAGGAACTTTGAAATTCACATGATTTTGGCTGAAGCAGCCAAAACCCTGTGATAAATGCATGCAAAGCAGTATGGTCAAGGGTCAGTTATAACCAGCCGGGTTTTCTATATAAATGTGTAGTTATGCTGCAAAAGTGAGTCAGACCACAACCATGGAAGCATGCAGTTGAGTAAGATCAGGTCTCTCCGATGGAGTGGGGTTGCTGACAACTCTGTCTTTGCATGAAAAAGGAAAGTAAAATATATTTTATATTTTACTAACATTTGGGCCTGGTTCTATTGTTTCAGACGGAGGCTTTTGTTGCAGATTGTATTTGTTGTTGCTGATGGTGACAATGAAAGGACAAGGAAGAAGAAGATTATGAAATGATTATGTGAAACTGATTTTTGTGAGGAAGTCAGATTGAGTGGTTCCTGACAAAGTGATTTATGATTTGAAAAGTTTAATCGCTGCCTCGAATTTGTTGCAGATTTTTGAAATTTAACAGTCGCCCAAGAAGTTTGAGAAGTATCATCATCGTAGCGATTGCACTGAAAAACAACCAAGTATATGAAGCTTAATGTTTGTCACCAGCCCAACATCGGAATTGCATCATCTGTCGTTGGTACCAGCACTTTTGATCAGACACCATGATCCCAGCATTTTATTTGAAAAGAACTATTTCTGTCAAAAGTCTGGGGAAAATTTTTGAAAAGCGAAGAGAGAATTGCATCAGGCAAGTGTTGGGAGGAGGAACACCACTGTAACTTTAAGCCCCTACAGAAATCTTTATTCCTCCATCACAAGAGTTATATATCTTTCTGAGATGATTTAACAACAATTTACTCACACACACTCTCTCTCTGTGTGTCTAGAATCCAGTGTCTGAGTTTTTTACATTAAACACTTTTCTTTTCTGTAACCCTTTTTCTTTTCTACTATTCTTTAATTCTATATAAAAGATGTTAACAATGCAACCATTGAATAGTTGTTTGTCCGGATTTCTGCAGATATTATTTTTTTGTGCTGCTTTCTTAATTTCTCAACTCAGATTCTCCAGCCATATGTACATCTTCAGTCGGCCATGAACGGACTAACAACATTCTGCTTTCTGGATCAATAATCACAACGTGAGCAGGAAGCAGATTTAAACCAGCAGACCAGTCGACTAACCGACAGATGTTCAGGGGATCTGCGGCCAACTCCTTGAGTTTGGTTAAGACTGAGTAGACACCACAACCCAGAGAGGAAGGCGCTGGAGGTTGAGGGGCTAGGGAGAAAATGTTAGATGAGGAGAAATTTCAATAAACGTAAATAATGCTTAAAGGTTCAATCCACTTTGGAAGAACTGGAGACAAGATACTGCTACTGTTTAAAAACACATCCATTATGCCCAGGAGCAGAAGTCTAATATCTTCAGAAAATTGTTAGGCAAGTATAGTCCTAAGTATGATGTTAAACTGCTTAGGTTGAATAAGGGTTTTTAGCTTTGGATAGCAACCCGTCTAAGAGAAGGAAATCTCTGAAATAAAAACCTCTACACCTACTCTATGTAGAAAAGAGGAAGCTAAACTCTCTAACCTTAGTAGGTAATCTTCCTAGAGATGATGTCTTGATAAAAGCACTGAGTTTCCAGTCTCCTAAACTGGTTGGTGTTAGTAAGGGTATACAGCTGTAAAACTTGCTAATATTTCATGACGGTCCAATTACATATGATGGGGCTTATGGCCATATCATGTTGAATACACCAGTTCTCGCTCAATCACCGAAGTTAAGCAATGTTGAGCCTGGTCAGTACTTAGATGGGTGACCGCTTGGGAATACCAGATGCTGTAAGCATTTAGTGACGGATGTGCGTGCTTATGGCCATATCACATTGAATACACCAGTTCTCACTTGATCACTGAAATTAAGCATTGTTGAGCCTGGTCAGTACTTAGATGGATGACCGCTTGGGAATACCAGATGCTGTAAGCGTTTAGTGACGGACGTGCATGCTTACGGCCATATCACATTGAATACACCGGTTCTCACGCGATCACCTAAGTAAGCAATGTTGAGCCTGGTCAGTACTTAGATGGGTGACCGCTTGGGAATACCAGATGCTGTAAGCATTTAGTGACGGATGTGCATTGTGGTGCAGTGGATATTGGCTCGAAAAGAGAAATCGGTGAGCCGAGTTTGAATTCCAGTTGAATACCCTGCATTCACTTAAGCACTGGTACCCTTGGGAAAAGTATTAATCCATCCCTTCTCTCCAGTTATAGGTTAAATAACAAGGGTAGGACTTTGGGACCCTGCCTAAAAAAACAAATCCCAATGAATCTTGATACTCGAAAAGAAAAAAGTATTACTAGACACAAAAACTTATATAAAAACAAAAATAAATTGTTGAAAGAAAAAGGTATTACCAGCAATAAATAAATAAAAATTAGTTGGCAATAAATGACCCGCCGAGGTTGATATGCCATAAAAACAAAACAACCAACCAACAACATATAATGGACCCAGCTTATCAAAGACAATTTAAGGAAGTTGAGATTACAGCCAGACCTTACACAAAATTGGACAACCTAAAAAAGGGCCATTAAGAAAACCCCATCCAACCAATGCTAGCATAGAAATGGATATTAAATGATTATGATGATGAAGGATAGTGAGTTCAATCATAAGTAAGGCCATAAGGGTCATCATAGTTAACAAGTAAAATGCACCAGCACCCAAGTACTTAGTTTCAATTTGCTGCTATATGGGACTAGGGCTTGTAATGGTTGATCATCCTACCTATTCTTCTGATATGACTATCATCTGTTCCTCAACATGAAAAAAACACTTCACTGGGAACCAATATTGTAGTGTTGGTGATGTTATATCTGCTACTGATAACTTTTTTGATGACAGAATTGACTGCCTTTTTTGAACAGTTAGATTTTAGTTTACCTGGAAAAAAACAGTGCAGTTATAAATAAAAACAGCTGAAATTAATGTATTGTATACTCTCAATGAAAATTAAAACCGCAACCCAAAATTTTTATCTTATGCACAATAAAAATGATCTTTTTCACACGCTAATAAAATGACGAACTGCAGCATTTGACAGATACATATATAAATATATAATAATTTTATTCGTTCTTTGATGACTTGGTTGTGGAGTGGAGTAAGTGGTTGGGTCAGAGGGTTAGCACATATGCATCGAGACAGCAGCCAAGAGGTTGTGCTCGTGTGTTCTCAACTCGACTGCTGTTTGCAAACTGCTGAACTTAAACAGCTAGCTGCTGCTGTTAGATTTTACTTAAATAGACAAATCTCTCTAAAACCTGGCACCTCGGGTGTGTTTTGTTATTTTCTGGGTGCTGAATTCTTTGACTGATCATCAAAACAAAATTCAGCTTGTCACCTGTATTCTACACTCAGTGACATCTCAAAAACATTTTTTAATTTTCCTCTAAATCTTGGAATGCAAAAATGTGAATACACTTCTAGGTGAAATTCCACACTGACCAAAAGAGCATATAACAAATGTATGCAAGATTTCACAGCTCTAGTATCACTACTTTATATTGTACCTTTGATGAAACATGCAAACAAAATATGTTTGACTTACCTTCAGATTTAATTTCTGAATGGATGTATTAGAGACTAAACCAGAAATAATTTCTTTCATCCCTGTAATGAAACAAAACTGGTTATCTTCATGTCCATTACTGAAAGGCATGACCCTACTTTGTGTTCATTAGTGAAAGACATGGCACTACTTAAGTAGACTGGTCTCGTTATATAAAGCAGGAAAAATATTTTTGGTAATAGTTTTTGTAGATTAATATTCTTTAGACCTTGATTAAGAGACAACACTTGTCAAAATAAAACAACATAGACTTGTTATCGATTTACAAGGAAAGTCCTGCTTGTAACACTGATACAGTCTCAAACTGATCTCTGATGTTGAAAAGAAAATGAACCTCTGCTTTGTGGAACTGACTCCCAAGAGGATGCTTTTCAAATCACTCCAATCTTAACCTTCAAGAGTTAACTCTTATCTTCTTCATATATCCCAATAAACTATGCCACTTACTCTTTAGCCATCTACCTTCAGTGGCTCTTTGGTCTTGCATTTTATAAAGAATAATCTAATATTAGTGTGAAATTGACAATGGCAGCATTGTGGAGTAAATAACCCCCCCCCCCATGATTCAAATGAACAAATCTAGATTCTTAAATAAAGAACTTCAGTGAGTCTAAAAACGATTGTTGGAGTCAGTCTTCAAAGTATTTCTTACAGACATCATGGCATGTAGCCTAAGGAAGACTATATTAAAACCACTAGAAATGTTATAACAGTGGCGACAAGGATTGAAATTTATACAAGTATAACAGGAATTACAAGAATATCACAAATCATACTGAGCATAAAAAGTAGGAAAAAAAAATACGTGTTGCTTCAGTGCACAGGATAACAGTGAGAAAGAGAATTTAACCCATGTTGGTTTAAAATTTTCTTTGTGTGTAGAGAAAAAAAAAGAGAATAACATACTTCAAATATGGAGGAAATATTGGCTTCTGGGGTACAAGTTCAATAACAGCAGCAGGTGATTAAACTACAGAAACAACAACAAAAGTTGATTGAAATAATACAGAGGACAACAGAATATCCTACAACTTTTTTTTTTACTCCTACACTGTGGCAAATGTCATATCTGAATTTACATACGATCCAGATGATTACTGCTTATTTTTAAGGATACAAACAAATTTACAGAGCAGAAAGCAGCAATTTGTAATACGAAAGAAAAAGAAGTCTTTTGTTAAGAAAGTTAGTGCCGATAGGACATGAAAAGTACTGTAACTCTGTACTAACCAAGAAAAATTTGTTTTGAAATAACAGT
This sequence comes from Ascarosepion bandense, assembly GCA_037127315.1. NCBI lineage: Eukaryota > Metazoa > Mollusca > Cephalopoda > Sepiida > Sepiidae > Ascarosepion > Ascarosepion bandense. The sequence goes on along the minus strand of JBBBDQ010000762.1, from coordinate 2,577,498 downwards.
GAATATTCTAACAAAAATCCTGAGCAACAAAAGTGTTTTATACAACACTCGAAAATGTATGAATCTGATGAAAAAAGAAGTCAAAACTTTTGTCACATATGTGCTAAAATTGTCAACAAGTAATGTAAAAGATTCAGATTAAGCAAACCAACTCTGGATATATTTAAAGGTTCAATTTTCATTCAAGGGTTAACAGTGAAAAAAGGCACAGAAATAAGGGTAAAAATTCTAACAAAACTGGAACAGAATAATAAACTTACACAACAGGAAATAATAGACAAATGTCAGCAAATCCTAAATCTGAGACATGGTGCTGAAGAAATTGAGGAAAAAGAATGCACATACATATGAATGAAAGAAAAATGTGCAGAAAGAATTAATCCAGGTTTCAGATGTAGAAGTTTACATCTTTAAGAATTTGAAATGTTACAAGAGTGGGAAAGTAGGACACACGAAACTGTAAAATCAAACCAAGAAAAACATTTTACAGGAAAAAATTTGGACACAGCAGTGCGAGGGAAAAAAATAATCAGAGAAAACAATAGAAAACTTATGAAGGTGAAAATTTATAATGTGGATGTGAAAATGCTACTAAACAGTGGCAGTAATAGTACAATAATTAATGGAACCACATGGAAAGAAATCAAAAAGCTTATATTAAAAAAAAATTTTCAAAACTTATATATCCCAGGAGGGGATAATCAGGGAAAAGAATAGTGCAAGAATAATACTTAACACTGAAGATAGATTTAATAGAGATTTATTATACCACAGTACAATAAACCAATAGACAATACAAGAACACCAACAAATAATAACAGGTATAACAATCAAGTAGACAATGTCTCTGCCTAGGACGTATGTGTCCGTCTAGTAAAAAATGCTTCCGTCTAGTGACGATGACTCTCGTCTAATGATGATGGATCTCTAGTTCACTCTAGTCACAGTCTTTTCTAGAGCGGACCATATCCATTCTGGGGTAGGATAGGATATTCCTCTATAACAAAAACTCACAAGTTCTCAGGTGAGAAATTATTTAACTGTTGACTACAGACATGAGTGTAGTGATCAAGGAAGCATCCTCTTGGGAGTCAGTTCCACAAAGCAACAGTTTGTTAGAAGAAGATGCATGAGTGGAACTTACATCTCACCAAAGGAATAAGAAGTGAAGGAGGGTGTTTCACTAAAATGGTAGGTCTTGGTCGTTAAGGTTAGGACTGGTGAAACTAGGGCGTGTAGTTCATCTGAACACTCACCATGGAAATAGTGATAGAGCAGTGAGAGTCTTGTGACGTCTCATCTGTGAGAAAGAGGTTGTAGGGTGGAAAATAATTTATCACACACAAGGAAGCAGAGATGTTTTCGGACTCTATTAAGTGGGGAAAATGAAGACTGGACAGCTCTTGTTCATATATGGCAGCAGTACTCCATTTTCAGTCTGTTTCTGGGTCATGTAAAGCTAGAGAATAGCAGGAAGAATAAAAAAATGTCTTCTGTTTGATTTAACCAGAAAAAAAAGCAGAAAGAAAAAAATATACATGAAGAGACTTAACTTCAGATGAAATCATTGAATCTGAGAACTGAACTTCCACAATTGTTTCATTAAAGGAGAGAGTCAATCCTAAAATTTGGCACATTTCTTTGGAAATATTCAAGTGGGACAAATCCAGAACCTTGGGGCCAGGTCTGCAAAAGAAAAAAAAAAAGAAAAACCATCAAGATAACAATTTCAAATTCTTGTTCATTGGTTTTTTGCATCCATTTCAAATCATAGAAATAAATCTCAAAGGATTTTCTTTACTTTTTTTAATTGTATCTGAATATGATCTGAAAGAATGTTTATTTTAGTACCTGGCAATGAAAAGGTGAAAGAAAGATCAAGATAATAAAATAGGCCTTGAGTATTAAAATTTATTGAAACTTAAAAGATTAAAAGAAAAAAAAAACCTATAAGCTTATGTAGAGAAAAACTTGAACCAGAGCTTCAATCTACTAAGTTATTGAAATTCTCCTTGGAACCTACTTTTAGTTCAGCCTTGAAGAAAATTCCAACAAAAAACCTACATCCTCATGTCCTGTCATTATCCCATGCAAATGAACGTCTAGTTCATATAGTAGAGTTAATATTGCGCATACTATACAACTAGAGTGTATAGTATGAAGAAGTATGAGAAGTTTGTCACTTAGCTGAGCAGTGTTATGTCAGTCATGCTGACTTTGAAGTTTCGTCAAGACATTATTGTAATGTCTTCACTATTCAGGGTTATTTGCTTTTTACATGTATAAACTAGTTATTGGCAAAAAGTAGAGCAACATACCCTCAAAGGAACTTCTGTCAAGGAAAATAACTGAAATTTTTATGATAACAATCAAGATGTGTCTCAAGCTGTGGCATGAAAAAGAATGCACCCTGAGTTTGTTAACAGGTTTCACATTGTCAACAATGATAAAACAGCCCTGAATACATCAGTGGGTAATGTTTATTGATTAGTCAAGATAACAATCACTTGAATACATACGTCATAGTTTAAGTTACTTGAAATTGAAATGGTGGAAAAGGTCCTTTAACTGTAAGTAGTGTGCTTGCTTTAAAATGACTTTTATTTCAACACAACCTATACAGGCTTATGCAGCTGACCCAAAAGTGCAGCACCCTATAAAAGTGTCATACCAGGCCAGACTGCTCCCCTTTGACTCCCACCCAAACTATGCAAGTGTACACCATCTACATTTTCATTAACACAGGTATGAAGTTTTCTGTACATTTTCTGCTTCTGCTGGAGGAGGTTGACAGAGTGATGAAAAACCTTCTCAAAGTCAAGTTTTGATGAGTAAGGGATGCAATTTCCGAAAAATATATATATATATATATATATATAAAGCCTAAATTGCATAACAACTGTTATCTGAAATAGGTAAAAGAATTCGTCTATATTTCTGAGATGAGGTATTATAATTATTTACATTATTTACATTGTTCAGACTGTTGTCCCCATCTTTGATGCCATATTCACCTTCAATATCTATCTATATTTCTGAGATGAGGTATTGTAATTATTTACATTATTTACATTGTTCAGACTGTTGTCCTAATCTTTGATGTCATATTCACAATGTTTAAACTGTTGCACGCCCTGCTCTTCTTCAGGATCTGTTTATATTTCTGACATGTATTATTGTAATTGTTTACATTGTTTGGACTGTTGTCCTCATTGTTGCCATATTCACAACATTTTGGCTATTGTATGTTCTGGCCTTCTTCAGCTGATTGAAATTTGAACTGAACTCTTTATTTCATTCCCTCAAGGACAAATGGCCCAGTGGATAAAAGCGTTATTTCGATCCAGTGACTTGACCCAAAGAGTTGTGAGTCCAATACCTGGCTACAGCAGTGGTGAACAAAAAAAAACCTTAAGAGTTGAGTTAAATGAAGATAACCTGAAACATCCAAAAGTGGCATGACTCATTGAATGAGAATAATCTACCCCAGTGAATGAAATAAAGAGTCAGTTCAAAATTCTAATCATCTGAAGAAGGTTGGAGCGTACAATGGCCAAAACATTATGAATATGGCAATAAAGATAACAGTCCAGACAATGTAAATAATGCAAAGAAATTAATTATATTCAAATTGAAAATCAAGTCAGATTCAACTGAAGATTGAACCTAAAAAAAATTATTATTTACACTACTATCTATATTCGAACTATTGTCCTCATCTTGATTGTTTTTATCACAACTTTTTGATTATTGTATTCTCCAGCTTTTTTAAGGTGTATATCGATCTACTTAGTTAATTCTGAAATGAAGTAGACAGGACAGAATGTTTTCATTCCACTGATCATATCTAGGGATATCTTTTTTTAGTTATTTTTTTATTTAATCCTGTTCAGTTATTGCATTGGTTAAAACAACCAAAATGAGGACAATACACTATTTATATATTTGGACTATTGTCTTCATCTTCGTTGCTATTTTTATGACGTTTCGGCCATTGTACACTTCTGCCTTTTTCAGGTCCTAGGAATTTTGAACCAAATCCTTTATTCTCATTCCTTGTGCAAAGCCACTTCTGGTAGTCATGAGTTATCTCCCTTCAACTGGATATAGGCGTTGGTTAGTTCCAGTGACTTGATCCAAAGAGTTGTGAGTTCAGTACCAGGTTACAGCAGTTGTGAACAAATAACTTATAGAGTCAGGTTAAAGAGAGATAACTCATGACTACCAGAAGTGGCTTTGCACAAGGAATGAAAGTGATGTACCCCAGTGATCATCATAAAGGGTTCAGTTCAAAATTCCTAGCAACTGTAGAAGGCTGGGATGTACAAAAGCTGAAACATCGTAGTAAATACTAGCTCATTTCAGAAATATAGACAAATAATGAGGACAATAGTCCAAATATATATTGTGTAAATAATGATAACTCCTCATCCAAGAAATTCAGATGAAAAAATTATATTAACAGATGTTGGCTCATTGTAAAAGTGGCAAGGAATCAATCAAATATTATTATTTTTTTCTTTACTATTTTCTGTTGTCATTTTCTGGTTGTCAGGTAGAAAATGAACAGGATTGAACATGTGACATTTGGAGACAAGACTTTGATAAAATATACAATGTGCTGAGAAAAGAATTTTGCAACACTGCAAGAGAAGTAAACAATCAATCAGATCAATAGATTTTTTTTCTTCTTTTCAATTTTCTCATGTAATTTTCTGGTTGTCAGGGACAAAAGTGGATATCTTCCTTGGTATGATGATAAATTACAGCCAACAGCAAAGCTTTTAATTTCTGTTGTTCCCAGGTCCATCCTAAACCCGGGGGTAGTAGCACCTTTTAGCTAATAGTGAACCCCAAAACTGGGGTCAAAACATCATGAAAGTATAAAAATACATTTTTGTAGTAAGAATACTAGCAATATATTTTCAGAATATACAAAAAAATTACCAGCAATACATTTTTGAAAAAAAATTAGCAAAGCTCCCAAGAAAATTAAATTTTGGTATTAAATGACGCACTAAAGAAGTTGATATGCTGTTAAACAAATGAAAATGGATAGGAAACTGTTTAGAAACAGGACTTTAATAAATGATACAAAGTGCGGACAAAAATTTAAAAGAAAAAGTTCTAGAAAACGATGGTTTTTTATTATTAAACTTATCTACATTCAGACTGTGTTGTGGTGCAGTGGATATTGGCTTGGAACAATAAATTGTGGAGCTGAGTTCAAATTCCAGTTGAATTCTTTGCATTCACTTACGTGCAAATACCCTTGGGAAAGGTATTAATCTGTCTCTTCCCTTCAATTATGGGTTAAATATCAGGACAAATTGGGTTCTATAGCCTTGGTTGACGACCAGTCTACCACAGAAAGTAATGGCAATCTACTGCGGGATAATCTTCTGTCCAGTCAGTCATGTCTCTTTTGAGACATGGTCACCCAAAGTGTGTATCACGTATGGCACTTAACTGACTGACTGAATATAATAGTTGGAAACATAATTAAAACATCTACTGGGCATAAAGTGGGGGATCTGTTTTCTACTGTTATGAAGTGCTAAACTGATTCCCCACTAATTATATTTAATATAATAATGTAATATAATCTATCTCTTCTCCCTCCAGCTATGAGTTAAATGGCAGGACAGATTGTGTTTTATAGCTTGGCAACCAGTCTACCGCAGAAAGCAATGGCAACCTACTGTGGGATAATCTTCTGTCCAGTCAGTCATGTCTCTTTTGAGATATGATCACCCAAGTGTGTATCATGTATGGCGCTTAACTAACTGACATTCAGAGTAATGTCCTCATCTTTATTGTTAAGATCACATTTCGTCCATTGTGCCCTCTGACTGTCTTCAGGTCTCAGGGGTTCTCGTTTCACTATGTGTAGTGATATCTCATCTTGTTCTAACTGCTCACTTACTGCTAGCCCTGTTTCCATTAAGTCTAAATCTATACAACCTTGATCAGGGATTGAAATCGCAATTACTTCTTCTTCTTCCATGTGCCATGTCTCTTCAAGATGTAAGCAATTGTGGCCTTTCACATCTCCCTATCCCTAGTAGCTCTTAACACGCTTTCTCCTGTTACCCTTCCCAAATCCTGTTCTGTCATCTATTTGCTCAAACCCATCAAGCATGTTATGCATTGTTTTCCCCTCTCTTTCTTTTCATCTGACCTGTGAGTATCAGATTTTCCAAGCCCTCATTCCTCATTACATGTCCCAGGAACTTCAGCCGTCTTTTTCTGATGTTAAGTATTTCTTTCCTTTCCGTTTCCATCCTCTCTAAAAACTTACATGTTCAATCCATGATATCCGCAGAATCTTTCTGTAGAACTACATTTTGGTTGCTTCAAGTCTCTCCCTCATCTTTGATGAAATTGTCCAGCATTCACTGCCATATTAAAGGACAGACATCACATAACAATCCAGTACTCTCTTATTTGTTTCCAGCAAAATTTTCTTGTCTCTTGATACTCTACTCAGCTTCTGGATTGCATCCTTGGCCATATCAATTCGCCTTTGGATATCAGTGCTGTACTTTCCGTCCTCTGTTAGAACACTTCTCAGATATTTATATTTCTGTACTTGCTTGATTTTAGTATCTACCAACCTGTAGTTGGCATTTTGGCTTCTTTCTTTACTGATGACTATGCATTCACTTTTCTTGTAGTTTATATGTAGTCCTTTCTTTCCGCTTTCTTCAGCTACCTTCTGTAGGGAATCTTGTAGTTTCTTTTTCATGTCTGCTATCAGCACTGTATCATCTGCATGGCTTATATTGTTCAGATTGTGGTTGTCAATGACAAATCCTGACATGACTTCTAGGGTTCTCAGAATTGTCTTGATGTATAAATTTAATAGATCTTGTGAGAAGACACATTCTTGTTCTACACCCCTTTCTATCTTTGTATATCTACTGAACTTGTTTCCTGCCTGTATGTAGGCGGTTTGCTGCCAGTAGAGGTTTTTGATTGCTCTGTCTTTCCTGAATATGTCTAGGTTGCTGAACAACTCTATCAAATGCCTTTGGTACATCACCAAAATTTACTAAAGGATTATTATTTCCCTTTGAATGAGATGAAGTCATGTGGGTAATGTGACAGACGGTCAGTGACATCAGTTTATAGTGTTGAAGGTAGTCGGTGTCATTTCACCCTGAGGCAAGTTGCTATTTAGCATGAAGGAGAGGCAAAATACTTATAATAATATCCACTACTCATCCCAGAATTTCAGACAAAACGGTTCCAAAAAACATGTCAAACTAAAACTTTTGGGTAGATTAAGCATTTAAGGATGTGTGTTGTGGTACAGTGGATATCGGCTCGGAACGAGAAGCCGGGGAGCCGAGTTCGAATTCCAGCTAAATCCATTGTATTCACTTACGCATAAATACCCTTGGGAAAGGTATTAATCCATCTCTTCCTTCCAGTTATGGGTTAAATAACAGGACAGATTGGGTTCTATAGCCTTGGTCGGCAATCAGTCTACCGCAGAAAGCAATGGCAACCTACTGCGGGATAATCTTCTACCCAGTCAGTCATGTCTCTTTCGAGACATGATCGCCCAAGCGTGTTTCACGTATGGCACTTAACTGACTGAAGCATTTAAGCGTGGACGGTGTAAGGGAAGCAACTATGTAAGAACCTATATGTTAGAAATCCCACAATGGAATTTTGTGTCATAAAAAATTGAACTTTAGTAGTTCCTTGATACTGGTTACGGCATACAGTATTTCATGATGTTTTTAATTACCATTAAAACGAACATCCATTCAAATATCAATCGAGACTTGTGTTTTTTTAATTTTTGACTGGACGAATCATCCAAGAGCTGTTGCAATCCTTTTTTTTTTAAAACTGAAATTAAGAGGAAATGAAGACAACTATCGGAAAATAATTTGACACCCAGCATTAATGACTAACTAATTGCTAAACTAATTTTCCTATTTTACATTGAGACAATAATTTTAAAAACAAAAAAAAACATGAGAAAAAATAACTATTTACATTATTCAGACTTGTCCTCATCTTTGTTGCCATTTGTATGATGTTTTGGCTGTTGTACGCTTCGGCCTTCTTTGGGTGCTAGGAATTTTTAATCAAACCTTTTATTACAATCACTGGGGTATATAATTCTTATTTCTTGCGTAAAGCCTCTTTTGGTAGTCATGAGTTATCTCCTCTAAGTAACTTGGTCACCACTGCTGTAGCCTGGTATTGAACTCACAAATCTTTGGTTCAAGTCATTGGAACTAGCAACGCCTATATTCAGTAGGCCATGTGAAGAAGGCTGAAGGGTACAATGACCAAAATGTCGTACAAATGACAACAAAGATGAGGCCAATAGATTGAATGATGTAAATAGTGTAAATACTACCTCATCTCAGAATTATAAACAAAAAAAAGAAGTATGAATAAAACCAATGGTTGAGTCATCCAAAAAGTGACTGGACCGAAAGAGTTGTGAGTTCAATACCTGGCTACAGAAGAGGGAACAAAATCTGGGAGGATTGAGTTACTAAAGAGGATTAACTTATACTTAGATATCCAAATAAAAGCCTGGCACAATCTACCCCCGTGGACTAAATACAGGGTTTACTTCAAAATTCCAACGTATATCACCTGAAGAATGTCGGAGTGCACAACGGCTAAAATGTTGTGAATATGGTAACAGAGATGAGGACAACAATCCAAAAATTGTAAATAGTTACAATACTTCACCTCAGGAACATGGACAGATGGAGGTGGGTGTTTTTATAAGGTGTTTTCAACTATCTCGATAACGTTATGCTTGGAAACTTTTTCTGCAGGGGACATAACTGCAAAAATTACTTGACAATCATAATGTGAGAAACTTATATAATTCTTTAACTCCCCAGTAATAATTGGGTGTTGTGGTACAGTGGATATTGGCTCAGAACGAGAAATCGGGATCCGAGATCGAATTCCAGTTGAATTCATTGCATTCACTTACAAGCAAATACTCTTGGGAAAGGTATTAATCCGTTTCTTCCCTCCAGTTATGGGTTAAATAACATGACAGATTGGGTTCTATAGTCTCAGCTGGCAACTAGTCTACTGTAGAAAGTAATGGCAACCTACTGAAGAATAATCTTCTGTCCAGTCAGTCATGATCGCCCAAGCGTGTATCACGTACGGCACTTAAATGACTGAATAATTGTATGCTAGGTTTTTACATCTTTCTGATGAAAGAAACAGCTTTTATAAAAAAAATAATTGGGTTTTTCTTAATCCTTTTTTTCAAATAGCAAAGAAAATTCAAACATTTTACTGACCTTTGCAGCCGTTTGACCACATCTGCATCCGGTTTGAAACATTTCTCTTGGCAAAGTTTCAGAAACAAACAACTAAAGTTACTGACATCAGTCGTGCACATGATTTTCTTAAGATGAACTGGAAGGAAAAAAAACAAAATTGTATTATAAAAATGTTGATTACAATCTCAGTGGAAATGATTGCAAAACCTTTGCTCCTCCCCAATTTATCGGCAGAAGCACACAGATGCATGCTGGGGTTTTTTCCTAGCCAGGCTAGTTCTTGGTTTCATCTGACTCAGTCTCAGCCTGTCTTGTCTTGAATCCAATTGTCTGAACTTGCTTTTGTGTGTCAACACCAATTCTTAGTTTGTGAACTTTTTGCCATATTACTCGTGGGAAGTGTGAGAAAAGAAGCTGATGGAATAGAATTTGTGTTTACAATTTATCCTTTCACAGTAAAAGGGTGGGACCTAGTTGCTAATCTTGTAGCTCGAGAAAACTCATATATAGGGGGTACCAGTGAGCTAAGTTCATCGGAGCAGAAGCCGTGAAAGTATTTGTAGAAGAGACACAGGGAAGCCACACTGCGTCGGTAAGAAAGCAACTGTATCCTAGCTGCCAAGTTGGGATCGATCACATTACAGATTCAATGCTGGATTTTGTCAAGGACACCTCGGTGGATAGCGGAAGCACCCGATCAGATGTGGCAGCAATATTCAATGCATGGGTTGGTAGATTTGTATATGTGCAGGATTGTTTCAGATGGGAAAAACTTCCTAGCCCTGCACAAAGAACTGACCTTCTTAGCAGCGGATTTAGCTATGGATTCTATATAGTTATATTCCACTTGAGGTCTGATGTGAGAGTTAATCCGAGGAGGCGCAATGTTTTATTTTCAGGGAGACTAGCCTGCTCATTTGTTTTATATTGTTTTGTGGTACTCATTTTTTTACCTGGTCTTACATTGAGTTTGGCAATACTGTTCATGGGATAAATTTTCAAGTATATTTTCAAGCTCAAGATTGAGCTTTGCATGGTCATGGGTTAGGTCCCATTACTATCACTTGTACTTGTTAACCTTTAAGGTTAATCATGCAGTTTAACATAAAGTTTCTAAAAGAGAAGGTAGTGGTAGTAATTATAGTAGTATTAGTAGTAGCAGACTCACAAATTATTGACATGCATGAAAAATGATTTTTAGAGTAAGAGTATACAAAAACAAACAAACATGCTTTTGATACACTGTAAAAATCTATGGCAATAACGCTAATTGTCTTTAGATGTGTATGAGGAATAAGTTTTAGTAGAAGTAGGTATAGTAATAAGTGAAAAATTAAAAATTTTTTTTAATCATTTCACTCCAAGCAAGGCAATATAGCCACTAAGACACAACGGCTTACTGAGTGTGAAAGAATATGAGAAAAGCAAAAACATTAGTAAGGGGAGAAACCATTAAAAGAACAGGAATGGTAAAAACAGAAGATAATGATTGACATTGTATTTAAATTTTTGAAGATCAAAGTTGACTGGAAAAGCAAGAAGCCGACAGAGAGTTACACAAGTGAGAAATGTGAGAGAAGAAACTGTTAGCATAAAACTTATGGTTACATTTTCCCAATTCAGCTGTATGATATGTAGATGTTAGTGTTAAGTTACAATACAGTGTGTACATCTTAGTGTAGGTCACTCAACTGAGTGCCATACATGATACATTTTTGGGCGATCATGTTTCTTTTGAGACATGACTGAGTGGTAGAAGATTTTCCCACAGTAGTTTGCCATTACTTTCTGTTGTAGACTGGTTGCCAACCAAGGCTACAGAACCCATAGCTGGAGAGGAGAGGCAGATTAATACCTTTCTCAGGGTTATTTGCACGGAAAAGAGAAAGCTGGAAACCACATCCTAAACAGGGAACAAGGGATGAGCCTCTTCACCTGTTCAATAGACATGGGAGGAGTGTGAACCAGGCAATAGTTTAGTCTACCTACTCCAATTGAAAAAAAAAAATGAAAAGAGTAAAAAGATTGGAAAAGAGAAAGCCGGAAACCACATCCTAAACAGGGAACAAGGGATGAGCCTGTTCAATAGAATGCAACAAATTCAACTGGAATTTGAACTTGGCTCTCTGGTTTCTCATTCTGAGCTGATATCCACTCACCACAGTGCAGGTACCTTCACTTATTTACTGAAAAAACATCATAGTATGAAAAAAAAAAAAAAAAGGCTCCAAACTTAACAAAAGTTTTTCCATCAAAATGTTTGTTATTATTAAGAGGAAAGATTAAAGTCTTTTTAATGATTATTAAAATTTTGTAATCATTTTCAACATGTCCAAAATTTTGGAAAAAAAATCTTGCTTTGTTTTTTGTCAGTGGGTAACCAAATTGCTGCTAGAATTTACAATGGATAATGTAATATTATGTAATTCTGTTTTTTTTTTGTTTTTTTTTCATGAAAAACACATAAATTTGAAAATTCTTGCAAAAAATCAAATAATGGTCAGATTTTAATGAAACTTTCGGGACTTATTCAGGAATAAATTAAATTATTTTCGAAAATATTATTTTTATGAAATCTTAGTAAAAATATTTATCTTTTTTACATCCCACCTCACCAAATAAATTCATGAAATTTTAAGAAATTAAATTTTGTTGAAAATTTTTTTATTAGTTAAATGTAGGACTCATTGGGAAATATAAATCATCTATTATTTTTTCAAACAATTGGCCTTTTTTACAAAAATTTGCTCTGAATAGTAAAATAAAAATTCAATAAAACTATAACATTATTTCATCTCATAAGCTTTTACTTGCTTTCAAATATATATATATATATATATATATATATATATATATATATAAAAGAAGAAAAAAATTCAATTAATAATGAATTTTTACAAAAATTGTTTTAGTTTTCTTTTTTAATCATAATGATTTATAAAATTTAAAAAATTTAAAAATATTTTATAAATACTTGTTGAAGTTAGGTTATTAAGTTATTAAGTGAAGACTATATTTTCTACTAAAAAATTGAAAAGTTTAATACAAATCATCGAGCCAGAAGATTTTTTAAATAAATTTTGTTGTGTGCATAGGAAATTTTTTAAGTATGGTATTTTCTATATTATATTAAAATAGATACCTCTACTCAATTTTGATATCTAAATTTTAAATTGAATTTTTAATAATAAAAAAAGTTTCTTGAAACTGTTATTTTGGCTTTAATTGAAAGCTTAATGATTCACTTTACTATTTTCAGTAAGCAAAATACTCTGGTGTATTTCAAACTGAAATTATATTGATTGAAATCAAAAATGTTTCAATATTTTTTAATCTTTCAATTTTTTGGCCATTTTTAAGTCATCAACACATTTGTAAACTAAAGTTAATTCTTGGTTTTAAAAATCCTGAAAAATAAAATATACATCTCTGACACAATTTTTGAAAAATTAACAAATTTAATATTAAATTAATCCGATTTACACAAGTATTATTTATTTATAGCATGAAATTTAGAATAAAACTATTTCTTAAACACAGAATTCAACTTTCTGAAATTTCCAATGTTTGCATTGACAAAGGCGAGATAAAATAAGTTTATGATGAGCACAAATGACATAACTGTACAAAAATTTTCCTGTAAAAGGAATAAAACCTGAAACACGTGACCTTTTAATTTACACATAGAAATTACCATAAAAAAACTTCAAATACACAAACAAAAAAATTATTTTAGGAAGGCACAATTTGGATCACACTTTTATTTTTGATTAATAAATATTATCTTCACTTAATAAGTTTTTAAACCAACCCCAACAAATCTTTGAAGTATATTAAAAATATTTTTGAAACTTTAGAAATTATTATAATTTAAAAAAATATGAAAACAATTCTTTTAAAATTTCAATAATAAAAAGAAATTTTTTTTCTTCAGACTATAATGTCCTTGATTATTCAAACAATTAAAAGTTTATTAAATTAAATAATGTCATTGTTATATTGCATTTTTTATTTTATTATTGGGAGCTGATTTTCAGGAATAAAGGCAAAATTAAAAAAAAAAAAAAAGATGATTTACATTCCCCAATGAGTCCTGCGTTTAATTAATAAAACCAATTATTGTAACAAAATTTAATTTCTTATAATTTCATGAATTTGTGGAAGGAAGGCAACAGATGTTAAAAAAATATTTTATCAAGATTTTTTAAAAATAATGATTTCAAAAATAATTTAATTCATTTGTGAATAAGTCCTAAAAGTTTCATTAAGATCCGACAATTAATTTCCAAATTAATGTGTTTGTCACTGGAAAAAAGCTGAGTTATTTAATAATACGTTTTCCATTGTAAACTCTCGAAACAATTTAGTTACCTGTTAACTAAAATCAAAACAAGATTTTTTATCAAAATTTTGAACACGTTACAAGGGATTAAAATGTTTTAAAATTAATTAAAAATACCTGAATCTTTCCTCTTAATAATAAAATAATATAAACATTTTGATGGAAAAAGTTCGTTTTTCTTAAGTTTTGCGCCTTTTTTATTCTCATACTATGCTGTTTTTTCAGCGATTGAGTGGCGGTATCTAGTTAAAAGGTTATGTGTTTCGTGGTTTTTTCCCCTTCTTACAGGAAAGAAAATCTGGACAATTATGTCAGTTCTGGTCAACTATACTTAGCTGTTATTTGACATCTGACTGCTCAGTTCGTAGCTTAGTGGTTAAAAATACTTTTATTCTAAATCTCATGTTATAAACAAATAATACTTGTTTAATTCAGATTGATTTAACTTTAAATTTGCTAATTTTCCAAGAAAAAAAAATTCACAGATGTATTTTAGTTTTGCAAGATTTTTTAAACCGAGAAATAACTTTTGTAACAAATGTGTCGATCGCCCTAAAAAATGGCACAAAAATTGAAAATGTTTTAAAATTGAAAAATTTTATAATATTCCAATATCAGTGTTTCAGCTGTGCAGCTTTCTGAGAGAAATGTATATGAAAAAAAAAAAACGAAAAAAAAAAAAACAACAACAAAAAAAACGTTGACATTTTGAAGAAGCAAATAAATTGTCTCAATGTCGCTTGAAAAATAAGTTTTCTAATTTTTGTTTTAATGATAATCACATATATTTACTTTTCAAAATGAAACACTTAAAAACTAAAATAAATCTTGTTCGGTGTTTGTTTTTTGAAACACTAATAAAAAATAGTCCTTATTTATCAACAGAAAAATAAAGTATAAACTTTAAACCTTCAAATAAAAATTACAAAAAAATACAATTCTTCCACAGCAGCTTTGACTTGTTCAGTGCCTCAATGGTCGATCAGCCAGAACCATTCTTGAAAGAGTATCCGATTGCCGAATTTGCTTGCAGTGACGTCCCTTGCAACACAACAGTAATTTGTTATGACAACAACGTAGCTAATAATCGACATAATATCAAATCGACTGTCACCGTCACCTTCCTTTATTCCCATATTTGCATCAACGACCGTTGTTGTGACAACTGACAACCAAATACATCTCTAAACACAAAAGATCTTTTTTAAACAAGGGAGGTCATTCTCTTTCAAAAATTGCTTCAACTTACAAAAAAAACCAAATGTGGGAATTTAAAAAAATAACATAAACGTTTAACTATTATTATTAATAAAATATTGCAACTACTTATTAATAAATATTTAAAAAAAAATTAAACTATGTATTTAAAAAAAATGTTGGTGTTTAATTTAAATATTGTCCTTAAATTCTTTTTCGAGTTAGAAGATTTTTTACTCTCAGATTTTTAAAATGTGATAAATGCGTAAATAATTTAATTATACTTTTTTTTTTTAAATATGATAAATGCGTAATTATAATTTAATTATACTTTTTTGTTATTTTAATTTTTTTAGAATCTGTTACACATTTGAAACTCTAAATGATCATTTTTACAGGAGGTTTTTACACGAAAATAAATAAGTGCGACGTCGAGATGAGATGCATGCAAATGTAGGAGTGGGCTTTATTTATTAATTACAGTGTACACAGAAAGTCGGTTTTTACTCACTGACAGACTGGGGATCTGCCAAGAGGTTGTGGTGATATCACCGACAGAGCAAAAGCGAGCAAACCGGATGTTGGCTCTATGCCGACCAGAAAGCTAATGAATAAAAAGTCGTCGTACGTAAGTGGATTCGCGCATATGTTTCGGTTATAAATAGAAATTAATCAAATATCAAATTACCATTTTTATTTATCAGCCAATGAGAAGCCCGGAACCAAATACAAGGATGAAATGCGAAACGACCAGCGTTTTGAGCCAGAAGGAAAAATATAATAGCCGTGACAAAAGGCACCCAGAGAGACAAGCACAGACAGATGAGAAGAGTGTAATTAGTTTCTTCCTTGACATATGTCGAGCGGCTACTATGTTCGTCTCCTTCTTCCTCCCCTGTTCTCAAAGTACTAACTGACCTTTTATAAGGCATTCCACAAACCAACTTGCTGACCTACTGACCTTAGAAACGGCAACTTGATAATGAACATTAATCATACTACCAAGCTTTCACCTTTCAGCATTATATCTTCAATGAACATTCTTTTATCTCCTTCATTTCATTACTATCTGCCATGAACTCTCTCTAACTTCGTTGGACCTTTATTCCAAGTATCGTTTTAATTGTAAAATATTGATTGAAATGTATATATGTATGAATGTTATTTTACCCTCAAAATTGCCTTTTTTGAATTTATAATCATTTATGAATTATAGTGGGCTATCTTCCCACAAGGCCAAATTCCGTTAACCTACTACGGAATCCTACTACCCCTCACTACAAATGAAATAAGAGAAGAGATACCCGCTATAAGGTCACCTGCGTGGCGGCACTGTCCTGAACAATCGAAAAACTATCTATGGAGACTTTGGAATTATCAGTTATGGATCAGTGTGTAGTGAGTCCCCAAAAAAGATGCCAAAATAAAAAGTATTAAAATTAAAATATAGCATTTGTACTTTCCTTTAAAACACATCTCTCGCTCTCTCTCTCTCTCTCTCTCTCTCTCACACACACACACACACACTCTCTCTCTCTCTCTCTCACACACACACACTCTCTCTCTCTCTCTCACACACACACACACACACACACTCTCTCTCTCTCTCTCACACACACACTCTCTCTCTCACACACACACACACACTCTCTCTCTCTCACACACAGACACACACACACACACTCTCTCTCTCTCACACTCACACACACACACACACACACTCTCTCTCTCTCTCTCACACACACACACACACACACACTCTCTCTCTCTCTCACACACACACACACACTCTCTCTCTCTCTCACACACACACACACACACTCTCTCTCTCTCTCTCTCTCTCTCTCTAACTTTTGGGTAGGTATGGCTGGATGGAATACGATTCCGTATTCAAAAAACACTATTCTTTAAAAAGTGCTCAGTACACGTTTTGACACTTCTTGTGTTTTTTTCAAGTGATGATGCTGATTGCAAGATGAAGTATTTTAAAAGGTTCGAAAGTAGCCAAACTCCCTTAATAGGGGAGACATTGTTACGTAGTCTGTGATAACCAGTCAAAATACAAGTAATTTCTAATTTGAAGAACATGACAACAGACCCTAAAAACAATTTATTGGTGCATTAATGTTATCACTAAACTTCTTTCTATATTCCTTCCAATTAACAAGGTAACCATTAAATAAAAAATGGAAGGTAACCATGAAATAAAAAGGGGAAGAAGTGTGGCAGGAGGGGTCAATACTGTGGTTGTAGGGGCGGTCAGCCATGTATAGTACAAAGCCAATTCACAAATATAGCCGACAATCCCCACAACTTTGATTTTATCAGAAGATCATCAGAAGGTGGATTTGTGGAAGAATAAAAGTCTACCTTTGTATGTTTAAATAGAAATTTGTTAATAGAAAAGAATAACATGAATTGGTATAAGTTAAACGTTCAATGAGAAAACAGTATTAAGAAGTTAAGGGTATCAAGAGTTCGTAGTAGTAACGTATGTGTATGTGTGTATGAGCGTTATCGTTGGGTAGGAATGTCTTTGAAGTATTCGCTCAGTTTTAAAGGGTTCCGTTCGGTTATCTAGCATAAAAAGGGAAAGACGGGTGAACGGTGAAAGGAAAAAGGTGAGAGGTGAGTGAGAAAGAGAGAGGTAATAATAATGGTGGCTTGACGTTTGTCAAGGGACGTGTTAATTATGTTCGTCATTATAAGATACAAATCCTATATTATCTATCAACTAACTAAAACACACAAAGTAAAATTGCACACCTGCAAAATTGGATTCAAACGAATAGAAACATTTTAGAAAAACCCAGACCAAGAAAAATTCACAAGTCAGTGCAAAAAGTAAAATCCTAGATCCTGATTGGATAGCAAATGGAGAATTAATATGTGACGTCGGTACAAACTTTTTTTTTCACACCTGAAGTGAAAATGCTCGCTGGAGCTGGTCACATGATCAGATTCACTACTTAAAGACATTTGTGGTGATACGGAGCAGAAGCGATGGACCGGATGTTCGCAGTTTCACGAACAAAAAGCAAATGACCAAAAGTCGTCAGTGCGCATCCGGGTTCGTACAGATGTTCCAGTTGAAAAATAAAAATTAATTAAATATTAAATTTCCAGTTCGCGAGCCTACGCGAATTTTATTTATCGGCCAATGGGAAGCCCAGAATCAAATACAAGTATGAATTCCCAAATGATCACCTACGATCCAAAAAGTCGAAATAAAAAGCCGAGACAGAAAGCACCCAGTCAGATAGACCGACGCAGAGACCCAGACAGACGAGCGTGATTAGTATCTCCCGTGACCAAGTCAAGCGGCTACTATGTTCGCCTCCCTTTACCTCTCCTTACCTTCTTCCCTGTCTCAAAACTACTTACTGACCTAAGGAGCGAATACATCAAAGACACTTTTTACTTACAACGCCCCTACATTCCTAAGCATTTGATTGTCTTTTCAGCATTTTATTGCCAGGAATATTTTAACGTCCGTTGTACTTATATTCAAGTATAATTTAAAATGTAAAAAAACCCAAATCTGTCGTGCGCATTTATATTTTGCGGAAAGTTCAAAGTGAACATTCCTCCCGGCCAACGCACCCACAATTTAAGCATGAATTACCTTGTCAGCCTTCTATTGCCACTATGCATTTCGCGACCGGTCAAAGTCCAGCATGGAAGCGGTTAGCTGACGGACCTCGTGGCAACGTAACAAAAGAAATTTCAAAGCAGTCAGAATGGGAGCGGTATCTGATAGCATCTCGCCATCATGTAAGGAAGAAACTTCAACCTGACTCACCTTTGCTGCCAGTTTTCTTTTCTTCTTTTTTTCACTCCATGCCACCCAGACGCAAGGGCGCGTCACATGTCTATTCTACCTCTTCGTCCAATTTTCTTTTTTCATTTCACTCCACACCACCAAAGAAAACAACAACATGGGCACTCTGTCTGCGCTAAGTACAATTTCTTTATTTGTTTTACCTTCTCTCTCACTCTGTCGCCGACCTACCAAAAAGAGGAAGGAACATAAGAAGACTTTACATTCTGCTACTACACAACCATGAATTCTAAATTTCTGTGGACATTTTAAATACCTACAATTCTCTTTGAACAATTTTAGCTAGAAAACTACATGCATTTTCTCAATGAACATTTTTCTTCACACAAATAATTTATAGTATTCAGTTCTATTAACACAATTCCACTTATTTTTAACAACCTGATAATATCTTTTAAATGAGGGGATTGTCGCCTGTGTTTAGAAGTGTCCTTGTATCAGGCATGGCCGACATACCCGACATCATCTCTTTGACGACAGGCGAACTTGGCCTGTCTTTTATTCCATTTGTGAAGTTCGAAAAGGTAATTTGGCAATTCATTCCCGGGTGTGATCCTGGCCTTTCCATTGGACGACTAACAAACTTTGCGTTGGCTCGCGAAAAGGGTCCGTAAAAAGAATTTGTTTGTAATAATTAAAGATTATTTGAATTTTGTTTTTAGATGTTTCCTAGTTTTCTATTGGCCAAAAAACATTTCGCATCAAGGTGTGAAATTTCACGAGTTTTGCTTTGGATTCGCTTTTGCATGTGTGCTAAGCAAAGTTTGTAAATTCGAGTTTTTTAAATTCGAATTTTTTAAATTTCTAACAAAATCAATGAGTCAGAGCTTAGCATTTGAATGTTTAATTTAGATCTTGTTTTGTTCACTACAAAAGAAGAAAAGATCGAATCCGACCGAAAAATGCCGGAGGTTTGTAGGAGCAGAGCCTATTAATTTATTACTAGAAACTAATAAAAATCAAAATTACGCATAACTTCTGTTTTAACAAGTCGGAAAAGAAAGTAATGCCGGAAAATAAAATAATTTTGGTGAATCAAAAAAATGACACAAAGAAACTTTTGATGTTAGCCAAAACCAATGTTCACGCCAGAGTCTCGGAACCAGGTCAAACGGCTAAAAGCTGTCACTTCTTAGCTAAAAGCAGAAGGAACGATGTGAGTGACGATCAGAGAGGCAGGGGTCGGACAAACCAATCATGCATGACACGTAAAGAAGTAGTTAAGAAGACACCTGCTAATGATATTTATTGCCCTGTAAAACACAGTAGATTAACACTGATATGTTTCTAATATTACTATTACTCATACGGTCTAACTTAACAACAACAGCAACAACAACAACAACAACAACAACAACAACCACTATTGGACTTTCTCCAAGCTACTATCATTATCCGTCTTAAAAAGAAATAATTTGCTCTACCGAATAGCATATGAATCACTCTAAAAAAATAAAAATAAATAAAAATATATTATTTATTTTATACCTTTGAGTCAGTTCGTTTTATTCCACAGTTTTCAGTAAAAAAAATCTTACCACGTCTTACGACAACATTCGTTCTCATTATATATCGGTATCAATGATTTAGGTGTATATTGACCTGGTGGTAGGGATTAAGTGTTTGAACATAAATCTTTACATAAACATTATGATAATAAAGATGAATACGGCGAAAGTTGAAGCTTCAAGAGTTCAACTGTAAAAAAGATACAAAAAAAAAAAAAAAAGAAAGAGTCCAGGTGGAAGTAAATGTATATATATATCTATAGCGGGTTATCCATTCTCTTCTAGTTTACAGTGGAGACTCCGTTCTATTGAAGGGTAGTTGTGTATTGTTGCAGATTAACTGAATTTGGCCTTGTTGTAGATAGTCCACTATAAGTCATAAAATGATTATAAATCAATAAAAGCAAATTGAGTTGAAAATAACATTTTATATATACACATATCAATTAAGGTTTTTACAATTAAAGTAATACTTGACGTATAGGTACAACGGACGTTAAATGGTCATGGCAATAAAATGCTGAAAGAGAATTAATGAGAATGTGGGAGCGCTGTAAGTAAGGAATGTTTTTGATGTATTCGCTCCTTAGGTCAGTGAGTAGTTTTGAGACAGGGAAGAAAGAAAGGAGGGGTGAAGGCGACGAGCATAGTAAGCCACTTGACTTGGTCAAGGGAGATACTAATTACATTCGTCTCTCTCAAGTTTGTCTGTCTTTCTGTCTGTCTGACGATGCTTTCTGCATCGGATTTTTATATCTTCTTTTGGGATCGCACCAGATCATTTGGGGATTCACAATTGTATTTGATTCTGGGCTTCCATTGGCCGATAAATAAAATTCGTGTAGGCTCGCGAACTGGAAATTTAATATTTTTCAACCGGAACATCAACGCGAATCCAGCTAGGCACCGTCGAGTTTTGGTCATTTTCTTTTTGGTTGTGAGGGTGCAAACATCCGGTCCCTTTCGCCCTAGTAAACGGAGTTGTTTTTTGGTATTTGTTGTCGCTTCTCTTTACTTTTTTTAAATGATAGTTTTCGTTTGTCTTTTGTTTTTGTTGTTGTCTTTTTGTTTGCCTTTTTTTTGTTGTTGTTGTTAGAAATAAAAATATGTGTTTTCTTTCTTCCATTTAACCGTTCTACCGGACTTTGTTTCCTTGGTACAAGATGGGAAGTATTCAAATACCGTCTTGATTCGATGGAATCTTTTGGTTTTTGGTTCTTGTTGAAAGGGCGAATACTAGTAGTGAATTTTTTCTTTGTGGGAATAGCCATGGGTTGGTTGGTTTGGATATGTTGTAGTTTCTTCCGCGTCCGTTGCCATGTTGAATTTGTGTTGCAGGGAAATATTAAATTTCGCTGAAAGTCCAAATTCTTTTCTCTTTTTTTTTTTTTTTCATTGTGGGAATAGCCATGGGTTGGTTGTTTCTGATTTGTTGAAGTTTCTTCTGCGTCCGTTGCCATGTTGAGTTTGTGTTGCAGAGAAATATTCAAATTTTGCTGAAAGTCTAAACAAAATTTTTTTGTGTATATATATATATATAGGTGTTGACTTTCACGTCCGGTAGTCGCCAGTTTATGGTGGGTTTGTCGTTCTTTTAAATTCACAAGTGACTATCCGACTGTTTTTTGTTTCTTTTTTTGTTTTTCTGTTGTTTTTCCGTTTTTTCTTTCTTTCTTTCGTTTTTTTTTTTTTTTTTCATTATTAATTGTTTGCACGTTTTTCATTTTGGTGCGGAAATGCTGGAAAGAGTAATTTGGCTTACGGTAGTGTGGGTTGTTCATTGCCATAGTTGCTAAGAAGATGGGTAGGTGCGGCGTGTTCAAATCACGTCGGGGTAGACCAATCTATAGCGGCAATAGAAGGCTGACAAGGAGAATTCGATACTTAAATTGTGGGTGCGTTGGCCGGGAGGAAATGTCTTTAAACTTTCCCTGCTCCTTTAGTCAGTCAGTAGTTTTTAGACAGCGAAAGATAAGAGGAGTGGGAAAGGAGGATAGGATAGTAAGCCGCTTGATCTTAGGTCAAGATTACACTACTCTCTCTCGAGTCAGTCTGTGTGTGTCAGCCTGCGTCGGTCTGTCTGGCGTTGCTTTCTGTATCGGCTTTTTATTTCGACTTTTTGGATCGCAGCAGATCATTTGGGATTTCACATCCGTATTTGATTCTGGGCTTCTTATTGGCCGATAAATAAAATTCGCGGAGGCTCGCGAACTGGAAATTTAATATTTAATAAATTTTTAGTTTTCAACCGGAACATCTGCGCGAATCCATCTGCGCATCGTCGAGTTTTGGTCATTTTCTTTTTAGTTGTGAGGGTGCAAATATCCGGTCCATCGCTTTTGCTCGGTCGGTATCACCACACATCCAAATGTAGTAGCCGCCACTTATCAATGTGGTGAAGGAAGACATGTTTGTTTCAATGTAGCAAGAACGGGTTAACTAAGTTCCCAGCTCGCTGTGTAAATGTATTTCGTCTATTGGTATGTTGTGGGAAAATTAAATAAAATCGATAAAAAAAAATTATCAATAAAAAAAGTATATTTTCCCATGTTGCTAAGAGTAATGAATCCTGAAATATGATTATCCTACTTGGCTTCAAAAAACGCCGGAAGGTGGCGCTGTTGAAGTGTATAAAAAACAAATATTTCCTGTTTTTCTCCTTTTTGCTCCAAGATGTATAAAACCACGTGTGTTGAGAAAAGTGTGATCAGGTTCGATAACTAACACAATAATATCCCCCACAGTTTACTCTTTTGTAATATTGTAGCGGGACTCTGGATCCTGATTGGTCATCAAATCGCAAAATTCAAAATACGTCAGAGAAACGGTTTTTCCACAGCTAAAGAAAAAGTCGTTCTTTGAACCACCCCACGTAACTGGATCGAATATTTAAGGATGGTCTCTAACCGGTCACGGGGGTCATTCAGAGGAGGGGGTTTGCTGACACACATCTAAAATGTAACTTCAAATCGACTCGGAGATAAGGTCAGGTCGCGCCTTGTTCTCTTTCTCCTTATCTCTCTCAACAATTACTGCAATAAACATTTTGCACGAACTCTTAATACCCCAACTTTATCACTGAACACGAACTCTACTCATAACTTCTTAATGTTTCTAATTGTACATTAACTCCTACAGCTTATGTTAGTCTATCCCTTTAATAAATTTCTATATTAAAAATGAAAAATGTATATTTTATTATTCCACTCTCCTACACTTATCCATACATTTCAACTGAGAACCAACTTTCTGATGAAAACCTTCTGATGATTATAATTCAGCATAAAACTTGTAAGCTGTAGGGAGTTCGGTTAAGTCTGACACAAGGCCGAATACAAGAAACATTAACCAGCTCCCTACACTTCAATATAATAAAGATACTGTTTTTCTGTAAGCACGTGTAATTATCTTCCTATGTTCATTTTTCTCGTTTTCATCCATCTTTTCCCTTTCTCTTTTAATATGGCCAACCCAACAGCGTGGTCATTACGTTGCCGCTGAGGAACGATAGTTTCCCCGGCCCGCTGACGACTGAACTCTCTTCCCACTTTCCGACGCGTGGCTCTCGCACGTGTCTTCCAAAAACTTCAATCTATGAAGTAAGTCAAGCTTTCTCTTTGGTTGTTTCCAATCGGCGCAAGGCTGATTTAAGCGCGACCATTGTCGCGATGTTTATACTTATTTACTCTAACTTCTGGACCAAGAAAAAGAAAACGAGCACCACATAACCATGTTTAAACCTCTCAGAGATAAAGTAAATAAAAACCTTCCTGGCCCTGGGTATGACAATAAACTGTATCCGGCAGCAAAGTCTCTGATTGGGAGGTTGTGAGGAGCATAGAACCACCTATTAATTGCTGTTGTTCCAAAGTCCATCTTGCCCCAGGGTGGTAGCACCTGTTGGGATCCCAGCTATGGGCAAATAGTTTATCCCCAAACTGGGATCAAAACACCATGAAAGTATAAAAATAGACTTTTGTCGTAGAAATTCCAGTAATACGTTTTTGAAAGAAAATATAATATTACCAGCAATATGTCTTTGGGGAAAAATACAGTGATTACCAAGATGTAAAATCTAGAAAAACCAATAGACTCGAAAAGGAACTTCTTGTGACCGAGTTCAATTTTAAAGGAAAGAATTCTATGTACGGAACATTGCTGTTTCGCGTTGCATGGAACTATCTAATAAAATTATTTTGTCGTCTATATTGTAACATTGTATCAAATAGACCCACAAAGACAGATTTTAGTTGATGAAAACTAGTTGTAAATTTCTAATTAAATTTTTAATATTTAAATTTTGTGTGGCGATTCTCTGCTGTAGAGAAGCTGACACCCCTCTAGCGCTCTCAAAGATGGAATAATCTGTGGCTCGAAATAGCTATATAAACAAAGATTTAATAGAAGTCAAGATTTCGGACCGTCTCTGGCAGTTACGATTTTTTATTTTGAGAACGACTTGTGTTAGTACGTTATTTTGAAATTCGTGTAACTGTTGTTGAAATTATCAATAACTGTCAGTCAGTTAAAGATTATCTCTCTTTCTCTTTTAAAATTTCTGTAGGGATTCTCTCCCTTTACCTAACTCTTCCCTCTTTTTCTAATGTAAATAAAGGCTCGCTTTGTGCGTACGTCTGTCCGCTCTAATACAAATGTCTCTGTCATTATTTTTACGACAATAAGTATGCAACACAGTTGAAGCTCCTTTATACGAGGTATGTGAAGCTATGTTTCATTTTTAATAATTACCTAACAGCTGTGTTTGTATTGTATATCTTTGTCTTCATTGTTGTTCGTTATATTTTTGTGGACCATTTACGTTAATTTTTTGTGTATTGCGGGGAGACGAAAACCATTATAACTCAGCTCCACCCGTCAGCCAATCGTTTCAACCATTTCACTGTCGGTATGGAATGTGATTCAGACAAAAAAGGACTCGATCTATTATGACCAAATGACAGAAAAATATGAATTTACTAACGGAAACGAATTGTTGACTATCTTAGAAATAACTAGTGTAATAGCAGCTAAGATGATCTCTCTGTTGACATCGGAAAGTTTATTTATGTCAGCAGAGAGAGTATGGAGGAGGCGATAAAAAAACTCAATATCGCACCAAAAGTATTTGCAAGAAGATCCAGGGTAATGTGGAACGTGCTGCTTGGATCCGAGGAAGAGGCTAAAGGTTTATCGGGAGCAACCATGATTAACAAAGCTGTGAGACTCCAGACAAAAGCACATGGGTATACGACGAACGAGGATAGTGGTTCATAGTGTACCATTATTAGAGATATTCTGCGATCATATGGGAGCCTTTTTTTCTCAGTTATCAAGGCGGGGATCTCTACTGAAAATGCAAATAACTCTGGATCACCAAATTTTAATAAAATACCAGTTATCTTGGAGTGCCGTGGAAGGAAATTGTTTGTAATTGTAGAGAGACGAAGATAATATTATTAGACGTGTGGTGCAGCAGGGCCCTTGTCGAAAATGTGCCCGCAAGAAATCCAGTAGCAGGTCAAGTGCTGCCAATGACACCAGTAGCACCGGTGGTCCAACAAACAAGAACAGAAGTGGAAGAAAATTTCGGCCAGAAGGCAGGCCCATGTGAATGAACTGAGGTTATGAAGAGGGGGAAGAAGGCAGCTTCCTCTCCACATCATCAAGACATCTCTATGAAGAAGACATCTCCTATGCAGTAACAACAACCAGAACCAGAAGAACACAGGGTAGAGTGCAGTGAAATTCCCCCATCTCGCTCTTCATTTTTAAAAAAGGTAGGGAGAAAGAGGAAGAGGCTGCTTTGAAAAGTATGAAAAAAAACTTGAAAATTAAGCGAGGCAAGGCGGAACGGGTCCTGGTTTGCTGTGATACCTTGCCCCGGCTGGTTCGCTGCTCCTGGTCCGGAACCTGTTGTGATGATGATGACCGGAACCTGAGTGGGTTGATGCTATCGAAACGGCGCCAATTATAACGACGCTCTCCGGTCGCTAATCGTGATGATGGCCTCGTCACAGTAGCTGGTCCTCAAGACATCTATTACAACGGTGAACTTTTTTACCCACACTGTGTTCTTTGATCTCAGAAAAGTCACGTTGAAAACCTGGTAGCCGTCTCTCTACTACCTCAAACCAGACCGGACACTTGTGTACACTTGTGTTGAAAAAATAAATACGGCACCAAAAAAACAAAAAACAAAACAAAAATTCAAAGACGCCTGGATGAGTTACGAAAGAAAGTCTTTATATATATATATATATATATATATATATAATAAGTAATTAATAAAGCAGAATGTACAATCGCCGAATTTCAAAGTTTACAACGGAGAGAAGGAATCGTTTAAATGATCAGAGCTTTCAAATTTTCCAAAAAAAAAAAAAAAATCTTTTAAATTCTCCAGAAAAAAGTTTTTTCATAACAGTGCGAAGTTTCGTTAAAAATAATCAGAGCTGTCAATTCTCCAAATAAAAACAAGTCTTTTCAGAGCTTTTATCACTTTATGGAAACAGCCGAATAACAGTGCGACGTGGCGGCAGGCGGTTGGGTCGTTTGGTCTCTGTCGCTCGACAGCCCTGAAAAAACTCCCAAATTCTCTCAAATTCTCTCCAATTCTCCCAGCTCTTTACCGAGGTTTTACGGAAACGGCCGAAGTTGAGCATTCTGGTAATAATAGTAGATTCATCTTGTCTCCTCACTCATCAAAAAAAAAAAAAATCACCTTTCAGCTAGTTTAACTCTTTCTCGGTTCATTCTGTTTCTATAAATCTTTAGCTAGGACTCTATCGGAGGCGCAGTATTCGACTTTAACTCTTTTAAGTTGATCGGCGACAGGCTTTTCTGTGTATCTTTACATCTTCAGCCATGAGTTCTATGGTAGGCAAACAGCCTTCCTGGTCGTGGCCCCCAGTTGGGAACACTTTTCCCTCAGTCGTTACATCTCGAATGCAATTTCAAAAACTACTCAATCAACTGATTTTTTCACTCGATCTCGATTTATATTGTTGTCCCCAATTCTCTTGGGGAATGGACCAAGTACCTATGCGACTCAAAACTTTGACCAATGAGATTATTTTCTACCTACACAATTTAAGGGGGAGTTATGGCTCAACGAATGAAATATCAACACCTCACATGACGTAATGTCTTTTTGTTTTCTTCCTCTCAATTACATAATCTATTTTTCTGACTTTAGAATCTGTTCTCAGGAATAATTTTGTGGATTTAACCTTACCCGACCTCATCAAAAGTTTATGACAAGCCTGAAACAATATTCTAGCTAAATTTTATTTTTTGATTTTACTAGCTGCAAAAGCGTCGGCTTTATATCACACAATGGCCAACAATATGATTACACCATCTGACCTATCGACTTACACCTGCAAAAATGTTTTGATCAATTCACTTTCCAGCGAGTTTCCAAGAATTTAAAAATTTGCAATATATATATATATATATATATATATATATATATATACTGTCATCCGCAGACAGATCTGTTTTGCTGTATCACAGCTCATCAGTACGGTTAGACTCCGATTGCTCTCTAACCCAGGGTCGAAACCCGACCGAATTGGCGTCAGTCGGCTACTCTACCCCTGGACCACGGGGCGTTCGGTGGAAGAAGGCAGTCTTTTTTAGCACATATCATATTACGCGCCCAGCAGCCAGAGTGCTCCAATTCATTTTTAATGAATGAGCTATGCGTTCACGCTAGAGTGGCTACTGTTTTTCAAAGTCTACTCCTCCCCCAGAGTGCTCAATCAGGGTGTGAGAGCGTATATATATATATATATATATATATATATATATATATATTTCACAATTGCTTAGCCGCGTTCATATTACAATCGACAATAAACAATTTTATCATCTATTATTCTTATTTTTCTCTCCACTCATATTGTAATCTGCAAAATTAACAATACCACTAGTAACAATTTCCTTCGCTCCGTTGTACTAAACCAAAAAGTATATTTACATGGAAATAGGGTTACATGCTGACAAGATACAATCCGCGCCTGCGTCGCCTGCAAACACCTAAAAAGTAAAAACAAGGAATCAATTCTCTTCCCCCGTTCAACTTCTTTTAACTCCCTTCCCCAAACCAGACAAACCCTCCCCTAAACCAGACAAACACACCCTAAAATTAGTTAATCCTTCTCCCAAACCAGACCTAGAAAAAGAAAAAAGAAGAGAACCCGTCTACAGTAATGAAAAGTTTTCCAGGGGGACAGACAAGTACTGTAGAGGAACCTCTCCTTCCAAAGAAAAACCCTCTTAAGGCCGTTGTTTAAAATGAATACAGTGGATGGCCAATCCACTGAGAATCTGAATAACTTTCCCAGCACCCCCGGGGTGCTTACCCTAATCCGACATTGGGAGTAACCTGAGAGTATGGGATTTTATTGCAGGGGCTAGAGAAGCATTCCCCAAAATTAGGATGTCCCAAATAAAGACACTCGAACTTAAAAAAGATTTTACTGTTTTGTGCGGCGATGATCCAGGTAATCCTCCATTCCTCTTTATATAAGGCAGTAAAAGTTACTTTCCTGACGGACGTCGGTGGTATTGTCACGGACGGACGCATTACGTCCGATATTATTACGGCAGTCTGAGACAATCCGTCGGGGTCCTGACTGCTGCAGATTTTCGTTCAGTCTGTGTATAAGGGATCCTACTTGAATACTAGGGGCCTGAGAGTTTGGGGGAAGGCCGCTCGCCTGCCTCGTGATCCCTTGTCCTTCGGTGGAGACGTGGCTGCAATCCAGGAGACAGACTTTGTTTGCGAAGTTGATGCTTGTGTGCTGTCTAGCGACTTTGTTGTCTATTCAGCATACAGGTCAGAGGTGTTTATTTGTTGGTTAAACGTATTCTGGGTGCGAGGGTGGACCTTGTCCATGGAGGCACGGGTCGGGGGCAGGTTGATCGTGGCCAATATCGCCGTGAACGTTTCGGATCGTTGCAATTTATGCGCTCAAAGACCTGGCGAAGAGTGTCAGTTGCCGAGATTCTGAGCAGATTTGTGCTATGAAGGGCTATACAATTCAGAGTAACCTGCATATGATCCGCACGATCATATAAGGTGTAAAAGACGACGAGCAGGTCCCGCTTATCAATTTAGATCAGACCAAAGCATTTGATAGGGTCGACGATAGGTATCTGGCTGCTGTTCTGAATGCCGCCGGATTCAAACCCGACTGCAAGTGGATCAGACTACTGTATCCCCATACCCAAGTGCTGTGTTATAGGTAAACGAAAAGTGATCGAGCGCTTTTGCACTGTCTCAGTTGGTTCCTTAAGGTTGCTTGCTGTTGTCCCTACTTTGCGCTTTGGCGTTGGAGCCTTCTTTCGTCGGCTAAGGGACAGGGCGTGCAGTCCTGGTGGGAATCGAGTTAGGGTTTCTGCGTACTCCGATGAGGTATCCATTTTTGTGCCGTCCGGGACGACAGTGAGGTGGAACAAAAGGCGCTTGAGCAGTACGAAAAGATGACAGGAGCCAAAGTTAATCGTAACAAGTCTTCCTGCTTTCTGAAAGAGGTCGCGCTTCCGGGGCCCTTCAGTTGGACTGACAGACCAGTCCGCATTCTTGGAGTGGTTCGGGACAGATCTCTAACTGGAGAAGAATTGGTCGAAGGTACTGAAAGGGAGAGCTGGGCCGTGTGTTACATACGTCTTTCCCGTCATCATTTACCGGTTGTCAGTACTCCCTTTCTGTGCTGACCATGTGAAGGCGATCGAGCGCTTGTCCACCCTCTTGTGGGGTGGACGCAAGCATCAGGTCAACAGAGTTGTCTGCTCCAAACGTCCATGTCGGATGGGGGGCTGGGTATGTCACACGTGGAGAGTCATCGACACACCTCGAGGTTGGCTTTCTTATGCCGCGTGTTGGCAGAGAATTCAATTTTGGCGGGGAGTGTAAAGGACGTCTTCCCTAGCCTTACTATCAATCCTCCCATTTTGAGAGCCGAGCGCCGACGTAGGCTCGAAATCAATCGAAATTCTTACTCGAGTGTCGAAAGGTCTTGCGGGTCATTCCTTGGTCCACTGACCTTTCTCAGCTTCGGAGGAACTTGTATCGTGTATTAGTGGAGGGGGTCCCGACGAAGGACTCTCTACGTGATCGGGTCGGCTTGTCGGCGATTGAGTCGTGCTTTTTTTGGTCTTAGGCGCCAGGGGAGAATTACCTCAGTAATCCTGAGTTGTCGCTTACCAGGCGATTGATTCGGAACGTGCTATCTCTCAATAACATGGTCTTCAGATGGGATGGGGCAGATTTGCCCGACTGTCATCGGTGTTTAGAAGAAATGGCTGCGCACGCCTTTTACCATTGTCCTCAGGTGCGCCATTTCTTGGATCGTGTCGGCGAGTTGACGGCTCATATCACTCTCGAACAGCTCGTGTCCATCGATCTCGCGTACGCGTGTGATAATGTGTCGCCCCCGTATTCTGGGGTGAAACGGATGGTGTTTCTGACGTTCCTAGCCGTAGCACGAATGGTGATTTAGTAGACGCGGAAGAAGGGAATCTTTTGATATAAATGTTATTCTTATCAACAGCTGATTAGATTCTTTGAGCATCAGCTCCAGATGAAGATGAGATCTGATAGCATTTGATATGTCAATATTTCCAGCCTTTCCAGTTTGTTTTTGGCCCCGCCTTTTATATTGATTGGGTCAGTGTTTGATTTTCGCATTCCATTATTTATTTTATCTCCCTCTCTCAGTTGGCGAGTGTGCAACTTGATTTCGCCGTCTGGCGGAATGCAGCGGCCACTCTGAATTTTTTTTCGGGTGGACAGGTCTTACTAACATTTGTTTAATTTTAGTTTGAATATTTTGTTATATTATAGTTTGTATTTTGGGTTATTCATCCACTTTCTTTTTCATTTTCGTATCACTATATTTTTATATATTATATTTTATAAAATTAAAATTATTGTATACTAGCAGTATAGCCCGGCGTTGCTCGGGTGTAATGAAAGCTTCAAAACTAATCCATGGTACTGGAGCTCAGACTCTTTGGACGTTGGCACGAAAGACTAAAAATCAATAGTTGTTTCCAGTTAAAGCGAAATCGTAGACTGAAAGAAAAATGAATGGATCTAAGTCAAATTTTGATTTCCTGGTATCGATATCAAATAAGCTTTTTTCGTCGTAAAGTGAATTTTGAAGGCTAAATAAGTCCTCTGAGTAAATGGTATCATGGCTGAGACTGAGAACTACAATTATACCTACTTAGAGCCAAACCCGAAGCAAAAACTAAAATAAAAGGGCTGAAAAAATACAGACATACAGGCAGATAAAGAGACACACACACAAACATCTTCACAGGGGAACCTAAAAGTCTTATATATATATATATATATATATATATAATCGATTTTCTGCACTGTTGTAAGAACTGCAACCTTGAAACTTCTGAATGTCGTTTCTTATGTCTTTGTCTATGAGCGTATCAAATTTGATTAAAATCAGACCACTCCTTCTATAACCCGATTTTTTCGATTATCGATTTTCGATATTTCTCGGGGGTACCTCGACACAAAACCTAGTTAAGAACACTCGCAGACGCTTTATAGTACAACTGTGTAAATTTTCAAGAAAATTGGTTCAGCCGTTTCGGAGTCTATAGGTAACGGATACACACACAGACACACACACACACATACAGACAAAGTTCCATTTATAAATAAGTTTAGATAAACAAATTTTTATCTCATGGTTTGTTACCTCTTTTTAGGTTCCCCTGTGAATATGTGGTATTACGGTATATGTAGGATTGTAAAATGATGGACGAGTTTTTGTGGTAAACGAAGAAATTGTTAAGAGTGATTGGGCCGTGAATGTGATTAGCTGGGTATAGGATAGACAGTGAAGACCGTCCTCAACCCACCCCCTCTTCGGCCGTATGACACATTTTTCATTTTGCAAATAAATATTCGGATTGTCATTGACAGTCTCAGTGGATCGACTGCGTGCGTCAGTCGTTTACTTTGTCGGACTCTCTGCCTTCGGGTGGAGAAGAACCCAGACGAAGCTCCGCCGAAAGGCAGAGTCTCGTCTGGGGAAAAGCAGACAAGAAAATAAAACAGAACTTTTTGTTTAACAACACTGTCAAGAACAGAATTGCTGAAATGTCTGAAAATATTAAGGAAAATGTTGTGTCAAAGGTAAAGCCATTGCCTTTTTTCTTTCAAATGTCAGATGTCACCAGCATTACACAACTTGTGTTCTAGCCATACCAAGCTTTGTTATTTCCACTTCTAAACGCAAATTCTACTCAAGCAGCCTCTTTTCTCGCAATTCTAGCCTGTGGAATTCCCTTCCATTTACTTGCTTTCCTGACAGCTACAATCTCCAAGAAATTAAATGTAAATTCAATAGTCATCTCCTATCTCACTAACCTGCATCCTCTCTCTCATGCTCTTTTCTTCGTCCACTCCACTCTCATCAGCATTCTCATCCTTCTCTTACCCACTTCCTGACACCCCTATAACCTGTCACGCTTTCTCATAACTTTCCTCCTATGTAACCCCCTGCAAAACAGTGGTAGTAAAATGCCTTGCTTGGGGCGATATGATTATAAAAAAAAAAACCCCAAAAAAACGAAAAAACAAAACAAAAAAAAAAACGAAAAAAAGCACGATCTAATAAAACTTCGTATGGTTGTAAATCTATCAATAGGGTTATCAACCATTTTGATCAAGTTATGACCACCTCATTGATAATCTGTACAGCGAAGCAATTATAAGAGAAATAAAAGCCTTGCCAGGATTTGTCATTGGCGGCCATAATCTCAACAATATCCGATACGCGGATGACACGGTACTGATAGCAGACACGGAAAGGAAAATGCAGGACTTTCTACAGAAGTTAGCAAAAGAAAGTGAAAAGAAAGGGTTGAGTATAAACCTCAAGAAAACTGAATGCATGGTCATCAGCAAAAAAAGGAGACTAATATGCCAAGTGCAAATTGGGCAATCTGAAATAAAACAAGTAAAAAAATTCAAATACTTGGGAATTGTTTTGACAGAGGATGGAAAATGTGAGACGGAGATCCAAAGACACATTGGCACGGCCAAAGACGCATTTCAGAAGCTAGCGCGAGTACTGAAAAACAGAAAAATCTCATTAGAAACAAAGAAAAGAGTGCTAGATTGCTACGCGATATCTGTCCTTCTGCATGGAAGTGAATGCTGGACGATCCCATCAAAGATGAAGGAGAGGCTTGAGGCAGCAGAAATGTGGTTTTACAGAAGGATGCTGAGGATACCATAGACAGAGCACGTGTGCAACGATGAGGTGTTGGAAAGGATGCAAACGAGAAGAAAACTGATAATAAATATCAGGAAGAGACAAATGAGGTTCTTGAGACACGTAATGAGGAAGGAGGGCCTGGAGAACTTGATACTCACAGGTCGGATAAACGGAAGAAGAGACAAGGGAAAGCAGCGTGAGACGTATTTGTTAGGTCTGAGCAAATAGTTGACGGGGCTTGGAAGAGATACCAAGAGAAAAATTACTGAGAGCGACAAGAGACAGAGCCAAGTGAAAGTCCATGATCGCCTATGTCCTGAAGGGACACGGCACAGAAAAATAAAGAAGAAGATTTGTGCTACTCTCCCAGGCACTTACTGTCAAGATCACCACTAGCGCTACCAGTGGTCTTTCCTTGTCCATCTCTGTAACGAGATAAAGATGAAGGTCCACATTTACTTCTACATTCCCTTTTGTCGCTTCTTATGGTTATCGATTTGCATAAGCACCCGAGGAAGTAATCCAGTCTACAGCCAGCCGTGTCACGCATGCAATGGGGACTCTTCCACACGCCCGTTAACACCGATAACCGCAGTCCGGGCTACCTCTCAGGCTCTTCTGCAGGTATCCTATCTGTTATAGGGTCTACCCTTTTTACATGATAATAGACTCGTCTGGAGTATATATATAATCCTGTATAGAAGCAAGACGTCAGATATCGTTAGACATCAAGAGATCCGCGAGATACCGAGAGATACAGCGTCAGTAGTTCATAGTAACAGCACCCGTCAGCTTCCGATGTGGTCATACTAATTCTACTACGGCTTCACTTCAGAGACCGTCTTACTAACTCTATTCCTGGATTACTAACCTGCGTTCAAGTTTGTATTCTTTACGTTTAATATACTTATTTGTCTATCTCAAATTCTGTTTGTTGTTCCTTTATTTTGTGCGGTTCCCATTCCCAGGATCCACAACAGTATCAATCTTCTCATTTTCTTTATTCTGGGGCTTTAGTTCTCACTGCCCTTCTTAGTTGTAGCTTTATAGGTAATTCTACATCCTTAGATGCTTTTTCGGTCTCTAACCCTTCTTTCAACTGGGTTAATGGAATTTCACCCTATTCTTCCCAACTATCCGACCCTACTCATCTTTACTGCACCATCCGCTTCATTACTTTCCTCAAGAGATCTACTTCCAAGATTGTCTATCCCCTTTATTCTCTCCAAACTCTCTGGGATAAACATAATTTCTTCCTCTTCTTCTTCGCTATCAGTCTCTAATTCTTTGGGTTCAACCAAGGTTGCCCTCCTCATTCCTCTGTTCCTCTACTAAGCTCCTTCACATTCGTCTAGCTCCGCTAAATCTATATTGTTAGCATGTACCCGTTTTACTTTTCCTGCTACTTCATCCCAAATTATGTAAGTAACAGGTTCCGTCCATTCAACTAGTCTATAAAAAGGAACCCATCTCCAATCTAACATACCTTCCCTCAGGTGTACCCTATAATATTACTGGATCACCCAGTTGGAAGTTAATTTTCTTCCTGTTTTCAGTTATTCTATCATTACGTCTCTTCTGGGCTCTCTTGATTTTCTTATCACCGGAGTAAAAACCTTATGTTATTGATAAAGATCAATTTATGGTGATTTTCTCTCATATACTTCCTTCTGGATCTTAGCAAATCAGTAAGACCACATCTCTGCCAAATAGCATAAAATAAGGGGAAAACTTCGTGGTTTCGCTCATAGAAAATTGCACGGCAGCCAGGCAGGCAGTCAGTTAAGTGCCATACGTGATACACGCTTGGACGAAAGAGACATGACTGACTGGGCAGAAGATTATCCCGCAGTAGGTTGCCATTGCTTTCTACGGTAGACTGGTTGCCGACCAAGGCTACAGAACCCAATCTGTCCTGTTATTTAACCCATAACTGGAGGGAAGAGACGGATTAATACCTTTCCCAAGGGTATTTGCGCGTAAGTGAATGCAAGGAATTCGACTGGAATTCAAACTCGGCTTCCCGATTTCTCGTTCCGAGCCGATATCCACTGCACCACGACGCACATCCGGCAGCCAGTTAAATACTCATCCCAGCTCTCCTTATTATCACCTGCCAACTTCGTTCACACATCAGCTAAGGTCCGGTGGAATCTTCCTACTTTCGCATCGCTCTGGGGATGGTATGGGAAAGTGGTAATGTGTACAGTATTTAATTCTCTCAGAGTCATTTCCATGATTCGATTTACATTCTCTGGCCCATTGTCAGTGACAAACTGCTCAGGGGTTCCACATCTAGGAAATATTTCTTGAAGCATTATATTTGATACTGTTTGTGCTTTCTTATCAGGTATCACGAAAGCTTCTAGCCTATTCGTCAGCTAGTCCACGAAGTTTACTACATACAAATTTCCACGAAGAGTTTCTCGATAGGGTCATGAAATGTCCATGATAACCTTCTGTAATGGGTAATTTAAAATATCTGTTTCCATCATTGGGGCGACCCTATTTTCTCTTCTCTGCGATTGACACTTGCACTCGTTCACATAATTCAATACATCATTATACAGTCTTGGCTAAAAATAATTAATTCATAGGTTCTATCAACCCCAGTGTTATGACACTGGGCTAAGATTTCTTGTCTTAACATTTTTGGTACTACTATTTTGAGGCTTTTCTCGTCCCGAAATGTAATTCAGCACTCCATTGTGTATAACATATTTAGAAGTAGTCCCTGCCTCCCTCTTACTCCTCAGTAAAGTAATTCCGCTATCTTCCTGATTCTTCTCTATGATAGCTTCCCAATGAGGGCTCCTAATAATTTCTTCTTTTTCATCTTCTTCCTTCCAAACTGGACGTTTGCTTAGGGTGTGAGAATTTATCACATTAACTTGATAAGCCCTGTCATCTACCCCTGGTTCTAACATAACAGATTCGGACTCTAATCTCTCTGGAATTCTTGATAACAGACCTGCACAGGTGTTATCCTTTCCAGATAAATATTTTATTTTACACTGATAGCCACTAAGCTTCAGTGCCCACTGCTAAATCTTTTTATTTGACCACTCTGCCTCAAATAAATGCTTGAGGGGCTTATGGTCAGTTTTAATTGTAAACACGGCCCCACTTAAATGATAATCTAATTTTGTACGGCATATAAAATGGCAAGCGCTTCCTTTTCTACGACTGGCCATCTCTGCTGGGTCTCTGATAGTATGTGGGACAGAAAGTATACAGGTACTTCCTCAGGTATACCTGACACTGGTCCATCCTCATCAGAACACGGCTGAGTAAGTACCGCACCGATACATTTGTCACTGGCATCTGTGTACAGCACCATCGGCTTGCTCAGCTTTGAGTAAGTCAGCAAGGGTACTGTTGTCAACTAGTCCTTATTAAAGGCTCGCTGACAGTCCTCCGTCCACTTAAATCTAGCATACTTCTTAGGGCTATCAAGGGTCCTGCTAATCAGCTAAATGTAGGTACAAAGAGCTTGTAATTTCTAATGGCTCCTATAAAGCCACGAACTTTTCTCACTGTCTTGGGCTCCGGCATAGCATTTATCACTTCTAACATATCTAAATCAGGTTTTAATCTCATTTTGTTTATAAAGAAACCCAAATACTTGGCTTCATCCTTCACAAACTGCCACTCAAGCAATGTTAACTCTCTCAATCTCTCGAATAACTAAGTTTCTAAAATGCTCTCGGGTGTCTTAGAAAACACCATGATATCATTCAGGTACGCCATGGCAAAATCTTTCATACCTTTTAACACTGTGGACATTAACTGAGTCAATACACTTGGGGCATTAGATAACCAAACGGCATCACACGAAAATAAATAGACCCACATGACAAGTAAAAACTGTCTTCTCCTGGTCTTTTTCATCCAAAGCTACTTGTTAATAACCTGACCTAAGATCCAGAGTAAAAAAACAGGTTGACCTTTCCAAAAGTGCTAGAATATCATCGATCAGGGGCAAAGGTACCGCTAAAGGTTTTGTAATATCGTTTAACTGCCTAAAATACACAAAAAATCTGTATTCTCTATCCTTTTTTTCCACAATAACTATTGCGAAACTCCATGGGGACCTAGATCTCTCTATTACTCCCGAGTCCAACATCTCATTTACTGCCTATTCCACTATATTTTTCTTATAGATTGGGGTCCTAGGTGGTCCCCAGTGTCTATCTTCATTCGTACTGTCCCGGTCTGTCCCAACCCCTTGTCACCATTAGCTACTACATCTCGATTAGCTTCTAGCAGTTTCCTTGTCTCATCCCTATGTCTTTCAAGCACTACCAACTCTTCTTCCTTTATTTCGGGGCTATTAGTCTCTACCATTTTTCTATAGTTCTAGCTTACTCTCACCTGTTTCATAATGTTTATTGGACAGTCGTAACCTAACTCCTGCTTCTGTTTTATTCTGTTTTATTGCTTACTCTCACCTGTTTCATAATGTTTATTGGACAATCGTAACCTAACTCCTGCTTCTGTTTTATTGCGATAGTTTTACTGGCTGGGTTAGCCAACAACAGGGGCACCATTTTCATTCCTATTACCACAGAACAACACAAGGCCACCTCTTCTTCACCATTATCATACCTACTTGTAGGTATTATTTAATATAACCCTTCCGTTAGTTTCTCCACTGTATCTATGCTTCCCTAACATGAAATAGCCATTCTAGGTGGAAGTTTCACATCGGTCTGAGACACTACGTGACATTTTCTTTCCACTTCATTCCTCAATAGGATTTTATCCCCTTCTAAAATCAATGTCGCCGAGTCAAAGCGAATTTGGGCCTTGTTTAGCCTAAACCAGTCACTCCCTAAAATTAATTCCCCACACAAATCAGGTGCCACATACACCTTAAGCTCACCTGTGGTCCTTGTCAATTTGAGTGCTAGCAATAGGGGCTCATCATTCGCTACCCTAGGCCGTCTTCTCTTGGAGCAAAGTGGGAACTGGTCTTCCCGTTCCCCTTATCTCCCCACTTCCACTCTCAGCATTTTTTTTTCCTTTGGGCAATTCCTTCTTATGCGTCCAGCCGTTTTACATAGCCACCCTGCCTTTTACTTCTCTATGGGGTGGGGGGGTCCCCATTGTCATTTTTTAAACGTTTATTCTTTTCTTCGTGGGGTACTAGGAGATTTATTGGCTTAATTCCTAGTCTTCTATACCCTGTAATTTTGCACTACTTCGCCTTGTGACCAAAACTTCCGCACTTAGTGCAATTCGGGCCTAGAGACCTGGGACCTTCTTCCCAATTGGTGAGACAGTCTCTGGCCCTGTGTCCTCCGTAATTGCAGATCTAGCATATCAGCCCGTACCGGTCCGGAGTGGACTCATAAAATCCATAGCTTATATCTCATTCCTTCTGGTTGGGGTCGGTCTCGGCCTCCCAATCCTTTTCTTTCGCGTCCTTACGGAGTTTTATGTTCACTACCCCATTTCTAGAGCCCTTCTCCGTACTTTTCCAACCCATGAGTCTTTGGATTCCCTAGTATCTGCTATTCTTTATCCTCTCCCAGATCCTCTAGCTATTTTCTCTAGGGCCCCCGTCAGCCTACAGGGACCACCCTTCAGGACATCAACCCTCACGTCATCATCACGGATGGTGCCCATGAAAGTGTCCGCTAATAACGCCTGAATCGCCCCATTTTCTCTTATTTCCGGATTCGGGAATGCTAACATCGCTAATTCAAGGTCTTCTATAGTTTCCCCAACTGCCGGTTTAGTCCTAAATAATTTTCGAACCGCCTCTATAGTTGTTCGCTCGCTAGCACACCGTCTGATTAGAGCTCCTTTCAGTTCGTCCCATGTTATCTGGGGGTTTCCCTGTATAAGCCCCCGATAAATTTTGAGACTGGTCCCGCTGCCCCATATGCCAACAGCACCATCTCCCCGCCTGTCAACCCGTATACCAGCTGTTTCTTTTGTGAAGCTACGAACCGATCATGAAACTTAGCAGGATTGCCTCGGCAGATGGGTAACTTCATCCCGCCTAACAGACTTCTAAGGACCGCTGTTATTTCGGAGACCGTAGCTTCTCTCTCCGTACTGTGTGACCCAGCGATACTCATCTTATTTATTCTGGCGGTACTTCTCAATTAATAGGTAAATTTGAAGTACGAGGGTGACACTAAATCCCTACTGGCTGTTTTCGTGTACCACAGTTGAGCGATAAAAAATCAATTATCAAGGGAAACCAAAAAGGAACCTACCTGGGTTATGCTTCTGCTGTTGTCTTGTTGTTCCTGCAACTATAGGCTCTTCGGGTTAATATAATTTTTCGATTCAGTATTTTTTTTAATTCTTTTTTAAATTTATTGGTCGTATTCCGCACTCGCAAGAGTTCTCTCGTTTCCTTTCTTTCAATGTCTTCGAGGTAATTCTTGGGTATAATCTTTAGTCGTAGCGCCAATTGTAACTCCTTGCCTTTCCCTTAATGTCCTCCAGGTATCTCTTGGATCGAATCCTGGTCATGGCAACCAATTCTAACACCGTATCCTCTCCTCACAAGACCGGCCGTTAATCCAGTATGGCCCAGTGATTGTGATTGTTTTGATCCTGGAGAGCGGTCATCAGATCGTAGAAACACGGGAGCTCCCCATTGGTAATCAATAATTTTCCATCAGTAATCTGATATTCTTTGAACACTTACAAAAAGATTGTATTTCTAAATTAACTTTCTGTACATTAACGTTTCAAAGTCTTTACAGCATATCGACATCTTGGTTATTTGAAGACGCCTCTCTTTCATTTGATGTTTTCTGTTTTACAGCACATCCCCTCACCACCACTATTACCATTTCAAGGGTGACATCGCCCCTGGCACAATTTATATTCGGACCATTGTCATAAACGTTGTTTTTCTCATAACGTTGCAGCTGTTGCACCCCCTTCCCACCAAGACTTTTTCAGATTCTTGTTGATCCGAGTAACTTCAAGAAATTTCGGAGTGAATCTTGTATTTAATCTGATTTAATCTACGGGGGTACACAGTTCTAGCTCCGGTGATCATGACTAGGGATAGTTCGGTGCCAATATAGCATGTGGCCTACCTCTTTGATTCTGGTATAGTATGTGGCCTAACCGGTTTGAATGGTTCCTACCTCAGTAAGAGTATATTTATAGATATAAGTATTTTTTTTAATCGTTTCCCCCGAGTAAGGTAGTACCGCTACTGATGCGCAGGGGTTTACATAAGAAAATAAAAGTTTAGGTAGGAGGAGAGTGAAGAGAAGATGAACCAGTTAAAGTGGGTGTCAGAGAAAGAGTAAGAAAAGGATGGAAACACAGGTGTGATGACAGTTGCAAAGGTAGAGTGAGAAAGGAAAAGAACAAGATATACGGGGTGATGTAGAAAGGACTGGAGTCAAGTGGATAGGAGATGGGAATTGACATTGCATTTAAATGGTGAAAGGTGTGATTGGCTGGTATCTAATTGACAGGGATTTAACAGTTGAATTTTCAGTGTGTTTGTAAAAGATATTTCAACTGACAAGGATTCGTTAGGCAGCTGAAATCTCATTAAGGAGCTACGGAAAACGGCCCCTTAAATAGTCGTTAGATAGGCCCCAGAGAGCTGCGCGAGAAATTCAGTTTTCACGTGCAAACGATTTGATTCGCTAAAAATCAACCAATCAGTGAGCGTTTGCTGGCTAGATTGGAGAGGTTTGTTTGATCCAATCTTCTACCAAAAGTGTATAAGAATTATTACTTGAAAATAACATGATTTGTAAATTGTCGTGCAGCTGTGATTTGTAAATTGTCTCGTAATGAAATGCATTAGCGATACATCGACCAATCACTGTTTAACAAAGTGGCGTGATGTATGAGTGTATGTAAGTGTGTAAGTACGAACGATAGAATCACCGTTATAGTGTAATGAATAATGACTCGGAATTGTTAATCGGGGAGCTAAGTTCGAATTCCAGTTGGATTTGTTATATTCACTTATGCGCAAATACCTATAGGATACAAATCTTATATCATCCATCAAAAACACAAAATAAATTGCACACCCGCAAAATAGGATTCAAACGACTAAAAGCATTTCGAAAAACCCAAAGTAAAATTGCACACCCGCAAAAGTGGATTCAAACGACTTTGGAAAAACCCAACTAAGAAAAATTCACAAGTCAGTGCGAAAAGCAAATTCTGAATCCTGATTGGATTAAAAACAGCAAATTCATACATGACGTATTTTCCCACTTGGCTGTAAAAATCTTCGCTGGAGCCGGCATCATGAGAAGCTTGACTATTTAAACAACAACGCAAATCTGTCAAAAATCAGTAAGATGGAAGTAGTAGCTGACAGCATCTCACCATGTAAAGAAGAAACTTCAAGCTGACTCGCCCTTACAACCGATTTTCTTTTATTCTTTTTCACTCCACGCCAACTCGGACGTAGGTCACGCCACAGTTTCAATCGACCTCTTCTTCCAACGTCCTTTACTTCATTTTCACACCACGCCGCTAAAGAGAACAACACGACGACAAAATGGACGTGTTAAGTACTATTTCTTTATTTATTTTTCCTCCTCTTTCTCTCAACCTATCGCGACCTACTAAAAAGAGGAAGGAACAAAGACTTTACATTCTGCTACTACACAACCACGAACTATAAACTTCTGCGGACATTTTAATACTTACATTTCTCTAAGAAACAATTTTAACTACAAAACTGCATGCATTTTCTCAATTAACATTTTTCTTCTCGCAAATATATTACAGTGTTCAGTTAACAAATTTCACTTACATTTTCCTTCTTACACTTTTGTCATTCTGTAAATAAATCTTTACTGTAATGTACACACAAAATATTTTATGCTTTCACATTTCAACTTTCAATCTTCTATATTTAAATTGTGGGGACTTCGGACGTGTTTGACACAAGGCCAATTTACCAAACATCACCGAGGCGCCTACATACCCTTGGGAAAAATAGGAATGCACTGCTTCTCCTTACAGCAAAGGGTTAACTAATAGGACTTGTATCACTAAATCATTATTAGAACAAAAAATGTTGTCTGGCTTTAAATATCCTGCAAAGAGTTGATAAGCCGTAGAAAACATACCAACCAACTTCTTCGTGTCGTTTTCCTTCAGGACCGGGACGATCATGACCCTCCATAAGCTCCAATCTGCCGTAGCTCTTAGTAACGTATGTCCCTCTGTCAAAAAGATATAAGGAATTAACTCGGACAACTCGAACTACTGACCACAATATTTCTGCCATTCATTCAAACAAAATTCTCAGGTAGGTGTTTCGCTGCTTTTCCCAACCCCTTATGTCCTGTGCGCGTCAATTTTTTTTTAGGTTTCCTTTTCTTCGTTATGTATACACTCTGTTATCTAAAAAAATATCTGGTTACTTACATGTCAGATGGTTTATAGTGGGTTCGTTCTAGTGGAGAGTAGTTGTATATTGTTGCAGATTAACGGAATTTGGCCTCGTGGTAGATAGCCCACTATAAGTCATTAAAGATTATAAACCAAGAAAAGCAAATTGAGTTGAGAAATAACATTTTATGTATACACATATCAATTAAGGTTTTTTTTTTACAATTAAAGTAATCCTTTTAGTATGGGTCCAACGGACGTTAAAATGTGCATGGTAATAAAATGCCGAAAAAAGAATTTGTGCTTATGAATGTGGGAGCATTGTAAATAAGTAATATCTTTGATGAATCCGCTCCTTTGGTCGGCAAGTAGTTTAGAGACAGCGAAGAAGAAAAGGAGAGAGA
Source organism: Ascarosepion bandense (assembly GCA_037127315.1). Classification (NCBI taxonomy): domain Eukaryota; kingdom Metazoa; phylum Mollusca; class Cephalopoda; order Sepiida; family Sepiidae; genus Ascarosepion; species Ascarosepion bandense. The sequence goes on along the minus strand of JBBBDQ010000762.1, from coordinate 2,534,309 downwards.
AGGGCGGCGGGCATAGTAATTCGCTTGGCGTCGGTCAAGGGAGATACTAATTACACTCGTCTCTTTCAAGTCTGTGTATCTGTCTGTGTCTGTCTGGCGATGCTTTCTGTATCGGCTTTTTATTTCGTCTTTTTGGATCTCAGCAGATCATTTGGGAATTCACATCCGTATTTGATTCTGGGCTTCCCATTATCCGATAAATAAAATTCGCGAAGGCTCGCGAACTGGAATTTGATATTTAAATTAATTTTTAGTTTTCAACCGGAACATCTGTATGGAGCCGGGGTGCGCACCGACGAGTTTTGATCATTTGCTTTCTGGTCGTGAGAGTGCAAATATCCGGTCCCTTGCTTTGCTCGGTATCACCACAGGTTGATGAGAAAGAGAACGTTTGAGATAGCACTTGAGGCAAACTACTTCCCCATGATTATCTTACTTGTCAAGACAGTGGTAATAAAAAGCTCTTACACCCATTATCAACCTTGACATTAGCCAGTCAGATAATCATAAATGTTATAGTTTTTTTTAATTTTATTTCATGGCTCAGGTCCAAGCCCAGCTGTGGGTATCTCGACATTACTTGAAAACTTCCACATCTGATGTTTGTGTCTAACAATTCAACATACTCTTCTTATATCTGTAAAGGAAAACAATGCGGTGAGTTGATATTCTATTTACTTTTTTAATGCTTTAAATGCTTCTTGCATCAAACCAATCCCATCTACCTCAGAATTCAGGAAACGCACGTGTGTTACTGTTAATTATCTCGACCAATAGAAATTGGATAGAACTAATTTTTGTGCTACTACCCTCAGCTGATCATCATTCGAAAATATTGCAACTAAAGAAAATAAAATGCGTAAATACTAAAATAAGAAAGAATAAAAGAGTAACAATTTTTAAAACGTTTCGTTTTTTAAAAAAATTTAAAGCATTATTTCGTTTCAGTTTTTCTATTTCAGTTTTTAATTGAACCGTGATAAACTTTGTTTTCTTAAAAGTAATTGTAGTCATAGTCCTTTGTGAAAGAACATAAAAAATGGATAATATAAAATCTGCAAGTAATTTTTTACAAAATTTCAAATTAATATTTATTTTTGTACATTTTGTCATCATACATGTAAAATCATTACCTTTTTAAAACTTTTCCAGGTTAAAAGTCGCGTTTTTCTTTATATGAAATACTAAAAATAAAAGCAAAACAAAACACCCGAAAGCCTAATTCACTTGTGTATCGTTTCGTTTTTAGTTTTAAATTTTAAAAGGATAATAGATTATAAAAATGGTGGAATAAGATAATAAAAACAACACTTTATCTTTCACAATAATAGCTTATTTTTCAAAAATATAATTAATATATTGAAGCTTATTTATGGGTTTTGTGTTTATCGAAATGAACAAAAATCAGAGAAATGAATATTGCGAAAACAAGTTTTAAAAGAATAATAAAAACATATTCTGAAATGAACTTTCGTTTCGTTTTCGTTCCGGCGTGTTCACGTGATTTTTAATAGTGCCGCCATATTCGGAAACCGCTGCTGTATTGACAGCAATAACAGCGGTCGATTGTACAAATACGCATAAAATTCACCTTAAGAACTGTCAACGTCCCATTTTTGATTCTACTGGGACTTTCCTGTTTATATACAGATATTTTTTAAATATCTTTTTTTCTTTCTTCATTTTCTTTTTATTTGTTAATTTTACAGCTGAATTTCTCTTTAAAAGAGAACAACAGTAATAATACGAAACAAAAAAAAAAAAAACGATATTGGCGATTCTGAAGTGAAAGGTTGAAAGAAAATATTTCTCACATATTAGAAACTGACAGGGACATCTAGCTTCTTGTGTACGTTAAAGTGTTGGTTTTGAAAAACGCATAGAGAATAATAATTGCTCCAGCGGATAAAGAAAAAAAAAAAACAGAAGAAAGAAAGAAGCTATCTATATGGATCCTGGTGCCAGTGGAAAGGGTAGCACTAGTTGTAGCAGCAGCGGCAGTTTAGGAAACTCTACCGTGGTCTCATCATCATCTCCAGACCTTGCTGCGACTTCTGCCGTCACCCAGACAAACAGTAGCAAAAACAACAATAACGATGTTGCATCCCTAGAGAAAAAAGTCGAAGAGACGAGCGAGGCCCAAGTGTCATCGCCGACCGAACAAAATATGAAAAACCAACAACAAACTAACAATATTATTAATAATAACAATAATAACAATAACAGTGCAAATATTGTGGTCAGTGGTTCGGGTTGTCCGAGTCCATTTCTTATGTCCTCGTCTCCTTCCTTCTCATCTTCGTCGTCGTCATCGTCATCATCATCCTCTTCAAATGCCAATTTAGTGACCACGACTTCAGCCCCTGTCGCCTCGTCTTCTACTGACCCAGACACTGTGGTCAGCAGTAGCACTAGAGGCAAACAATCCCCTCAACAACATGCTGCCAGTGTTGGGGACATTATCAACGTTAACGACCTGCTTAACAACAGTACAGATTCTGCTAAGACACTCTCATCAGCGGGTAAGTTAAAAAAAATTATTTTTATTTCCAATATTATTTGTAATAATTATTTATTACGCAGTTAGGTATGCATTCATTTAAAAAATCTTTTTTTCTTTTAGCATTTTTAATAATAAAAAAAAAATTTAATTTCTAGGTCAAACAAAATGAAAAAGTTTAAATAAAACTCAAATTAAAGTTGAATTAATTAAATTATATAATTTAATAATTCTATCTAGGAAACCAATATGTGATGTCAATTACAATTTATGTGGAACATAAATTTACTTAAGTTTTAAAGTTTATTTTAAATTTTATTTATCTTGCATTATCAGTTCACAATCACATGTGAATTGTGATGTACATAAAGATGGGCTGAAATGTTCTCGGCCCGACCAAAAAAGGATTAAAAAAATTCATCTAATGATTTTTAAACAATTTTTTTTTTCTTTTTTTTTTTTTTTTTTTGGAAGTGGGTTGAGTTGAAAACTTCTTAGCACCTCGTAGGTATGTAATGGTGTGTGTATATATATATCAGTAATTCATTTTAAACAAACAATTTATCCTGCAAGGTCAGTTTGATTTTTAAAACTTGCTTTATTGATGAAGGAATAGTGAAATTGCATTTGGAGATAGAAACATGGTTCGAAGATCGTTCAAAGCGTTAAAAAAATGACAATTATCAAGAAGTATTGATATATTTTTTAAATGTTCACACTTTTCTGTATGAGGCAAGTTAAAAAATGTTAGGTTAATATTTTAAGGGAGATAAATCGAGGTTTATTTTTATGCAGAAAATCATTTTTCATTTGGAACTCAATTGGTCATAGTCGGTTTTAACGTTTCAAACACTGATTCATCATCTTTTCCCATTGGGCATACAATCTCTTTAGACTAAATATTCTGTGCCTTCCTTTTCATATAATGTCCGAAATCCAATTTGGTTCCCATTTTTCTCTTGTTAGTAATACCGAAATGGTGAAATTTTTCATTTGTAACCAGTAAAAATGAAATCCGAGAATTTAAAAAAGGAAAATAAGAAAAAAAAAGTCTGACCTATCAATACCAAAGATAAAAAAATGAAGAATACTGTTACAGTCTGTTTGAAACGCTGAAACCAACTATATTACTCAGTTCTGGATATTGTTGAGTTTTTTAGTATCTCAAACAAAAATGAATAATTTTCTCTGCATCAAACGCTGATTTACATATAGTTTTTTTACTTTTTTTTTAATTTTTGGAAATTTTCCTAATATTGTAAGACTTCATTTTGTTGATGTTGAAAAGTCATTTTTATTCTGAAAAAAAAAAAATTAAACTGTTTAGTGTTTTCTCATATTTGATTATAATTTCGATTTTTAAAATAACAGGAAAGAATAACAAAAATAAGTTTAAAATTATCGTAAAGTGACTAAAAAGTGGTAATATTGAAAAAAACAACAAAGAAACAGAGCAAATAATAAATGAAATCCCTAACCAGTTTGTCATTCCTATTCTCTCAAGAAACTTGAATCCTTGTTTATTTTTTTTTTTACATTGTTGCTTTGTTCATGAGCTAGGTACTGCCTATAAATCACTGAAAAACAAAAAACAAAAACAAAAAAAAACCCAAACTAGAAACAGTTTTATCGGCAAAATGTCAAAGTCATACTTACAAGTACTTTCTTTTGCCTACTTTCAACGTAACTCTGCAGTCTATGAAAGACATCACATAATAATGACAAAAAAGGAAAACTTACCTGAGACTTAATAAAAGACAATAAAATGCGTCAGCTAAGCTTAAAAAAAGTTTTCCTTCCTTATTCATAATTGCTCGCTCACACTTTAGGGTTTATAAATGTAAATTTTTTTGTCACTTAGCTGATGTTTATTCAGTACTCTGACGCCAGTGTTTCGTAGACGACCCATTTTGCAATCATTCGGCCCACTCTTCAGGAGATATCGACAATTGATTGCCGATTTCCTCATTTTCGACTTTTTTTTTTACATTGTAAAATAATTGATGCGGTATTTTTTATATCTGTATTAATCGAACACGCACACACAGTGTACAATGGATAAATTATCGTCCAAATAACACTGACTTTTAACAGATATATCAAAATTATATAAAACATCTTGAAATATTTAATAAAATCCACATTAACTTCAACAACGGCTTTCACACAACTTGAATCTGCAACTTTTCTGGACAGTTTCCTTTTTTAAGTTGTTGAATAATGCCATAATCCTTGCCTTGTGTTCAACTTGGATGTTACAAGGAGTCTTGTTGGTCTCTTGCTCAACCGCACACCACATGTAATAATCAGGGGTGCTGCAGTCTAGGAAGTTAGGTGGCCAGATGTGGTTGCAGAAATTGTTTGACAGCCATGACTGGGTTCTCTTGCTTTTATAACACGGTGCAGCCACCCTCTTGACTCAGACCAACACAAACTTCTCAAGGCACTTGATGTAGTTCTCCATGTTGAGTCTGAGACCCTCATCAACAAATTCAGAAGTTCTTTTCTGATCAGAACAACCAGAGTTAGTTTTCCAAGTTGCTCTATCTTTGAAATCCCTATCTGACACCCAAAACTCTGAAATGTTCATATTGAAGTTTCTGGCACAAATGCCAAGCCGTACAACATGGTACTCTTTTTCTCGCAGATAGTGCCCAATTCACCCTATTATACTGTGTAGCCAACAAAATAAAAAAAAATGCACAAACTTAAAAATACAGAATGGTGACAATTTACTCATTGTAACATGTTATCTATATGATTAATACAAGTGTAAAATTTGTCCCTTAGCTGATTGTTGTTATATTCAGTTCAGAGTTTTGTGCACAAACTTTTGTGTAATCATGTAGTTCACCCATTAGGAGGTATCAGCAATTGCACGCACGCATGCACACACAACTAATAAATAGCACAGAAATTATTTTTAAACTTAATATAAAATAATAGAAATGAATAAATCAGTAATCACTTGGACCACTCCTAACTGGTGGTCCAAATGAATATCCCCCCTGTCACACTCATAGAGAGAGAGAGAGAGAGAGTAGCAAGACAGTGTTGGTTCAGTTCATTCTCTTTACTACCAGTTATTAAACTCACAACTTTATTAATTATTCAGATTACCAACTCACTAAACAGAATTACTCAACCTCAAACCAAACTGACACCATTACTCCATTTTTGATAATCATCTCTACTATAATAAAGACTGTTGTGTATTTGTGTGTGTGTGTGTATATATATATATATATATATATATATTTCCCTCCTGTCATGCTTGGTGGGGGGGGTGGATTATTATTTGTTTTCTTATGTAAGATACTCAAGTAGGTACATTAGTATATATTTGGCTGTCATTTTAGATGACATATCAATATAAATATTTTGCTGTCAGTTTTTATAGCACAGGCCCACTAATATATAGTCATACCACAAAGCCGTTCTTTGTGAAATCAATAAAAATTATAAAAAGGCGCCTAGTTACTGGGAAACTAACATAAATAGGGAAGCCAGGAAAATAACTAAGGAACTAAAAATAGATGATAGGTGACCAATTTTACATAAACAACAGGCATTCATCACAATCAAAGTACCACAAATACAATTTTATTAACAACCCACAATTCAGATTATTAAACCCTTCAAAAAAACTACATAGTAGAATTAAAATTATCCTAGAAAGAGCTTCCACATTAACTAAGAATGCCTTAGGCATGAACCAATAGAAGAATACAGCTGAAGCAATTGATTGGTTCACAAAAATAAAAAATAAAAGTAAATGCACTTTCATCCAGTCATTTGTGACATGGTGGTGCAGTGAATATCGGTTTGGAATGAGAAATCAGGGAGCCGAGTTTGAATTCCAGTTGAATCCATTGCATTAACTTGCGCACAAATACCCTTGGGAAAGGTATTAATCTGTCTCTTCCCTCCAGTTATGGGTTAAATAGCAGGACAGATTGGTTACCTTGGCTGGCAACCAATCTACTGCAGAAAGCAATGGCAACCTACTGCAGGATAATGTTCTGCCCAGTCAGTCATGTTTCAAAAGAGACATGATCACCCAAGTGTGTTTCACGTATGGCACTTAACTGACTGACCCATCTATATCTGAAAAACTTTTAACCGCAGCTTTAAATTTGACTAAAAATTACTGCCCCATCAGCGACCAAGACATCAACATCATCAAATAGACCCAGAAATCTATTTTACAATGAATGCCTGTGGACTAGAATAAAAACAACACTGATTTCTGCATCTCCATGGAGGTGTATGATTCTGCAGAGGCCTGCAACTTGGTAGGGCTCTTTTTACTCTGGAATCTCAGGAACATTTTCGAGTTACGTAACACCGGACTTTACTGAGACAATGGATTGATAATCTTCCGCAAAACTAATCCCCCAAAAAATGGATGAGCTCAGGATTTAATAAAATTTTTCAAAGACCATGATCTTAACATTACCACCTTAACTAACACTAAAGTTATAAATTAATTTCTTAGATGTTAATTTCGACCTGAGCAATGGCCTGTACAAACAATACACTAAGGACTCGCACAACCACACCTACATCAACAGGGAATCAAATCGCCCCCCAGAGAATCACCAAAATCCTACACAAATCTATCCTATTTCGTTTAAGTACCAACTCTAGCAACAAGGAAATTTTTGACAATTCTATCATTAAATATATTAATGCTTTAGCAAAAGTAAACTCAACATTAGTTTAGAATACTCCATTAAAAACAAGGTAGGCAGAAATAAGCAGAAATTGTGTAAACGTAACATTATTTGGTTTAACCCACCCTTCAGTCATAATGTCCAAACTAACATTGGTAAACTATTCCTTAACTTAATTCATATTCATAAACATTTCTATCATTCATCCACACTAAATAAGATTAACAAAATGTCAAAGTTAGTTATAGTTGTGTTAAAAACATAGATAAATATATTTCACAGTATAATGCTATAATATCAAATAAATATTTGGCCCACATAAACAACATCTGTCATCCAACTAATAGCAAAAATGACCCTTCTAAAAATAATTACAACTGCTGAAAAAATAAAATCTACCCATTGAACGGCCAATGTATGTCTGAAAGTATTGTTTATAGAGTTCAAATGCATTAGAATGATGATGTTAAATTTTACTTTGGAAATACTTCTAACAAGTGGAAGATAAGATTTATCAACCACATGTTGTCTTTAAACAACAGTAAATACAGAAAAAGTACTGCTTTATCTATACATTATTGGAAATTAAAAGACAACAGTAAGAACCCAACTTTTACCTGGAATATCGTAGCTAAATCCAAATATTACAACGGAAAAGGAGATAAATGTAATCTCTGCCTTTTAGAAAAACTTGTCGTCTTAAATATCAAGAATCCAAATTTACTTAAAAAGTGATTTAATGAGCATATGCTTTCATAGTAAAAATACTTAAATTCTTTGACCCAGATTGATAAAGATCCTTCTTTTTCTTTCTCTTTTTTCCTTTGCAATATGACTTTTAACAATTATGAATTAAACCCCTTTTATTTTTGCTCCTTACATTTTTAATTCTTAATTATAAATTTTACCTCTTAATTTTTCTTTCATTTTATTATCTTTATTTAAAATTTTAATTTTTCCTACATTTTTACATACATGTAATATTTAAATTTTTAAGACTCAAAATTTATGTCCCCTTTGATTTCTTTTCCGTACATTTTTAATTTTTTATCCACACATAACCATAGAATATTTAAATTTTTAATCTTGTGATTAAAAAAAAAAAAAGCAGTAACTTAACTTTATAAGATTTCATTCCCATGAACATCGAGTGAACTTAAATTCAAATCTATTAAACTGTCAGTTTGAAATATGCACCTGATGATTGCATAACGCTTGAAACTCCAAGTCGTGCCATAGACACACACACACACACATACACACATATACATATATATATATATTAATTCAAATGTCATAAGCCTCTCACCTCTGTATTGCCTTTTCTATAAATTTAAAAAAAAATGTATTTTTTGGGCATTTCTTTTATTTGTTGTCAAATTCACTAAAATGTCAGAAGTAAAAAAAAAAAAAAATGCATAAATCCAGTTTCATCTGCTTGCATTTTATAAACATTCTCAATGCAGTAATAGCAGTGTCTGGAGAAAAATTATCCTTTTTTGGCCCTCCTTTTGTTTAGTATGCAGTGGTAAAAATTCTTAGTTTTTATTTCAAGGTGAATTTGGTCTGAAAACTTGAAAGACCCAAATTTTAATATTTTCTCAGCTATTTCTCTCTTTCTCTGCTCCTGCCGCCCCATCTAATTCCTGGTTTATTCTCAAATTATGTAAAAACAACCAGTTCTTGTTCAATCTTCCATGCACCTGTCTTTTCAGGACATTAGCAATCATGTCTCTCCCAACAATTTCCTGTTCTTTGTAGTTCTTTCTAGTCAGTAGTTAGATGGAAGGTTGCTTGGGAACACTGGCTACTGTAAATGGATCTCGTATACTCTAAATTATTTTTCGACTTTAAATAACTCACAAAAACTTGATAAGTCATAAAAAAATCAAATCAATCCTCTTCAAATGCCTCACGTTATTGAGTGAATAATAACCATGTCGGGAGTTGGTTGTAAAGCAAGAATGGAAAGGAAAAATTAAATTATCAAATTATTATAAGTGTACACATTTTCTATTTTCTAATTGTGTATGTATTTTCTCTTGTTAAAGGGAATGTAGTTTGCCTGTCATTGAATTTTGTTGGTATCATTATAATTTATAATCTTAAATTGCTTTTTTAATTAAAATCAAATTTACAAATATTTGCAAAAACAATATTCTTACATGATTTGCCTGCTGCAAAATATAACAGGGAATTAATGCCTTTCTGTTTTTATTTATTTTTAGCCACTTCATTGTGCAACCATAATGGAGGTTCTGGTATTGGTACAAAGTAAGTATTTATCTGCAGGTAATATAGCAGTTATTGATGACGATAGATTTGGTGAGCTGAGTTCATATTGCACCAAAGTCTGATGTATTCACTTCATGGTAATGTGTTTTGTGGGCTGGTGACAAGAATTTATTTTTTTCTCTCTAGTCTTGGATTGCAGACAGCCTAAGAGAAAACCCTGAATTTAAGCCAATTGGGACATGTTAATTTTGTTTGACTTTTGGTCTCTAGCATATGATGGATAGGAATCCATTATGAGAAATGCCTATGGCTCAACCATAGTGTGGTATCATGTTATATATATATATATATATATATATATATATATTTTGCTCATTCAGTAATGAATTGGAGCACTCTGGCTATTGGGCATGTATACTGAGGAAGGAAATTACTGGAAAGTAATTGACACTCGCCTAAAGCGAGCTGAATATAAAATGCTTCTCTTACCAATGACAATTCCACCGAACTTCTCTACGGCATATGACTTCATTGAACTTTTGTCCTTTTGAATTTATACTTTAATTGGGGTCATCAGGAGAGAATGTGCACCGTTTCGGGGCCTTCCTCTCAACGGTTTCACTTGCACACTAGCCCCACTCACTGATGTGAGGCCCCATTATAACGAAATACATGTGTAGTTATACTTGTTCAAATGTCTAACAGCGAAATTAATTTACGAAAAACGAGAAATGGCTAATCTTGTGTTCCGAGAATGCAACGTGAACTTCATTACGCACTCACGATCAATCATATCATGCCGTCATGTTCGCTGAAACACTCCATGGAATATTTCTTTTCTTCCATATCCACATAGAACTATTTTCAGTGATTTCTATTAGGCGTTTCATACTTTTGGTCCTATTACACCCTTTGATTCCAATTTCACCCAGAAATTGGTCCAGAGTGGCTGCAACGAAACCCCTTGCTCCAATTTCCACTGCTCTAACACTTAGATTATATCCCTCCTTTATTAGCTCTGATTTTAGATTTTCGTATTTATTAGTTTTATAATCGTGGCTTTGTTCCATCCTGCTCTCATATGGTACTGTTAATTCAACCAGGATGATTTTGTAATTCACCCTTTGATAGAAGAACAATATCTGGTCGCAGACCTTTACTTGATATTATTTTGGGGTAATCATTACGCCAACAAGGAAGGTCTGCAGATACCTCCCAAATGCCACCAGAACTAAGGCGATTTTCTCCGGGTATAGCTTGATATTTGCTTGTTTGCTTAGAACTGCCATACCTTTTTCCCTCTGCAGCAAATTTCTTGGTTGAATTAGATGACTCAGCCTTCATATATTTCTTTATAATTCTAACCAACTCATCCAAAACACTATTATGCCTCCATGTATATCTTCCATTGCCAAGGGCTGTTTTACAGGAACTAAGAACATGTTCTAATGTTTGTGGATTTTCCTTGCACAGGGGACAAGTTGGATCACTCTTTCTTCCATTTAACAAGATTGTTCTTAGATGGTAGCAGGTCATATATGGAACGTATTAAAAAAACTCAACCTGAGTCGGGCCATCTGCCAAATGTCCTTTCAAGTAATAGATTTCTGCAGAGCCTCCTCCCAGTTTGTCCATTGGCCTTGTTGGGATTGTTGAACTCCTTTTACGAGTCTTTTATTATCTTCTTCGTTCCTTACATTTTGGATGACCATGTCTCGGCGATCTTTACCAGACGTTTTTGACCACCATTGCCTTTCATTTAGTCCTAACCCTTGTTTTCCTGCTTGAGTATATCCGATGACTTCTTTGAAAGCTAGATTGTCTTTATCACTTGTTATTGTCTCTCTGACCTTCCACTTTCTGCCTGTTTTGAATGTAGGATTTAATACTGTTATTGCTGTATCCTTGGAGTCATCTAACATCATTTGAAGTCTAATTTTTCCTGATTTATACTCCTCCACAATCTCAGACAAACCTGGAGGCAAACCCAACCACTTTCGGATATATTTGTTTACTTTTCTTTCCATGGACTCAATTTTACTCATTCCAAATTCGTATACAAGTAGGGGCCATAGTAGCATTGGAATGAGTACATGCTCTAAGCACCATACCTTGTATTTTCCTTTTAGAGGACAAAGATCTATTTTATTGAGATCTTCTTGCAATGATCTGGATGTTGCTTTTACTTGGTTGGTATCTTTTAACGACTGATCATACCACCGACCTAAACTTTTCACTGCTTTTTCTGATACAGTAGGGATTCTTTGACCACCTACTGCAAAATTCATGTTTTTATTCAATTTTCCTTTCCTAAGAGAAAGACTTCTGGACTTGTTTGGTTTAAATTTCATTCTACACCATCTTATTAGGTTGTCTATCAAACTTAATATCTTGTGAGTTGAATTTACTTTGGATGAGAGGATTGTAGTATCATCCATGAACGCCTTCACTGGTGGCATTTGATACTCTCCACCAAGTTCAACAACATCAGCCTTGTTGTTTATCACTTTGAGAATCAGCTGCATTGCTAGAACGAAAAGTATTGGTGACACTGTACATCCCATTGCAATTCCAACCTCAAGTCTATTCCACTTAGTCATAAAGTCTTTTGTAGTGAAACGCATGAGGAAACCATCAAAATAAGTTCCTGTCATCTTAGATATTTCCTCAGGAATATGGTACATTTGTAATGATAAATGTATCATTTGGTGAGGTACTGATCCGTAGGCATTAGCTAAGTCCAACCAAATGACATCCAAATCTTTCCTTTTACTCTTTGCTTTTTGAATGGCCTACCAGATCATGTTTCCATGCTCTGAGCAACCAGCTATTCCTGGAACACCACCCTTCTGTACTGAGGTATCGATATACTCGTTATCAAGAAGGTATTTGGTCAACCTTGATGTCAAAACTGCGAAAAATATCTTTCCTTCTACATTGAGAAGCGAAATTGGCCGAAATTGACTGATGTCCTTTGAATTCTTTTCTTTGGTTATGTACACCCCATCAGCTATCATCCACTGTTGGCTGATATGGTAATTTTTCCACGTTAACTTTAAGTTAGTATGTAACCATTTAAGAAGTGTAGGACATTTTTTGTATGGAAGGAATGGTATTCCGTTAGGGCCAGGTGTAGATTTATTCCTGCTTTTGTTGATTATGCGCTTTATTTCTTCACGTGTGGGTGGTTTCATGTTGAACTTCGCTTTAGAAATGGTTGGCCAAAATAAATTGTTATTATGATCTAGAAGAATATGTTGTTTAGGATCAGAGTACATATCTCTTAAATGCTTCTCTAGAATACTTTTCTCTATTTTAAGCACACCTGATCTTGGTTTATCAAATATGTTCCTTGCATATTTGTAAGGTTCCTAGAAGAAACGCTCTTGATCTTTCCTCCATTTCACTCGTCTCTTCCTTAGATTTTCCGCTCTGCTAAGAGCGTTATGTTTCTCTTTAAGGTCCTGCCAGATTTTAAGCAAGCCTTCTTTCTCATCAAAATTTGCGAAACGGATTTGCCGTTTTAGATTTTTTTTTTATTTCTCAAATCCTGCATTAACCTTTGACATCTGTTCTTTTTTGGTGGTGGCTTATCATTTTCCTCTTTCACGCCGTAGACTTCCTTACAAACCCTGTAGATTATTTTACTACTTTTGTTTAAATGTTCTTGATAATTCTCTCTCCCCAGTTCTTTACGTAATGTTTTACTAATGATGTTGTCTAGCATACACCACGCTTCCGAGTCGGACGCTGGTGGAAATTTGATTCTTGGCAGTTTGAGTTGCGTCCCATCCTTTAATTCAACAGTTTGGATATCCTCAGCACTGTGGTATGCATCCTGGCCTTGGTTTTCTGACGTCTTATCTGTGTTGACAGAGCGCTGCTCCTGAACCATTTTCAGGGAAGCACAACCCATTTTTGTAAGGTGAATCTTCGCTCCCTTTTGGGACCTGAATTTCCGACCACAAACACATGGGAAGTCCGTACACTTTTCTAAATTCATAGATTGTTTTTCGGTCCGGGATTGTTGCCGATTAATCTGTTTGGATCCATCATCCTCCCTCCCTTTCGGTGAATCCAGAGGGCATTTCCCTTTAGTTTCCTTTGTAGCGTTTGTTTAATGAACTCTGGGTTGCTGACTCGGTGAGATCATCTGGTCTTTCCCAGCGTCCCCTGTCTTTCCAGGTGTCTGTTAGTCTGTTCCTAACCGCCATTCAGTCTATTCCTGAAAGCCAACAGACGAGCCATGAGTTTGAAGAAGGAAATTACTGGAAAGTAATTGACACTCGCCTGATAATATACACGCTAAAAAGTCTGCCTTTTTCTACCGAGCACCCATAGCCCAGAGGTAGAATCGCCGGCTGATGCCAATTCGGTCGGGTTTCAATCCTGGGTTAAAAGCAATCGGAGTCTAACTGTACTGATGAGCTATGAAACAGATCTTTCTGCGGATGACCATTTACGCTCTCACACCCTGATTGAGCACTCTGGAAAAATGGTAAACTTTGAAAAACAGTAGCTACTCTGGCTTGTATGCATCGGTCATTCAGCAATGAATTGGAGCTCTCTGGCTCTTGAGTGTGTATACTGATAATATACACGCTAAAAAGTCTGCCTTCTTCTACTGAGCGCCCATAGCCCAGAGGTAGAATCGCCGGCTGACGCCAATTCGGTCAGGTTTCAATCCTGGGTTAAAAGCAATTGGAGTCTAACTGTACTGATGAGTTGTGATACAGTGAAACAGATCTTTCTGCGGATGACCATATATATATATATATATATATATATATATATATGGTAATATTTTTATTATAAATTTATAATAAAAACATATTTTACTGCAGCACAAGACCTGTTGTGTTTTGATACCATCTTATTAGCACTATGTCAGGCAGTAAAATATTTTTTTACTGTTAGGAATTATTCTTTATAGAATTTTATAACAATTTTAAAACACAATTTTTTACCAAATCCAGATGATTAAGGTGTTTTTTGTTTTTTTTCTTTTTTTTTCTTAGGTTTATCTTGGCTAACCAATAGGAAATCAGGTCATGATAGAAATTTGGTTCTAAGAGTAAAGGAGACTTAAAATGACATAAGACCCAGACATTTTTCATGCGAGTGATGAAATAAATTAAGATACATATGTTGCAATATTGCAAATTTGAAAAATTATTGCTTGTTATTGCGAAACAGTTACTTTCTTTAAGTTATTATTCATCTCAAAGTAGTGGACAAGAGATAAAGACGGGAAAGTTTTTTAGCTAGTAGCACTACTTTCACAAAGTTAGTTTGTGTATTTTTATTTTTTTTTGCTTTTTAACTTGCAGTATCTTAGTTTGTGACACCTGTTTTTCCACAATTAAAACATTTTTTAGATTTAAATGGACAGTTGTTTCTGAAATGAAGCATACTACAGCCACAGCATGAGTTTGGTAGTATTTTTATTTTTGTTATTATTGTCTTGTCTTGAACTAGTTGTACTTCTGAAGTGCTGTTTTGTTTGATTTTCACCTTATTGTACCTTAAATTGACAATTTTTTGGGCACTCTTCTGCGACGGTCTGTATCATTAACTTTGAATTTTATTCAAGTTTTGTAAGAATTTGAAAGCATATTTCCATATTGTTGCTTGATGTTAGATCTTTAACTAAGATTAGACATTTAAATTTGACTAGGAATAGTTCATCCAGTTTAAATTTCTCACACTCATGGTTGACTTTACTGGTATACTAGCAGTATAGCTTGGCGTTGCTCAGGTGTAATGACAGGTTTAAAACTAATCCATTGTCCTGGAGCTCAGACTCTTTGGACATTGGTACGAAAGACTAAAAAGTGATAGTTGTTTCTGGTTAAAGCGAAACCGTAGACTGAAAGAAAAATGAATGGATGTAAGTCAAATTTTGATTTCCTGGTATCACTACCAAATAAGTTTTTTCATCATAAACTGAATTTTGAAGGCTAAACAAGTCCTCTGAGTAAATGGTATCATGGCTGAGACGAAGAACTACAATTATACCTACTTAGAGCCAAACCCGAAGCAAAAACTAAAATAAAAGGGCTGAAAAAATACAGACATACAGGCAGATAAACAGACACACACACAGACATCTTGCCTTTTATTTATATATATATATATATATATATATATATATATATATATATATTATCAATTTTCTGCACTACTGTAAGAACTGCAACCTTGAAACTTCTGGATATCGTTTCTTATGTCTTTGTCTATGAGTGTATCAAATTTGATTAAAATCAGACCACTTCTTCTATAACCCGATTTTTTTCGGTTATCGGTTTTCGATATTTCTCGGGGGGTACCTCGACACAAAACCTAGCTAAGAACATTCGCAGACGCTTTATAGTACAACTGTGTAAATTTTCAAGAAAATTGGTTCAGCCGTTTCGGAGTCTATAGTTAACGTACACACACACACAAAGTTCCATTTATAAATAAGTTTAGATATGACAAAGTCCTCATCTTCGTCCTTAGTAAGGTTCATGCACTACCAATGTGTATACAAAAATTAATTCTTTTCTTCTAAAATATTTTATAATATTGACACAGTTTTCTTAAATGACTGGAGTATTTGGCAAAATGAAATTCAAGCACAATTTTTGTAACAGATGACATACTTTCTTTTCTTCTGAACATCTTTGACGTTATTCTCTGAAAAGCACATTTCATTGAATACAGCTGACAAGGAAGATTTAAGTTTTTATTCATTTTTTTTTTTCCCCATCATTCTAACATTTTTTTAATTGTTGGAAGTTGAGATAAGGAATATTTTTTTATATATATATAGTCATCCACAGACAGATCTGTTTCGCTGTATCACAGTTCATCAGTATGGTTAGACTCTGATTGCTTTTAACCCAGGATTGAAACCCGACTGAATTGGCGTCAGTCGGCGATTCTACCTCTGGGCTATGGGCGCTTGGTAGAAGGAGGCATACTTTTAGCGTATTATGTATCGTACGCCAATAGCCAGTGCTCTAATTCATAACTGAATGAGCGATGTAAAAAAGACATATATATAATACAAGAAATCTAGAAGTGAGCCACTACCTACCAACGGTTCTTCAGGGTAAGAGGCTCTGCTTACCCTGAAGAACCGTTGTGTGAAACCGCGGTTGGTGGTGGCTCACTTCTAGATTTCTTGTATTGTATTCTTGCTCTACTTTCGTACTTTCGTATAGAGCAATTTATTGTTAAGGTTTCATCTTGGGTTTTTTTTTTCTTTCCAACGGGCACTAGACGTATTGTTCTTGTGCGCAGTTTGTTTCTTTTTTTTTTCTCCCCCATTATTTAACCCATGAGGTAGTTCTTGCCGGGTTACAAGACTGTTTAAATTACTGTTAAGTTAGCATTATTTTCAGATGTTTAGTCTGTAATTATTAGTGTTGCCTTACCTTGATTAAGTTCATTATTTTATATATATATATATATATATATATATATATATATATATATATATATATATATATATATATCTTTTCTACAAATATTTTCATAGCAACTGTTCATGAGCATTTTTCCTTAGTGCCTTGACTAGATGAATTTGAGTGTGCTACTAAATTAGCAACTAGATGTTACTGTTTTAATGTTAATTTAATGCTATATGTAATTACCGCTTCTATTCTAACAGTTTCTTTTCTCGCTTGTGGGACTCCCCAGTGTTTTACTTTCTTGCCACCTACAATCTTGAAAAATTTAAATACAATAAATATCTATCTGTTCCTCCTAAGCCAATAAAATGATGAATATAGATTTGTTAATTTACTCTGTCAAATGGATGTTTTTCTATCTTGTAAAATTATAGCTAAGTTTTGTATTTATTATTTGGGAACAAGTTTTTTTTCTATACACTTGCTCTATCTCATTTCTCTTTTCTCTCTTCTTTTTTCTCTCCTCTTTTCTCTCTTTTTCTCTCCTCTTTTCTCTCTTCTCTCCTCTTTTCTCTCTTTTTTCTCTTTTCTCTCTTTTTTTCTCTTTTCTCTCTTTTTTCTCTTTTCTTTTCTCTTTTTCTCTTTTTTTCTTTTTTCTCTTTTCTCTTTTTCTTTTTCTTTTTTCTCTTTTCTCTTTTTCTCTTTTCTCTTTTTCTCTTTTTCTCTTTTTTTCTCTTCCTTTTTCTCTTTTTTCTCTTCCTTTTTCTCTTTTTTCTCTTCCTTTTTCTCTTTTTTCTCTTTTTTTCTCTTCGTTTTTTCTCTTTTCTCTCTTTTCTCTTTTTCTCTTTTCTCTTTTTCTCCTTTTTTCTCTTTCTCTTCTTTTTTCTCTTTCTCTTCTTTTTTCTTTCTTTCTCTTCTTTTTTATCTTTTTTCTCTCTTCTTTTTTATCTTTTTCTCTCTTCTTTTTCTCTTTTTCTCTCTTCTTCTTTTTCTTTTTCTTTTTTCTCTCTTCTTTTTCTTTTTCTCTTTTTTCTCTCTTTTTCTTTTTCTTTTTCTTTTTTCTCTTTTTCTTTTTTCTCTTTTTCTTTTTCTCTTTTTCTTTTTCTCTCTTTTTCTTTTTCTTTTTCTTTTTTCTCTTTTTCTTTTTCTTTTTCTTTTTCTTTTTCTCTTTTTCTTTTTCTCTTTTTCTTTTTTCTTTTTCTTTTTTCTTTTTTCTTTTTCTTTTTCTTTTTTCTTTTTCTTTTTTCTCTCTTTTTCTTTTTCTTTTTTCTCTCTTCTTTCTTTCTCTCTTCTTCTTTCTTTTTCTCTCTTTCTTTCTTTCTTTCTCTTCTTCTTCTTTCTTTCTCTCTCTTCTTTCTTTTTTCTTTTTTTCTCTCTTCTTTCTTTCTTCTCTTTTTTTTCTTTTTTTCTTTTTTTTCTTTTTTTTTCTCTTCTTATGACCAATTTTATAAACCTTTTTTTTCTTTCCAGTCACTTACAGAACAAAGTTAATTTTGGTTATCCTTGGTCATCCAACCTCAGACAACAAATGTAAGTTTTAATTAATTTACTTCTGAATAAATGAAAAGAGAAAGGTTTCATTTAAACAGATCTTTTGTCTATATATCAGACTTGACCTGGTAAGTCAGGATTGCAATCCCATAAGACATGATGAAACTAGTAAGAAAATTTCTTTCCCTTCAAAACTACAAGTTCATCTTTGAACACAGTCACCGTCGTAAATGTATGACACATCAGGTTTGCAGAGGCAAATAAATTGTACATTTTAAGGTCAAGTTTCTTCCCCACTCCTTGCACGAACTTTATACCCTGTATGCCTTTAGTACTACACATCTTTTCACGTTTTCTTTCTATCCATAATGTTTTTGATTTAATTCACTTTTGATCCAACTGCACACAACAACTTCAGCATTAAATGGAAGGCGTTGCCATTTTTGTTTTGTGAAACAATCCTGATGTTTGGTAATGATAAATTGGGTGCATAACGAGCATGGATTTTTGGCTTTTCAATATTTGCATCGCTTGCAATGCTGCTTTGTGTTGGGATGTGAAAAAAAATGTTTTTCTCTCAGACCTTGTTCTCAGAGTGCTTGCAAGGTTTTGTGTTTATATGTATCTAATTTTCATCCAGCAAACAAAAACACTTTATGCCAAAACTTGTATTGATTGCTGCTTTATATGTAACTCAGACATAGTGCTCCTGATCAATGTATGGCATTACACAGCTGTCATCCAAATAACTGACACAAGATATTTAAAAGGTAATTATGTTACTCAATATGAATTCAGGCCTGTTTCTGGTTACGCTATTAGCAGTAACGTGATAAACATTATTTATCAATCTATCCTCATTTTTCTGATTTTACAATTAGCAGAAATGAGTTATGTGCGAGAAATAATTCTATGTAATTTGGTAAAATTTGAAGCTCTGTTAAAAAATTTGAGGCTTTGACTATCAAGCAATTGTATGTAAAACTGCTGTCGTTATAATTTTAGATGTAATTTTTTTTTTTTTTTTTTTTATCCAACATTATTTCTTATTACTATACATATTTATCAGCATTTTATTAATTAGTACTTATTTCAAATCTTGGAATCCTTATTTAAAAAAGCAAGACTGTTTTTTTTTATCTGCTTTGAAATTGAAAAAATACTATGTGTCTTTTTCTCAGTCGCTAAATTTCTTCCACGCAAGGAAAACTTTGTTTCAAATCAAACAAGTGCCAGATACCCTTTTTTCATATTGAATCTTATCTGTCATATGTTTTGACAAGGTCTTGAGAATTCATAGATCATCAATCAGCTGTCACCCCAAATAACCACATGGCCTTTAGAATTTCTGCCTGTCTGTAGAAAATTCTATATGACTTTCAAATTTTTGCTTTCCAATATAAAAATGTCTACGTTCTCCTCTTTCGGTATATCTATCGGTTAACTCTTTGTGTACCAGAAAATAGTGTTACAAATAGTGAACCTCTAAACAAAAATCATCAGTACATTTTTATAGTAAAATTACCAACAACACATTTTATGATCTACAAAATACATGTTCAAAAAACATACCTTTACTCTTAAATTAGATATAAAATATTTAGATTTTGGCATTAAATAACTCATAGAGATTGATATGTGGCCAGTGGCCAAATAATCAATATGAAAGAACTCTTTCATGACATTAGTCCATATAATATCCAAGAAATCAAACTTTATTCCAAAATATGATTACAACATAAAACAGCTATCACATCCTCTAGTAATTATGTCCAAATAAACGTGTATATGAACAAAAGCTGAGTATCATCTACCACGTATTCAATTGTGAAAGAATTATATTTATTACTCTTCAAAGTAATTTCCAAGGAAATAAAATTTGGGCATTAAATGACCCATAAGGAGTTGGTATGCCATCAGACCAATCAATAATGAAATGTGTAAATCTGTTTCAGTGTGCTGGAAGGAAGTGACCGAACTAATAGCTTCAGTGTCTACAGTAAAGAGGTTGATGTCATTATGAGTCGACAGAGTAGCAACCCTGAGAATCAAGCAGGAAGCAACAAGGTAAATCCTTTCTCAAAATGATATAGATATCATTTTTTCTTTTTTAACAAGAGGAAAAGGTCTTCATTTTAAACATTGTTTGGTTTATCCTCTTTCAAGAAAACCCCTCATATTTAGCATATATTGGTAGATATTTGTATAGGCATGGGGAAAAAAAAACCTAAAGAAACTCTCCAGTGTTATAAAAATGTTCAGTATTATTGTATTTGAATTTTAGTGTTGACTATGAAGAATTCTGCTAAAAGTCATACAATATCTTATAAAAAGATTGATTTTTTTTTTTTTAAATATTTTTCTATATCAAATTTACTTCTTTCTTTTATTGTGCAGGCATAGATGTATTTTCAGATATGGCTATCTACTAAAAATAACAATTGAAATAAAATATATATTGTGTGTGTGTGTGTGTGTGCGCGCACATGTAACCAGGTTCAATGCAACAGTTTTGTGATCTGTCCTCTTAATTTATGATATGGGTACTCACCATTCTACTACATCTCAGTTTTCATAAGATAGTATTCATATAAAATTACAAATTTTATTGTAGCTTAATTATATACAATAATGGATCATATGCAATACTAGCAGTATAGCCCGGCGTTGCTCGGGTGTAATGAAAGCTTTAAAACTTATCCAGGGTCCTGGAGCTCAGACTCTTTGGATGTTGGCACGAAAGACTAAAAAGCAATAGTTGTTTCCAGTTAAAGCAAAACCGTAGACTGAAAGAAAAATGAATGGATGTTAATCAAATTTTGATTTCCTGGTATCGATATCAAATAAGTTTTATTCGTCGTAAACTGAATTTTGAAGGCTAAATAAGTCCTTTGAGTAAATGGTATCATGGCTGAGACTAAGAACTACAATTATACCTACTTAGAGCCAAACCCAAAGCAAAAACTAAAATAAAAGGGCTGAAAAAATACAGACATACAGGCAGATAAACAGACACCCACACAGACATCTTGCCTTTTATATATATATATATGATTTTCTGCACTGTTGTAAGAACTGCAACCTTGAAGCTTCTGAATATCGTTTCTTATGTCTTTGTCTATGAGTGCATCAAATTTGATTAAAATTGGATCACTTCTTCTATAACCCGATTTTTTTGATTATCGATTTTCGATATTTATTGGGGGTACCTCGGCACAAAACCTAGCTAAGAACACTCGCAGATGCTTATAGTACAACTGTGTAAATTTTCAAGAAAGTTGGTTCAGCCATTTCGGAGTCTATAGGTAATGGATACACACATACTCATGCACACACAAAGTTCCATTTATAAATAAGTTTAGATAAGATTAGATTTAGATTAGATAGATAGGTAAACTATTCAACTAGAAAAACTAAAAATTAATACAATGTATCTAACTACAGGATGTGTGTTGTAGTACAGTGGATATCAACACCAAACAAGAGATCCAAGTTCAAATTCCAGTTGAATTTCTTGGATTCAATTATGTGCAAATACCCTTGGGAAAGGTATTAATCTGTTTCTTCCCTCCAGTTATGGGTTAAATGTGTTTATGAAAGATTTGTCTGCTATTTGTCTCCTTCAATCGGTATTGACGATCATGGCCCACGCCAAATTAGACAGATTTTGTTACGCTCACGAGTTTATTTGACGCGACAATTTAATCGATTTTTGGACACTTACTGTTGACTAATTTCTATGGAGGCCGAGTGTTTAAGGCATTTAGCTCGTAATCAAATGAGATTCGAATCCTGCCTGCTGGGTTCAAACCGTCTCTTCCTTCTAGTTATAGGCTAAATAACAGGACAGATTGGGTTCTATAGCCTTGGCTGGCAACCAGTCTACCACAGAAAGTAATGGCAACTTACTGCAGGATAATCTGCTGCTCAGTCATGTTTCTTTCAAGACATGATCGCCCAAGTGTGTCTCATGTATGGCACTTAACTGACTGACTGATCTAACTAAAAAATTATAGAGACTTTTCATAATAGAACATTCCACCTTAAATCAATGTTTTGGAACTTATTAAAAAGTTGAAGAATTTTATTGTATTCAACATTATGGATAAAAAATAGTGAATTTATATTGGATTATTTATTTTCCTAGTCTTAGCATGAGCAAAACAAATTCATGGATTTGGACAAAAAAAAAAGCAGGGGTGGAAACTCTTTCATTCTTTAATAGTTAATTGTGCTTTAGTTTAATTTGTAACATGTATAAATGTAGGTAGAAAAAAAGCAAATGTTGATAAAATAATGAGGGTCACAAAGCACTGCCTAAGGCCTCCAATCACACTTGGTGACCAATACCCACTCCCCACAACCAGTTGGGGATCGTATACACCAGCCCTGCATGTAACTCTTCATAAATGTTACACTGGTTCTTAGCAGAGTGCTGATTTGTATGTAAATAATCCCATCAGAAATGTCCGTTATGGTGCAGTGGATATCGGCTCGGAACAAGAAATCGAGGAAGCTGAGTTCAAATTCCAGTTGCATTCACTTATGCGCAAATACCCTCGGGAAAGGTATTAATCCGTCTCTTCCCTCCAGTTATGGGTTAAATTACAGGGTAGTTGGTTCTATAGCCTTAGCAGGCAACCAGTCTACTGCAGAAAGTAATGGCAATTTACTGTGGGATAATGTTCTGCCTAGTCAGTCATGTCTCGTTTGAGACATGATCGTCCAAGCGTGTATCACGTATGGCACTTAACTGACTCATTTATGGGACAGAGGCAGTATGATTTTAGATTAACACAAATCCCAACCATAAGTTTATAAGTGGCTTGAAATTTTTTTTTATTTGTTTTTTATTTTTTTAATATTTAAGCACCATAATTACTGAAATAATGTCAAATTATTGTTTTATTGAAAAGGTAATGAAAATGATTAGTTATAAGGCAAGATTTATGTGGAAATTATCTTTTAACAAATTGATAAAAAAAGTGACAAAATATTTTTTTTAATTGTAAAATAATCACTGATATAAATTTGAAATATCTAGTTAGAAGGATGTGCGTTGTGGTGCAGTGGATGTTGGCTTGGAATGAGAAATTAGAGAGCAGAGTTCAAATTCTAGTTGAATTCGTTGCATTCACTAACATGCTAATAACCTTAGGAAAGGTACTAATACATCTCTTCTCTCCAGCTATGGGTCAAATATTAAGACAAATTGAGTTTTATAGTCTTGGTTGGTAAACAGTCTACTACAGAAAGCAATGGCAACCTACTGCAGGAAAATTTGTGGCATGACCACTCAAGCGTGTATCTAGCTGAGTCTGAAGGAAAGTTCTTGGAATTTTTTAAATAAATTTAATGTTCTACAAACTAAGGACTTTCTAACAATGTATTTAGATTTAAATTGGAATAATGTTTGATTAAATAATTTTTTTTTTTCTCTCCTGAATTGAATATTTTCTAAGATGTTACAAACAGGTTTTATATCTTATTTTTTTTGACTACTACAGACATTTATGGACCACTATTCCCAATTGAACTTAAAAGTAAAGATATTGAAAAATCTTTTTGGCCAGAATCTAAAGTGTTAATAACTTTACCCTGCTATGTTCATAGATTAGCCATAATGTATCATTTTAAGTTCTTTTTTCATGTCCATTTTTTTTTTCCTTTCATGTTTGAAATGTTTAAAAATGACCTTAGCTTTCTAACCTTTCAATAGATCCATTTTTGCAGAGTTACTGGATAACAAAATAGGCTTATGGCCTCTTCATCCAGAAATACTGGATCTCATATGCTCACCAAAGTTATGTAATGTTGAGACTGGTCGGTACCTAAGTGGTTAACTGGGAATACCAAGTGCTGTAATCTTGGATGTGCAGCTGGTGTAAGGGATATTAGATCACAATTGCTAGTTGGACAGCTGAGCTCCAGTTACTGTTGGATTCGTTACATTCACTTACATGCAAATACATTTGAAATCACCTCTTCTCTCCATCTGTGGGTTAATTAGTAAAATTTGTATCACAACAATTATCTCCAAAAATAATCTTACAATCTAAAAATATTTTTTAACTTTAAATAGCCTGCAAAGGGTTAAGCCATAGAAAATGATGAATCATGTATAACAAAGTGAACCTTGAAAAAAGCCTTTATATTTCTTGATTCAATTAAGAAGGTTGAAAAGTTCTTTTAAACTAGAAAAGTTTCTTAAAATTTTAGTTTTGGCAAAATTTCAGCTACTTGATAGCATCAAAAATTTTAACTATTTCCAGCTTGAGGCACTTGTTGTACAGGGTAGCTTAATGGTTAATAGTGCTGAAAATGGAAACCGGCAAGTTAAGTTCAGATTCTGACTGAGGCAGTTTGTGCACATTTCAAATTATTACCTATGGAAAAGGCATGAGCCGTTTCTTTTCTCCAACTCTGGATTTAATAGCAGAGCACACTAGTCTCTTTAGTTGTGGTTGGCAACCAGTTTTGAAAGAGAACAAGTTTAAAACCATGGAGAAACCACTTCATTATCTTTTTGAAAAGCATTATAGCAATGCAGAATTTATATATATATATATATATATATATATATATATATATATATGAAAAGGGACTGTGAAAAACATGACCATCTATGCTCTGAAGGAACACAGTTAAAAAAAAAGTATTTACTTTGTAGAGTTAACCTAAGATAATATTTATTTCTTGTGTTCTTTATAAAAAATCTCTTCAAAATTGTAAATAATTATAGAAAAAAAAAGATGTATTTATTTACTATATTTTTATAGTATTGCCCTCATCTATGTTATGTTTTGGCTGTTGTACCCCTGCCTTCATCAGGTGTATATCAATCCAGGTAGCATACAGGAAACCTTTATCTAATCTTATTCTACTGCCGATGTATCTGGATATCTTGTTCAGTTCTTATTTTTAGTACTGCTTTGTTATTGCTCACACTGTTTCCACTGAGTGAAAGTACATACTGACTGCCCCAGGGATTGAACTCTCAGTTACTATGTTATCCAATTCATGAACCAACACTTTAATCTACTAGTCTGTTGTCCTGTTTGATACACCAAATAATTAGGACAATAGTCAAAATGTAATAGTGTGACTTCTCATCTCAGAAATTCAAACAGAAATCTGTATTTGTTTATATGAACATTTTATAACAACCAATGGGCTGTAAATTTCATTGTTAATTCTGCAAATCCAATTCATGACGCATTTGTTTCTAAATTGGAAGGGTTAGTCATGCTACAACAACAAAGAAGAAATACTTGTTACAAGAGATGAATAAATGTAATATTTGAAGAGCATCAGCTTAATGAGTCACATAACAAAACTCATCATCCGAATTCTGATGAACAAAGCACGCAGCAGAACCGGACTAAAAATAGGACAAGAACAATGTGATTTTGTCAAGGAGACTGGAACAAGGAATGTAATATTTATGCTGAGAGTTATCAGAAAGGGCAAGAGAAATGCAGAAGGATATGTACCCGTGTTTCATCGACTATGTAAAGACCTGATAGATACTTGGCAACCTGGGTCCTGGGTATGACGGTGAACTGCATCCGGCAGCAAAGCCTCTGATTGAGAGGTTGTGAGGAGCATGGAACCACCTCTTAGTTGCTGTTGCTCTTAGGTCCACCCTGTCCCGGGGTGGTAGCACCTGTTAGGGTCCCAGCTATGGGCAAATAGTTAACTCCCAAACTGGGGTCAAAACACTATGAAACTATAAAAATAGAGTTTTATAGAAAAATATACATTTTTGAATTAAAAATATTACCAACAATACAGTTTTGAAGGAAAAATTATTGCCATAACATATTTTTGAAGGAAAAAAAAAATTACCAGCAATAAATTTTTGAATACAGAACTAGAAGACATTTTCAGTTTCTAAAATAAAAAATTTCATCAAAATTTTACTAAATCAACCTTCTTACATTCTGAACATTAAAAAAAAATACCTTAAAACCCTGCCTTTTTGGCATTAAATAACCCACAGAGGTTGATATGCCGTTAAACAAAACTCACTCGCTCACTCACACTTGGCAACCTTGATATATTTAAGAAAGATCTAAGAGTAATCGAGAACTTTTACTAGTAGCAAACTGCTTGCATACGGACAGGAAACAAGTTCAGCAGGTACACAGAGATTGAAAGGGGTGTGAGACAAGAATGTATATTCTCACCAGATCTATTCAACCTATGCAGCGGGACAATTGTGAGAGCTCTAAAAGTCCTGCCAGGATTTGTCATTGGTGGCCACAATCTGAACAATATAAGATATGCAGATGATACAGTGCTGTGAGCAGATACACTAAAGAAACTATAAAGCCTCTTACAGGAAGTAGTTAAAAAAAGTGGAAAAAAAAAAAAGGACTACAAATAAACTACAAGAAAACTGAATGCATGGTTGTTAGTAAAAAGAGGAGCTCAAAATGCCAACTACCAGTTGTTGATGCAAAAATCAAACAAGTGCAGAAATTTAAATACCTGGGAAGTGTTCTAACAGAGGATGGAAAGTGCGATATGAAGATCCAAAGGTGCATTGGCATGGCTAGGGACGCATTCCAGAAGCTGAGTAGAGTGTCCAGAGACAGGAACATTTCACTAGAAAAAAAATAGTACTAGATTGTTATGTGATATCTGTCCTTCAATATGGCAGCAAATGCTGGACAATTTCATCAAAGATGAAGGAAAGATGGGAAGCATCTGAAATATGAGGATGCCATGGACAGACCACATGAGCAGTGACAAGGTTTTGGAGAGGATGGGCACACAAAAGGAAACTGATACTCAATGTCAGGAAAAGACAGAAGTTTTTGGGAGAAAGGAGGACTTGGAGAACCTGATGCTCATGGGACGGATAGAGGGTAAGAAAGACAAGGGAAAGCAGTGCATGATCAATCTGATGGAATTGAACAGATGGATGACGGAGCGGGGTTTGAGTGGAATAACAGGAGAAGGGATATTCAGAGCAACAAGGAATAGGGATAAGTGGAGGGCCATAATAACGGCACATAGATGATGATAGTATAAAAGCTTTGAGAAGTTTTATTTGTGTGATTTAGATTGAAACTATCTTAATGGCATTTTCTGTAAGAGTTCTGTATAAGTCACAGTTACTGGAATGTTTAATTTGTAAAATGTTTATTGACAAATGTGCTTTGTATTTGATTGATATAAGTTTTGTCATTTATTTAAACTGTAGTCTAAAAAAATAGTTGTCAGATATTTCTCTTTCTGTAGGTAAAAACTACTACAGTTGTCAAATTTGAGTGGGAATCCCGGAAATACTTGGGCAACTTAGTTGCTGTACATATGAATGGCATTTTTGTGGCTTATTGCTTACGAGGTAAGTTTTTTCTTTACTTTTTTTTTTCTTTACTTTTTTTTTCTTTACTTTTTTTTTTCTTTACTTTTTTTTTTCTTTACTTTTTTTTTTCTTTACTTTTTTTTTTCTTTACTTTTTTTTCTTTACTTTTTTTTCTTTACTTCATCTCTCTATGGCATAGTGTGACACAAGGGCTGATTGTGGTTTGGTCCCTAACTTAATCTTTGCTCATCTTATTCATAATTCAGTCTCATAAATCCTTTCACCAACAGAATTTCTCCAATTACATACTTTCTACTCTGCACAATACTTCATTTATTCTAAGAAATCTAAACTATTTTCTTACTTATTTAAAATTAGCCATTTAATATATAAAACTCAAAACCATGAATATTAGATATATAAAGTGTGTGTGTGTGGGGGGGGATATTATTTACAACTGTAGCATCAGATAAATGCTATTTTATAATCTATATTTACCAGCATGTCTTACATTTGGCCAAAATTAGTGATTCTCACTTAATGAAGATAACTAATTTGCATTTTTAACTTTCAAGATAAAACTTAAAATGATGGCTTTGTTTTTCATTTCATTTGCAACCTGGTTTATTTGTTTGTTTGGTGGTTAGTATTTATAATTGCTAGTTATTTAGGTTTACAGCCACATCATGTTGAACAATACCAGTTTCTCTACAATCACTGAAGTTGAGCAGCATCGAGTCTGGTCAGATGGGTGACCACTTGGAAATCTCAGGTGCTGTAAGCTTGAATTTGCAAGTGGTCTAATGGATAATAACTTGTGATTGTTAATTGAGGAGAAGAGTTCCAATTCCTGTTGGGTTTGTTATATTCATTTATGCAAAAAAATACCCTTGGGAAAGGTATGAATATTCCTTTGAAACCATATCTGGTTGGGTGCCCCTGCTATCCACCTAGGGGTCCTTAACAAAATCTAATGGAGAATCTGTAATGTGATCAATCTTGACTTGGCTGCTCAGATACAGTCACTTTCTCACCGGCGTAATGTGGCTTGTGTCTTTTCTACAAATACTTTCACGACTTCTGCTCTGATGAACTTAGCTCACTGATGCCCTTTATATGTGAATTTACTTGAGCCACAAGATTAGTAACTAGGTCCCACTCTTTTATTGTGAAACCAATAAAATATAAACGCAAATTCTACTCCAGCAGCTTTTTTTCTTGCACTTCCCGCCTGTGAAATTCCCTTCCATTTACTTGCTTCCCTGACAGCTACAATCTCCAAGAATTTAAATGTAAAGTCAATAGTCACCTCATATCCATCTCACTAACTTGCATCCTCTCTCTCATGCTCCTTTCTCCATCCACTCCACAATCATCAGTATTCTCATCCTTCTCTTACCCACTTCATGACACCCCCTATAACCTGTCACTCTTTCTCATAACTTTCCTTCTATGTAACCCCCTGCACAACAGTGGCAGTAAAATTCCTTGCTTGGGGTGATATGATTATAAAAAAAA
Organism: Ascarosepion bandense; assembly: GCA_037127315.1. Taxonomy (NCBI): domain Eukaryota; kingdom Metazoa; phylum Mollusca; class Cephalopoda; order Sepiida; family Sepiidae; genus Ascarosepion; species Ascarosepion bandense. Next base: position 2,505,176 of record JBBBDQ010000762.1, on the reverse strand, counting down.
AACAATCTCAAATAAGAAAAAATCGATATATTGCCTGCTAATGTAGGTACTTGGTCTGAAGATTGCTTTGAAACATGAAACCGACAGTCACAATACAGTGTTCATTCTTATGTACATGCTATATATGATGTTGGGGAAAAGGAAAACAATTTTTCCTTTTTTAATATAAATTGTATGAGAAGTTAGAAGATAGTATGTCTATTGAGGGAAGGAATAGACAAAAAATGGGGCCAGATGTTGATATTCATTAAGTTTCAAAGGAAAAGGTTCTGAATGAGAATTTCAACTCCTTATATCAAATGGCTTCTAGTAAAGCTTGATAAACTATTTCAGGCAGAAAGAAATTAAAAGTTTTGAGGAGTGTGGAACCTCCTCTTAATTGCTGTTGTTTCCATTCCAAGTTCACCTGAACCTGGAGTGGTAGCACCTGTTAGGGGATCCCCGCTATGGGAAAATAGTGAACTCCCAAATAAAATCTGATGAAAGTATAAAAATATGTTTTATACTAAAGATATCAGCAATACATTTTTATATAAAAAAAAAAATTACCAATAATACATATTTGTAGTGAAACTAATACCAATAAATATTTATCATAGAATTACCAACAGTACATTTCATATTTGTCTACATTTCTGAGATGAGGTAGTATTTACATTATTCGGACTATTGTCCTCATCTTTGTTGCTATCTGTACAATGCTTCGACTGTTGTACATCTGGCCTTCTTCAGGTGCTAGGAATTTCGAACTGAACCCTTTATTACAATCACTGGGGTATCAGAGTAAATCATTAGTGTCAAAATTGTGATATGAGCTCTGGTAAAAAAAATACTAGAGAAAAACCATTGACATAAAAAAAAATTGCAATATGAACTCTGGTAAGAAAGGGTTACTGAACATTAGGTTTATAAGTCCCAAAAATTCAGTTGTTCTTGTCCTTAAGGAAACATGGCCCAGTGGATATAGACGTTGGTTAGTTCCTGTGAGTTCAATACCAGGCTACAGCAGTGGTGAGCAACTAACATACAGGGTTAGAGCGAGATAACTCATGACTATTAGAAGAGGCTTTAGGCAAGGAATGGAGTTCATATACCCCAGTGATTGTAATAAAGGGTTGGGTTCGAAATTCCTAGCACCTGAAGAAGGCCAGAGCATACAGTGGCCAAAACGTAAAAATGGCAACAAAGATGGGGACAATAGTCCAATACTGTAAATACATTTCATCTGTAGTTAAAAGCATACAATTGTGTTCAAAATTTTTAGATTCCATCTTTAAAAAATCATAGAGGTTGAAACGTCGCCAAAGAAAATCAACCAAACAACCAACCTGCAACAAATTCTTAACTCGGACTGCATTCCAAAATATAACTTCAACAAAACTATAACATAAAACACACCTCTCAACATCTCTGGTAATTATGTTTCCATAAACATGCATATTCACAAAAGCTACCGTGTATTCAATTGTGAAAGCAGAATAAAGTATCAAAGTTCAAAAGAACATTGAATTTAGCCATTAAATGACCCATAAAAAGTTGATATGCCATTGAAAAAATAAATCTAGTAAAATTGCTATTTTTCTTGAAATTATATTTTTTGATGATATTTGACTAGATTTAGTATGTTTTAAGTTTGTTGCTTGAGAACTGATTTGGTGAAATATTGTATGGCCTTTTTATGTACAGGGTGTGATGGATAAATTGTTGCCACTTAGATTTTTAACTTCATGCATGCAACTTGTTTTCATTTTGTCAACTGCACAGTATAGTAGGGTCAGTTGGGCACCATCTGTGAGAAAGAGCATCATGATATAATTCACTCTGTCAGAAATTTGGAAATAACATTCTTTACTGCTTAGAATTTTCATTGGAAACTCCAATTCAAAGATTTCAGTGTTTGGTGTCAGTCTGAGGAGTGCAGAGTATTTGGAAAGAGTTGGAAAAGTCTGTTGGTAAAATTCGCCATAATTTATGGATAAAGTGCAGGGATCAGTTTATGTATTGATTATAATAGAGAATCAATCTCCCGAATGAATATTATATAGTAACAACTGTCCATGATGGTCACAAAGTCAGGGATCAGTTTATGTATTGATTATAATAGAGAATCAATCTCCCGAATGTATATTATATAATAACAACAGTCCATGATTGTCACAAAGTAAGGGATTGAAGGTAATGTTGACAACGTTCCTGGATATAGAGTGTCCTCTTGGCATCTGTTGACCATATCTGCCATAGTATATGGATGTAGAGTATCCTCGCCACATGTAATCTGTTCAATGAAACAACGTCAAAGACCATCACTCTCGAATCCGACACTCTCCAGAATCGGATTTGAACTCCAATACTAGGAAAAATATAGCCGCCTTTTATACACGTCACATTGAATATTTTGAGCTTCCTGATTGGTTAAGCCTTCTATTGGTGAACTATAAAATCGGTTGACTCATTGGGGTCTGCACAGTATAGATGTATACAAAAGGTCCAACAAAGTCTAATGGTGATTATGAAGGTGCTTAGAGTGATCACTAGTGATGACGACAGTGTACCTTCATTCATCTTCCCACAGGGCCTCAGGCTCAACATGGAGGCTGACATCAAGTGCCTTGAGGTAGTGCTGCCTTGGGTTAAGAGGGTGGCTGCTGGAAGACCCTATATCTGGTAACAGGACTTTGCATCATGCCACACAAGCAAGAGAACCCAGTCATGGCTGTAAAACAACTGTTCCAACCATATCACCTCTAACATCTCGCCACCTAATTGCAATGCTGTTGATTATTATGTGGGGCACAGGTGAAGGAAAGCCAACAAAACTCCTTGTAAAACCAAAGGTGAAGTGAAAGCAAGGATTATGGCAGCATTCACCAACTTAAACAAAGAGACTGTCAAAAAAAGTTGCAGGAGATTCTGAAGTTGCCTGGCAGTCATGGTTGAAGCCAATAGCAATTTTATTGAATAAATTTACTCTTTAGTATTTCAAGATATTTTTCTGTAATTTTGGTAAATATATCTGTTAAAATAAGATGTCAGTGTTGTTTTCATTTTTGCGTAATTTAGACAATTCATCCATTGAAACATGTATGTATATAGTCATGAATTTTTATTTATCAAGCAGATTTTATTAAACATTTATTTAGTGATATCTATATATTGGACGACAATTTATCCATCGCAGCACGTCTGTCTATGTATGTATTAGGTGAAAATGTTTTATATCTATGTCATTGTATATTTTTAATTTAAAAAACCTTTTTTTTCTTAAGGTAAATCTGGTGCCAATATACGCATAATCAACCGAAAAACAGCTGACCGTACTTTACTGAAGGATTTCTGTGGCCGTGTTACAGATTTGGCATTTGCTTTCACAGAGAAAATCTTGTTGGCTGCCATTGATGAAATGGGTAATCTTTACATCTATCAAGTAACTGGAGCATCTGATGGTAAAATACAGTATCCTTTTTAAAGAGTCTTTTTAGCTGAGTCAGTTAAAACACAACAGATGTAATGATAGTTTCTCCTGCAAAGGGAAGGGGGAGGCATAGATTCAAATACTGCTGGAGAGTGCATTTTCCTTAAATATGATTTCTCAAATATTCAGGCTGGTAGGTGAACATAAAATACTGTTTAAAAAATAAATGATGCATCTACTCCAATATGGGTATTCACTAAAAATAACATTTAAAATGATGTAAATATTGGATTAATAAATAAGAATAGATGATTACTTTAGAAACACACACCCAACCACCCACCCACACAATAAAGCCACTAAGAGATGAGGTCACTGGGTGTGAGAGAATATAAGAAAAATGAAAGAACAAGGATTAAGATGGCAAAAGATAACGATTGACATCACATTTAAATTTTTGATGATCAAAGTTGACTGGAAAAGCAAGAAGCCAGAAGAGTTCCACAAGTGAGTGAAGAAACTGTTAGCATAGAACTTATAATAATGTGGGTCAGTCAGTTAAGTGCCATACGTGATACACGCTTAGGCGATCATGTCTCGAAAGAGACATGACTGACTGGGCAGAATATTATCCCGCAGTAGGTTGCCATTGCTTTCTGTGGTAGACTGGTTGCCAGCCAAGGCTATAGAATCCAATCTGTCCTGTTATTTAACCCATAACTGGAAGGAAGAGACAGATTAATACCTTTCCCAAGGGTATTTGTGCGTAAGTGAATGCAAGGAATTCAACTGGGATTTGAACACAGCTCCTCGATTTCTCATTCCAAGCCGATATCCACTGCACCACAATGCACATCCTAAAATAATATGAGAAGAAAACATAATCAAGGAAACAGAACAATTAAAGTAAAAGAATTAAGACGGAAGATAATGATTGACATTACAATTACATTTTTAAAGATCAAAGTTGACTGGAAAGCACAAAACTAAAAGAGATATCCGCAAACAAGAAGTGCGAGAGAAGAAGCTGATAGCATAGAACTTATGCTTACATCTGGCCATTTCAACTGTAAAATGATGAGTCCTTGCTGTCGATCTAGTCAGTTAAGTACCGTACGTGATACACACTTGGGTGATCATGTCTCTCTTGATTCATGACTTACTAGGCAGTTTTCCACAGTAGGTTGCCATTGCTTTCTGTGGTAGACTGGTTTCCAAACAAGGCTGTAGAACCCAATCAGTCCTGCTATTTAGTCCATAGCAGGAGGGAAAAATGTATTCATATCTTTCCCAAGGGTATTTGTGCGTAAGTGAATGTTATGAACCTGACTGGAATTTGAATTTGATTCTGTGATTTCTCATTTCGATCTGATAATCATTACACCACAATGTACATCCAATCTAGTATTACGTTTAAATTCATAAAGACTAAAGAACAAAAGTGGAAAGGTCATCAAAACAATTACCATGAATTTATTTATAGAAAAGGCACAGCGACATTATCTTATTACTGTGTGAAAGCGATTGAAGTTGAGCTGTCAGTTCAAGACCATTAACATTGCAGATTCTTCTTTGTATTTTATCAAGAATTTTTAAATGCATAGAAACATGAAACCAGATGTGACCTTTCAACTTGTGAAGAAGACCAATATACCAAACTGTGTCAAATGCCTTTGAGATATCCAAATCAACAGCCTAAGTTTCAACATTCTTATCTAAAGCTTGATAGTCTCTTTGAGCAATAACTATTAATGCATCAGCAGTTAACCTATAGAAACTAAAGCCATATTGCTTATCTGAAAGAAAATCCTGTAGTGAACAGGAAATTATCTCCTCAACAACTTCAAACAGAATGACATGGCTCCATGTAGATCTTCTGGGTGAAATATACATATTAACCAATCAGAGAACAGAAAAATATGTTTGAAAGTGATCCACTTTTGTCTTCCAAAAATGTATAAGTATACATGATTTTGTTTCTTATCTTCAGAGGGCCTCTTAGCCACTCCTTTGGATTCAAGTCCAGGCGACTTGCATTTGTTACCCTCTCACCCTCGTGCTGCGTTCTGTACTTCTCTTTCTTCGTCAAAGAACATTTCATAAAGACAGACACAAAGAAGATTCAATAAAACGAACATTTTGCTGTGTCTTGCTTATATTTGCTTGTCAATATTATTTTCTCTTGTTATTGTTTGCTAATTCTGTTTGTTGGGCAGTTCTGTCATTTGCATTTAACCATGGCCAGTTGCTGTACTCATGATTGGTGTGATGAATCATTAAACACCATCTTAAAAATTTTATTTAAATGTTTTTTGTATTTCTTCTGGTTAGTATGTTTTAATTTTTTCCTTTAACTTGAGTTCATAGAACAAAGTTGTTGTTGAATGTTACCTCTTACAATGATGACCAGTCTTCAGAGTTTCATCGGGTCTTTTGGTGCCCTTATATCCCTGATGAGTCTGATGATGACACTCCTTCACAAGATGACACTTTTTCCAAAATGCTTTTAATAACTCATGGCGAAAAGGTAAAAAAAAATCACTTTTTTTTCTATTAATTTCTGTCTCTCTCAAGCCTCTTTTATCTTCTTCTTCTTCTATGCGCCATGTCCTTTCAGGACGTAGGCGATCATGGCTTTCCACATCTCCCCATCCCTGGTGGCTCTTAGCATGCTTTCTCCTGTTGCACCATGCAACCCTCGTTCTGTCATCTGCCCTTCAAATATGTTATCTGCTGCTTTCCTCTGTCTCTTTCCCTCTATCTGGCCTGTTAATAACAGGTTCTCCAAACCCTCCTTCCTCATTGCATGTACCAGGAACTTTAGTGGTTTCTTCCTGATGCTCAGTATTAATTTTCTTTCCGTCTCCATCCTTTTCAAAATCTTGTCAAATGCTCAGTCCATGATATCTGCAGCATCCTTCTGTAGAACCACATTCAACTGCTTCAAGTTTTTCCTTCATCTTCAAAGATATTGTCCAACATTCACTGCCATATTGAAGAACCGACATAACATAGCAATCCATTACTCTCTTCTTTGTTTCTAACGAAATTGTCCTGTTTCTTAATACTTTACTCAACTTCTTGAATGCTTCTTTCGTCATGCCAATTTGCCTTCGGATCTCAGTGTCAGCCAAACAATAAACAGTAGAAGGTACTTGGCTGAAATGCTGTGTCTATAATATCCTCTATGCCAATCAAGATGAGAACAATAATTCAAAATAATAAAAGTATGTTTTAATTCTATTGAAGTTTCTCTAAAAATATGAACTTGAATGGCTGATAAAAAAAGATGAATTTGTGTCTGCTTTAGTTAAGTCTTTTTCCCTTGCCTAGATATTCCTATGTTTCATATAATTCTGTTCATTTCAATCCGAAATGCATGTGTCTTTCATTTTTGTTGGTGTATTGTCAGGCTGAAATTTGGAATGTCGATATTGTGTGCCAGAAATACCCATCGGGTTCCATTGCAAGCAACCAAGTGCAACAGGGTGTATTGCGCATTAACAGCCATACGAAGCCAATCTCGGATGCTGCCTTCTCTCCTGATGGATCTGCCCTGGCCACAGCCAGCAAAGATGGAATGGTTAAGTTCTTCCAAATCAATATGAATGATGGCCCTTCACCCAGGTAAATGACTGTTTGCTTTTGGGTTTCTTCTCTTTTATTAACTACAGTATGTAAATATTTGTGTTTTCTGCATTTGATGAGTGTTTGTAATTTTTTGTAGTAATTATAATTTTGGAAGTTGCTCATATTTTTGGTTTGGTTGTTTTTTTTTGTTTAGCAGTGTATCAACCAGTATGGATTATTTAATGCTGAGATCTAAACATAAAAATTCAAACTTTATAATTAATTCAAAATAATGATATTATTTCATTATTAAATTATAATTAGCTGCATTTTTTTTAATCAAATCTTACAAAATTAAATACATTAAATTTTCTCCTTACAAGAACATTTTTTTCTATTTTTTTTTTTTTTTTGACAATGACAATATTTACGAGATTATCAAAATATGTGAATCCACAATAATGAAATATTTATTACTTACCATTTTTTAAAGAAATAAATATGAAAAGAAATTTGTTTATTCAACATTCAAAGTTGAATAAACAATATTTTTTTTTTATTAATGTGTTTTGATTTTTGTTTGGGTGTTTACTATTGGCCTATAGCCACGGGATGGATTGGGAACAACAGCAGTTGAGGTGATTCCAGGCTCCTCAAACCCTTCAATCCTCCAATCAGAGGCCTTGCTGCCAAATGTAGTTAATTGCCATCACATTTTTTTCAAGAGACTGACCTCTTTCCTTCAGCTAAGAAAAATTTCGCCAGTGTGCCTTTTGTATCTGCAAAAAAAAAAAAATGTTTATTCTCTTAACACCACTATTATGGTATACACTTTTGACTTCCTCGGCAATGTTTATTTACAAGATTATAGAAATATGTGAACCAAGTACAGTTTTATATTTACTATTTTACGCATAAATAGATCTGAAAAATAACTTTTTTTTTTCTTTTTCAAAAATTTATTAAAAAATATTGAAATATGTAAGATAAAGACTCTCATACAATTTTAGTGAATTCTATGTTTCAAAGGTGTTTGCAAGAGGCACCTGAAAGTCCCTGTCATCGTCTCTGATAGCTAGGAACAGCTAGAGATGATTGCAGCAGGTGGTGTCATAAGGGTGACTTTTTTATTTTTTTTTTTTAAGAAAAGTGAAATCAACTGTTTGTTGGAGATTGGGAGACAACAAAAGAGGCAGAGTGAGCCCTCTCAGAGCGTCATTCCACATTCATCTGTCACGCCTGCAGAAGAGACTTCCATGCAAAGACTGGTCTTTTAGGCCACTCTGAACATTGCTTGCAAAAGGACTGAAATTTTTACCGAACAGGGTGCTACCATTATCTTGTGGGAGAAACAGATAACTACCAGAAGTTGGCTAGAGAAAATGAAAGAAATGCCCAGAAAATGCATTCTTTCAGAATTTATAATTACTAATGATGCTTATATTTGAATTTTCTTGTTCAGACATTTTTAATAAACAGATTTCTTTTCATATTTATATCTTTATAGTATGGCAAATATTATTTCATTATTGTGGATTCACATATTTTGATAATCTTGTAAATATAAAATAATGTTTAATATCTTTGTCGTATATTCTCAAGAATAAAGAAAATTTGTAAATCCACTTTTCTGTTTAAGATTTTAATCATTGCTTTTTAAAGCAAACATTGCCAAGGAATGCTTGAAGAGTGATGTCAAAGGAAACACCATCTTTGTGACACACTGTTTTTTTGCAGGCACAATTGTTAAACATTGTCAAGTTTTTGTTTGGTTAAAATGCTTTTTGCTGATGAAGATAAGGTTTCCTTTGAAGGTTAGAATTTTGAGTTTCTTAAAGTTTTATGCCTTTGTAGATTTGTTCTTTATGGTTTTACTTATTTTTTAGTAACTGATTCAAGACTTAGAAATAGACAGGTTTTGTTTTTGTCTTGCATATTTTTGTGATATTTACTTAATTTTTTTGTTTTGCTTTCAGGCGTCTTCATGAATGGTCTCCTCACGGAGGGCAGCCATTATCTTGCCTCTTCTTTTTGGATGATCATCAAAATCCACACCCAGAGTAAGCTGACTCTTTCTCTCATTCCAAAGTTATTTTCAATAAATATCAAGTAAATCAAAAGATGATTTAAAAAAGAAAAAAAAAACAAATTTAATTGATATTATATTAGTATAATTACAGTATAAACTTAAAGATGTATTTCTTGATAGGTTTATATTCTTACACCACTTGAAAAAAAACACTGTTAACCTCTAGGACTCTGCATTATTAATATTACTTCCCTCTCCACTGCATTCTTTTTCAAGGCTTCTTAATTGCAGTATCCTTATTGTTAATTTTAGTTGTTAGCTGTTGCCATAGTAGGATATGACAACACAGCTATGAAATTCAAACTTGCTGAAATTCAGGGATGTGTCACCTTCAGTGGCAGGAGAAGCTTTTGTACAGCAGATAAAGTCACTTATAGAGTCAGGTTAATTGAAAAAATTCCTGTAATCATAATCTTTTTGTAGTGAGTTGTTCACAATTTATTTTCCTTCTCTCTTCAGTGTATCTTTCTGGAAATATGCAGTAACAGGCGCTAAGAATAATCAGGAGCTCAAGGTGTGGAGTTGTGTGTCTTGGACTTGTCTACAGACGATCAGGTGAGGAACTTTTTTTTTTTTTGCTTTATATGCATTTGCCAGTTCACTTTGAAGTGTTTGTCTTTTTATATATTGGCCTATGAGGATGTGATTATAGAGACGGTTTGAGTGAAAAGAATACTACCAGGTTCTAAACTATAATTTATTCAGTGAAAAATACAAGGGAAAAAAAATTTATCTTATTATTTTACAATGTTTAGAAACAATATTAAAACATTTATTTAAAAATAATACAAAAGGAATTCTAATATCACTTAGAATTATATAAATCATTGTGTAAATGATTGAGCAATATAATTTCTTTAGACCAGATTGTATAAATCATTGTTTGAATTAAAGATGTAAGGATTTTTTATTTAAACAAATTTTAAACATAAATAATTGAATCAATTATATACATAAGTTGGGGGACTTAACATTGCTGTTAAAATCTGAGTTCTTAGGCAAACAAATCTATAAGATGGCAGTTTGATTTTATATTTATTGGTCATACAGTTTCATCTCATTTAGTATTGACACTCCATTGTACTGGTAACTAGTGAACATGTCGTATTATTTTAGTCTGAAATATCTCTAAGTAGGTCTGATCAGGTTGCTAATACAGTGCTCTTTATTTCTCTTGTTTGTTCGATTTATTTGGTTATTTTTAGTTTGAATGATTGAGAAAGCAGAATTTTTTTTTTTTTTTTTTTACATATGATAAATGCAGTTGTACATTGTAGTAAAGTAGATATGGGCTCGGAACAAGAAGTCAGAGAGCTGAGTTAGAATTACTAATGCGCAAATACCTTTGGGAAAGGTATAAATCCGTCACTTCTCCCTACAGCTATGGGTTAAATAGCAGAACGGATTGGGTTCTATAGCCTTGGTTAGCAACCAGTCTACTGCAGAAAGTAATGGCGACCTACTGTGGAAAAACCTTGTCCAGTCAGTCATGATCACCCAAGCATATATCATGTATAGTACTTAACTAAAACTAATAAGATGATCAGGTGAGGAACTTTTTTGTTTTATTTTCTTTGTGTATTTGCCAATTCACTTTGAAGCGTTTGTCTTTTTATATGTTGGCCTATGAGGATATGATTATAGAGACGGTTTGAGTGAAAAGAATACTACCAGGTTCTAAACTATAATTTAAATTCAGTGAAAAATACTAGGAAAAAATACAAGAAAAAAATTGTCTACAGAAGTACACTATATAATAGTTGTGGAAGGCCAGTACGCTCAGTCACAATGACTTTATAACTTTGTAATAACTCAGCTATCAAAAACTTCTAAATTCTACTTGGATCAACCTATAGCATGATTTTCAGGTACTTTCCAGTGTTGGCACATGCTGCAATCATTTTCCGAGGTTGATATTATCAAGAAGTTAGTTTCTTAACAAGTCGGCCATCTTGAGATTTGAACCCTGATCTCTTGCCCAGAATGCTAATGTTCTAGCCACTCTACTATGCATTCATTTAATTTTCTTGTAATATTTTACAATCTTCAAGTTAGATTTTAGGTAAAATCTGGTTTGCTTCAATTATAAAAGTAGAATGATATAATTACCCATAATTGTCATGTTTTATTTTATTTCTGTTTTCTCTCTCTGCAGATTTCTTCCCCCTCCAGCACCACATCTTGAGGTACAGTCTGATCCTTGTATGAAAGTTGTACTTGATTTGAGTGCCCGTTATTTAGTCCTCACAGATTTCAGGCGCAAGGTTACTTTTTAATTTTTGTTTTCTGTTTTTTTTTCTTCTTTAATTATTTCTCAGCCATTAATTTTAATATCAACTGCTGCTTTTTTCTTAGCAAGGAAAAGGTTTACAGTTATGTAGCATTGAAATACCAGTTCCTGTATGATCATTGAAGTTAAGCAACAATGAGCCTGGTCAATACCTAGATGTGTGACTGCTTTGGAATACCAGGTGCTGTAAGCTTGGATGTGCAGGTGGTGTAATGGATAAAAACTCTGACTTTTTAATCAGAGCTGAGTTCCAATTTCAGTTGGGTTCATTACATTCACTTAATGCACAAATATCTTAAGGGAAAAATATGAACCCACTTTTTCTTCTTCCAACTGTGGTTTAATTGATAAGATTTGAATCACTAAAAACCATTATTTCCTTTCCAAAAAAAAGATTCTAACAATCTAAGAATATTTTCTGGTTTTAAATAACCTGCAAAGGACTGATAAGTCATAGAAAACAGAACAATCAATTCTTCCTCTTCCTAGATACAGGGTGTGGTAAAAATACCTCCTAAATATACCTTCCAGAAATACCTCCCATATAATGGTAAGACATAGTGGCAGTTGTGCCTTCATCTAGCTAATGTCTTACCATTATGTGGGAGACTTTTCTGCTACACCTGGTATATATAATTTTAAAAAAATATTTACGATCCAAAAATATTTTCTGGCTTTAAATAACCTGCAAAGAGTTGATAATCCATAAAAAAGGAATCAGTCAATATTCACTTACATGTAAATATCCTTGGGAATAATATGAATCCATTTCTTTTCCTTACAGATCTGTGTTAAATAGTAAGACTTGTATTACTAAATCATTATGACAAAAAAAAATTGCTAGAATCTAAAAATATTTTCTGGTTTTAAATAACCTGCAAGTGGTTGTTAAGCCATAGAAAAGGGATCACTCAATATTCACTTAAATTTAAATACCCTTGAGAAAGGTATGAATCTACCTCTTCTCTACTTGCCTTGGGTGTATGATTTGTATCATATAAATCATTATCTCAAGAAAAAAAAAAATTTACACTAAAAATATTTTCTGGCTCTAAACAATCTGAAAAGCCATAGAAAACGAATCAATTGAAGCAAGAAAAATGAATTCTTCTGAGAAATTGAGCACTTTTAATCATTTCTTTTGTCTATGAACAGTTTCCTCCATATATATTTTTGGTCTACGAGTTATTTCCGTTTGACACTTATTTTATTTTTTTCAGGTTCTTTATATCTTAAGCTTAAGCCAAGATCACAAAATGGACACTGCCCATATTACTTCCGTTTCTGAATTCCTACTTGCTCAACCTTGCCTCAGCTTTGCTATCCTGGATGCTCATGCCAAAAAATTCCGGCAGTCTTTAAAAGATGATACCTTCCTTGAAGAGCTGACCACTGGTAAGTGATCTGTGCTCTTTTCATTTGACACTTTCATGACTTCTACTTAAGTGTCTTGACAAGAATTAGCTTGCCCACTGTCTCTCTCACACAGTTATTTTAATAACCTATACTTGAGCAGTAACTTTTCTTTTTAATGTTTCATTGAATATGACAAACAAGCAAAGTTTGATGAATTCCTTATTTAGTTATTCTCACATTTTTCAAATGACACAAAATCTTGAACAGTCAAATATTAAAATAGATTAACATCTAAACCCCCCTGCTGAAAATGGCTAAAGAAGTGGATGAAGGCACTTCGTACAATGGGCAATATGGACAATTTTTGCACTTCTTTACTCCCACCAAACAAAATAAATGTAGAAATTTTTTCTGTATGTATATGTTTATATATATATATATATATATATATATATATATATATATATTTTATAACTTTAATCCAAAAAGAAAAGCAGGTAGGTAAATCCCAAAATCCTGATCCTAATTAATATTAATTATATTAACATTAAAATTGATCAAGGTGGAGGGCTCAATGTAATTTATACTCAAATTACAGAGCCAATTATAAAATAAAACAAATTCCGATGTTCAAATTTGTTGAATGGCCATTTCTACGAAAAATGTCATCAGCAACGAATTTTATTTCAAAAAGCTAAATGACAAAATGAACAAAGATATTTTACTGGCAGGAGTTCAAAAAAAAATTTCATCATGGAAAATTAAAGGTGTGGGATTAATAAGAAAGATATCTATGTCTATTTTTATTTTTAGATTTTTTTGAAAACCCCTACCCTTAACTGAGTCAAATTAAAAGTTGAAATTTAGCCTTGTCTGGCTAAAAGAAATGGTAGGGGAAGAATAAAAAGAAAAAGGAAGGAAGTAAAAACGGGGGGAAAGGGGTGGTTGACAGGGAAGTAAGCTAAGAAAAGAAAAAAAAATCTATTTTCATAGAAACAATTTCCCTTGTTTCATTAATATTTCTCTCCACTCTTGCTTCCCCCCCAGTAACCACTGACCAACAAATTCTTAATGCTACTAAAAAGCAGACTGGGATTTGCTCCAAGTTTCTATGTGACACCCCTTGGAAAAAAAAGTGTTTAGCCTCCCCATTGAGAACTGTGCCACTGAGGTCTCCTCCTGGGTGAAAGCTGGCATCAATGCTTTCATCCTGGTCAGAAAATTCTGTCCTAAATCTCATTCATTCCCCTGGTTCTCTCCTGCCTGCTCTGCCACTATTGCCCACTCCGGATAAGGCCAAGTGCTTTACTCAGAGATTCTCCTCTTACTTCACATTTGACTTGTCTGGAGTATCCGCACTCGACTACCCTTTTAGAACTGAGGTTCAACTGAGGGATGTTTACATAACCCCCTCCCTGGTCTCTAACACACTTTCAAAACTTGACCCTCATAAAGTGAGTAGAGGCGACGGAATCTCGGTCATTGTCTTGAAGAAATGTGCCCCTGATCTCTCTTTTGTCCTCTCTAAACTCTATAATTACTGCCTCCCTGTTTCCTGTTTTTCTGACTGCTAGAAGTCCTCTTCTCTGGTTCCTGTATTTAAGAACTCAGGAGAACCCTCAGACCCCTCTAATTATCGTCCTATCAGCCTCCTACCAGTTTTCAGCAGTGTTCAAGGCTATCATCAATGTTGAAATAGTTCAACATCTCATTGCCCATAGAATATTCACTGACAAACAGTATGGCTTCCGCTTTGCTGTGTCTATTCCTGATTTGCTAATGCCCATCACTGAGTGTATATACCAGGCTCTGGATATCGCTAAAGCATTAGGGTCTGGTATGCTGGTCTTCTGCACAAATTACTAGGCTATGTTATCACTGGACGCTTGCTTTGTTTGATCCGATCATTCTTATCAAATTGCATAATGAAGGTGTTGAATAGGCATGCTTCCAGATTCTATTGCATGAACACAGATGACCCTCACTCTTTCTGTTCTTTATCAACAATCTCACTGATGTGATCAAATCCCTGGTAGGCATTTATGCTGATGACGCCACCATTTACTCCCACCTCAGTCAGAAATCTGCCAAGGCAGACAAAGATAAACTGAAGGACCTCCAATCTGTGGTGGACTGAGATAAGAAATGGCTTGTAAACTTTAATGCTTCCAAAACGAAGCTGCTATCCATCATCCACCATCGACAGTCCTTCCACTCCCTCATAAGCATGGATCAAGATAGTCTTCTTGGAAGCAATACACTGCACCTCCTCAGCCTCACTCTCTCAGCTGAGCTCAAGGGTAATGACTATATTGAATCAATAGCTAAATCTACTGCTAGTAATGTTGGGTTACTGTGTTGGGCCAGGAAGTTTTTCTTGCCTGAGTCCATCTTGCACATCTACAAATCAATCATCCGCCTATGTATTGAATACAGTTGTCATATCTGAGAAGGCACCCCTGCTATCCATTTCAGGGTTCTTGACAAGATCCAGAAAAGAATCTGCAATATAATCAATTCTGATCTGGCAGCTCAACTCCAGCCACTTTCTCACCAACAGGATGTGGCATGCCTCTGTCTCTTCTACAAATATTTTCATGGCTTCTACTCTGACAAGCTTAGCTCCCTGGTTCCTTTTGCACCAGCGGCAATACTCCTTGCTTGTGGTGAAACGAAAAAAGAAATCAGCACCATCACTTGACAAGACACAAGATCTGTTGAAATCAAATAGCTCCTTTGTAGTGATGTTACATGTAACAAATTTTAAAAAATATTTGCTCTACTCTATATTGAGCACTCTTTTAAGAATAGTGTTTTTATTTTTGTATATATTGGAATTTTATTACATCCATACCAGCCATATATATATATATATATCAGCATGCAGTGTGGGTATAGAAGAATCCAAAGGACTATCCTGTACATACAGTGGTAGGATAACTCTCTAAGAGAGCTCTAAACATATATGCATATAAATACGTATAGAGCAAATATAAGAAAAATTAAGGCAGACACGTTATTTCATGGTGAATTGGAAGTATATGCCTATTTCAGGCAAACTATCATCAGCTTCCGTTTTTATTTTACAAAGGATTTTACACGAATGAGATTCACAAAGACCGAAAAAAAGAATAGAAACATTGAATAGATACATTCAAATCTACGGGTCTGCAACCTAACTGTTAGACGAATGTATCTTTGAACTTTTATTGACATTGGCCGCTACCTGTGTCATCTGATTATATGTTGTGTGTATATATGATTATGTATGAATATGTGTATGTGTTTGCCATTTTTTCTTAAATTTTCTCTTTTAAGGGAGCGACTGTTGTTTCTATTCATTTTTTTTAGGTCTTTGTGAATCTCATTCGTGTAAAATCCTTTATAAAATAGACAGAAGCTGATGATGGTTTGCCTGAAATAGGCCTATACTTCCGATTCACCATGAAATAATGTGTCTGCCTTATATGGCATCATAAGAAGTTGGTCTCTAGTGTTTGTGTTGGAAATTAACTAGCATTTAATTATATTTACAAACCAGTATAAATATAAAGTAGCAGGTGTGTTTTTGGGATGTATAATAATAATATCTGAAATGAAAGTGGGTGGGTATCTCTCTCTCTTTCTCTTATATATAATCTTACTCATTAGTTTCAGTGGACTAATATAAAATCTATCAATACTTAAGGCTCTAATATAGATAGATAAAACAGACAGGCATACAGACCCTCTCTTGAGTATGGACATTGGAGGTGATAAGATAATTTGATTTATGGCCCTCACTTATCCTCAGAGATCCCAAGGCATTTTTTCCTCACATACAGTTTTGTATTTCATTGTAAACTAAAGAAACCAAAGAGGGCAGTTTTGTTAATAAATTTTTTGCTTTGTCTCATCATTTTCATAGCATAAGATACATTTTTTATTTATTTTTTTATTATATTGTGTGTTGGGGGTGTTGTTTATTTTAATTTGTACTGCAGACTTTTGATTTAAAACAAAATGGTGACACCCATGTGAAATTGCTGTCAGTCTCTTTACATTCACTTATTTCTAGTAAATGACACTTTCCTGTTTTTCCCAACACAGCTATATTCCATTGCTATAACAATGCTGCAGTGAAAGTTTTAATGTTTTAAATTCCTGTTGCTAGGGTTTGAATCATTTATTTCTCTTCTGGGTAGATAACAATTTTATTGATTTTAGAATATTGGAACTAATGTATGTTATATAATATTAGCTGCTGGCAAAAGTGTTACTATTGCAGATTTTTCAATGATTTTATTGGAACTAATGTATGTTATATAATATTAGCTGCTGGCAAAAGTGTTACCATTGCAGATTTTTCAATGATTTTATTGGAACTAATGTATGTTATATAATATTAGCTGCTGGCAAAAGTGTTACCATTGCAGATTTTTCAATGATTTTATTGGAACTAATGTATGTTATATAATATTAGCTGCTGGCAAAAGTGTTACCATTGCAGATTTTTCAATGATTTTATTGGAACTAATGTATGTTATATAATATTAGCTGCTGGCAAAAGTGTTACCATTGCAGATTTTTCAATGATTTTATTGGAACTAATGTATGTTATATAATATTAGCTGCTGGCAAAAGTGTTACCATTGCAGATTTTTCAATGATTTTATTGGAACTAATGTATGTTATATAATATTAGCTGCTGGCAAAAGTGTTACCATTGCAGATTTTTCAATGATTTTATTGGAACTAATGTATGTTATATAATATTAGCTGCTGGCAAAAGTGTTACCATTGCAGATTTTTCAATGATTTTATTGGAACTAATGTATGTTATATAATATTAGCTGCTGGCAAAAGTGTTACCATTGCAGATTTTTCAATGATTTTATTGGAACTAATGTATGTTATATAATATTAGCTGCTGGCAAAAGTGTTACCATTGCAGATTTTTCAATGATTTTATTGGAACTAATGTATGTTATATAATATTAGCTGCTGGCAAAAGTGTTACCATTGCAGATTTTTCAATGATTTTATTTTTTGTCTATCAGGTTGTATATTCAGCTTATTAGCTGGCTATCCCAGTCACTTGACCTGATTGCTATTCACATTTCATGGCATTTGGTCAAAACTGAAGCTAAAACATTAAAACCCTAAAATACAGCTGATTTTATGCTTACAAACCTTGGTCTTTGTAGACATGTGTCTGCGTGTGAGGTATACTAAACAGTTATAAGTGAGATTTAAATTAGATTTAATTTAGACCAGTAAGCAGTTAGTATTAGAAAGTGCTCAATACCTGTTTGAATAGAAATGAAGCTTTAACATGTAGTGATTTTTAGATATTTCAGTTGGATGGATTAGCCGATTATGCTACCATAGTTTGAGCTTTTTGTTTTCGTCAGCTGATTGCTTGATGAAACTGAAAAAGTTGAAACCATGGTAGTGCAATTGGCTGATCTCCTCAACTTAAAAGTAAGTGAACCCCTAAGGTAATATTAAAAATTTTCTCTTTAAATTTTAAATATCTTCATTTAAAAAAAAAACAAACCTTTTATTAAATGAATTACAATCACTTTCAAAAATTATCAAGCTGGAATAAAAATATTGATTAAAAAAAAAACAACTAAGATTTGCAAAAGTAAGTGAACTCTTACATTTAAAATTTGGTGACTCCTTCTTTTGAGGTCACCACATCAACCAGTCTCCTTTTATAATTTTTAAGAATTTCTGACAGTAGTGTTCATCAATTTTTGACCACTCTTGGCATAATTTTCAGAATTGCTCAATATTACCAGTGTCTTGCATGCACTGTTGTCTTGAACTATTTGGATTATTGTCTTGTTGGAAGATTCAGCCCCAACTTTCGAAATGAGGGCAAGACACTTTCCTTTAAAATTTCTTGGTATCTTGCAGTGTCCATTGTGCCGTCAGTGTGTACTGTTTTGCCTGTTATAGCTTTCAAAAACCATATCGCATAACTAATAGTAACAAGTCGAGGTGGGCGTAAAGAGTTGTCACGCTGCAATGAATGTCAGTACATCCAGTTGATTTGAATTCAAAGAGACTAGCTCCTATCTAAGGCAAAAGTGACCTCTCTAGTTGTTTATTTAACCCTTAGTGGGGGGAAAGAAATTGGAATTGAAAAATAGAATTGCTCTGATTTACATAAATTTATATATCATTATTTCAGATATTTTGAAATTGTGTTTAAAACTTGACTGTTTCAAAATTTTCAACAGTGCAATCAAAATATTGCAATTTATAATTTAGTTGATATTGAATATGTATAAAAAAATGTCAACTTTAAAATTATATCAACATTTAAATAAATTTATTATCCAACATGTTAAAAAAAGCCATTTACTGAAAAATTGCCAGTTAAAATGTATACTTTTGATTGACAATATAGAATTTTTTTCTTTTTTTCTCTGACTGATCTCTGAGAAAATAGATATTTTCATGATGTTCTTTTAAAGAATTGCTTCTGCTATATGCATTTAATATTTTGTGCATTTGCAGGTGAAATTGAAGAAGAGGAAACTGAAAAACAACTTGATGATGAGGATGGAGAAATTGTGGATGGGGTTCTAGTAAAATTGTATGCCGTTCATAGCTCGTAGGTTCCTTTCCACCTCTTTCAAACAGCTTTCCTTTGAAATGCAATTCACACTTAGTTTTTTTTGTCTCTCTCTCTGTTGCCAGTTTTTTCGTCTCTCTCTGTTGCCAGTTTTTTTTGTCTCTCTCTCTGTTGCCAGTTTTTTTTGTCTCTCTCTCTGTTGCCAGGTTTTTTTGTCTCTCTCTCTGTTGCCGGGTTTTTTTGTCTCTCTCTGTTGAAGCTCTCGCTCTCTCTGTTGCCAGTTTTTTTGTCTCTCTCTCTGCTGCTGGGTTTTTTTTGTCTTCTCGCTCTTTTTTTTGTCTCTCTCTCTGTTGTTTTTTTGTCTCTCTGTTTGTCTCTCTCTCTGTTGCTGGGTTTTTTTGTCTCTCTCTGTTGCCAGTTTTTTGTCTCTCTCTCTCTGTTGCCAGTTTTTTGTCTTCTGTTGCCGGGTTTTTTTGTCTCTTTCTCTGTTGCTGGTTTTTTTGTCTCTCTCTCTGTTGCCGGGTTTTTGTCTCTCTCTCTGTCAGTTTTTTGTCTCTCTGTTGCCAGTTTTTTGTCTCTCTCTGTTGCCGTTTTTTTGTCTCTCTCTGTTGTTTTGTCTCTCTCTCTCTGTTGCCAGTTTTTTGTCTCTCTGTTGCCAGTTTTTTTGTCTCTGTTGCCAGTTTTTTTGTCTCTCTCTCTGTTGCCAGTTTTTTTGTCTCTCTCTGTTGCCGTCTGTCTCTCTCTGTTGCCGGGTTTTTTGTCTCTCTCTCTCTGTTGCCAGTTTTTTTGTCTCTCTCTCTCTCTGTTGCCAGTTTTTTTGTCTTCTTCTCTCTGTTGCCAGTTTTTGTCTCTCTCTCTCTGTTGCCAGTTTTTTGTCTCTCTCTCTCTGTTGCCAGTTTTTTTGTCTCTCTCTCTCTGTTGCCAGTTTTTTGTCTCTCTCTCTGCTGCTTGTCTCTCTCTGTTGCCAGTTTTTTTTGTCTCTCTCTCTCTGTTGCCAGTTTTTTGTCTCTCTCTCTGCCAGTTTTTTGTCTCTCTCTCTCTGTTGCCAGTTTTTTGTCTCTCTCTCTCTGTTGCCAGTTTTTTGTCTCTCTTTCTGTTGCCAGTTTCTTGCCCCTCTCTCTCTCTGTTGCCAGTTTTTTGTCTCTCTCTCTGTTGCCAGTTTTTGTCTCTCTCTCTCTGCGTTTTTTGTCTCTCTCTCTCTGTTGCCAGTTTTTTGTCTCTCTCTCTCTGTTGCCAGTTTTTTGTCTCTCTCTCTCTGTTGCCAGTTTTTTGTCTCTCTCTCTCTGTTGCCAGTTTTTTTGTCTCTCTCTCTCTGTTGCCAGTTTTTTTGTCTCTCTCTCTCTGTTGCCAGTTTTTATGTCTCTCTCTCTGTTGCCAGTTTTTATGTCTCTCTCTCTGTTGCCAGTTTTTATGTCTCTCTCTGTTGCCAGTTTTTATGTCTCTCTCTCTCTGTTGCCAGTTTTTATGTCTCTCTCTCTGTTGCCAGTTTTTATGTCTCTCTGTTGCCAGTTTTTTGTCTCTCTCTCTGTTGCCAGTTTTTTTGTCTCTCTCTCTCTCTCTGTTGCCAGTTTTTTTGTCTCTCTCTCTCTGTTGCCAGTTTTTATGTCTCTCTCTGTTGCCAGTTTTTTTGTCTCTCTCTCTGTTGCCAGTTTTTTGTCTCTCTCTGTTGCCAGTTTTTATGTCTCTCTCTCTGTTGCCAGTTTTTATGTCTCTCTCTGTTGCCAGTTTTTATGTCTCTCTCTGTTGCCAGTTTTTATGTCTCTCTCTGTTGCCAGTTTTTATGTCTCTCTCTCTCTCTGTTGCCAGTTTTTATGTCTCTCTCTGCTGTCAGTTTCTTATGTCTCTCTCTTGCTACGTTTTTTTGTCTCTCTCTCTGTTGCCAGTTTTTTTGTCTCTCTCTCTCTCTCTGTTGCCAGTTTTTTTGTCTCTCTCTGTTGCCAGTTTTTGTCTCTCTCTCTCTCTGTTGCCAGTTTTTTTGTCTCTCTCTCTCTGTTGCCAGTTTTTTTGTCTCTCTCTCTGCCACAGTTTTTTTGTCTCTCTCTCTCTGTTGCCAGTTTTTTGTCTCTCTCTCTCTGTTGCTGTTTTTTGTCTCTCTCTCTTGCTGCCTTTTTGTCTCTCTCTCTCTGTTGCCAGTTTTTTTGTCTCTCTCTGTTGCCAGTTTTTTTGTCTCTCTCTCTGTTGCCAGTTTTTTTTTGTCTCTCTCTCAAGTTGCCAGTTTTTTTGTCTCTCTCTTCCTCTCTCTCCCCAGCTTTTCTCTTTCTCCTCTGACTCCTTAATATGACATGTACCATATTTTTTCAAATGAACAATTTGGCAGTGAGAAACCACTCACCAGTGAAGCAGTTAAGACACTACTCTTTTATAGCCTGCAATGATTCTGTTTATCCTTTGCAAATTATAAAATCAAAACAACACATTTTCAAACAAGACTGGCAAAACATTTTTTGCAAGGACTTTTACAAAAAAAATCCTTATTTCTAAATATTTGTATCAAATGCTTGGGATGAACACCCACACTTATAAATAGTACAGTTTTGTATATGATCATTGAAGTTAAGCAATGTTGAGCCTAGTCATTACCTGGATGGATGACTGTTTTGGTATACCAGGTGCTGTAAGCTTGGATGTGCTGGTGATATAATGGATAATGACATGAAATTGTTAATTGGAGAGCTGAGTTCCAATTCCAGTTGAGTTCATTATATTTATGAGCAAAAATCCTTGGGAAAGGTATGAATCTACGTCTTCTCTTCCCACCTGTGGGTTAATTGGTAAGACTTGTAACACATCACTCAGGGTTAGATCACTGTGTTGGGCCAGGATGTTTTTATCACCTGAATCCATTTTACACGTATACAAATCAACCCTCCTGCTTTTCATCTCAGTGTTCTCAACAGGCTCCAAAGGAGAATAAGTAATGTGATAGGTACCGACTTGGTGGCTCAACTCCAGCCACTTTCTTCCTGACAGGATATGGCTTCTGCTCCGATGAACTTAAGTCACTGGTGCCCCTGCCACATGAGTTTACTCATGCAGCCAGACTGGCAACTGGGTCCCACCCATTCACAGTTAGATCAACCAAATGCAGCCGACAATTCTACTCCAGCAGCTTTTTTCTCACACTTCCCGCCTGTGGAACTTCCTTTCATCTTCTTACTTTCCTGATGGCTACAACCTCCAGGAATTTAAATGCAATGTTAATACTCATCTCTTAATCACTTGACTCCAGTTCTTTTTCCTTTCTCTTAACCTTTGCAACTGTCATCACACCTGTATTCCCATCTTTCTCTTGCTCCTTTCTCTGACACCTCCTGTAACTGGTTCGTCTTTCTCTTTACTCTCCTCCTATCTAATCTTTTTCTCTTATGTAGCCCCCTGCGCATCAGTGGTATTACTGCCTTGCTTGGAGTGAAATGATTTAAAAAAAAAAAAAAAGAGTAGATCCTGGGCCTAATAAAACAACTTTTAGGTAAAATTCAACTTTATTCATCAACATAGTCTCCTTCTAGGGTGATACACTGATTCTAATGCTTCACTAACAATTCGATGTCTTTTTTTGTAGAATGATTTGTCTTTGACTTCAAAACACGATATCACAAATCCCTTTCCCTGGTGCATTCCTTCAAGGTTTGCAAACAGCCAGTAGTCACTGGAGGCTAGATCTGCAGAATAGAGTGGATGCGGAAGCAATTCGAAATGCAATTCATGTAGTTTTGTCATCGTTGTGATCAACTTGCGACACGGTGTGTTGTCTTGGTGAAAGATCACTTTTTCTTCTTCATTTGTGGCTATCTTTTGATGATTTCTTCCTTCAAATGCACCAATAATGCTATATGATATCTGCTATTGATGGTTCTTCTTTTCTCAAGGTAATTACCTTGTACATCCCAAAATATGGAGGTCAAAACATCGCCTGCTGATGTCTGCATCTTTGGTCATTTTGGACAACTTTCACTGGCTGCTGTCTCAGCTGACTGTCAATTTGACTCTGGAGTGAAGTCTTGGATCCATGTTTCATTCATTGTCACATATTTACTCCTTCGTGTTACATATTTACGCAAAAACTCCTTTGTGTTACAGTTGCAAACAAATTTTAAATTGTTGTTTTTAAATGTTCATGCAAAATGGTGAATACACTGCCTTCTGATATGTTCAACTTCTCTGCTATCTTACGCAACTTCAATTTATGATTGGCCAAAGCAAGTTTGTGGATTTTTTTGGTATTTTCTGATACAACTGTCAATTTCGGGTGACCTGAGTGTAGTGTCTGTATGATCGCGTTCAAAGTCAGCATATCACCTCTTAACTGTTGTTTCTGACAGAGCATAAATAATAGTCTGAATAACACTTATCGAACCATTGCTTTGCTTGAACAGTATTTTTCCCCCCTCCCCATCAGAAAGCAATGCTTTATCAACACATAAAATTCTTTTCCCTATTATACTGGAGTGCTTTAAAAATAACTTGATGTGGTGGTGGGGGGCACTTATTTGAGGAATTACCAGTTAACAATTAAGTATAGTCCATAAAATTTACTTCTCCATTGATTTATAATTGTTTCATTTCATTTCTTGATGGTGGTTCTTATTTCTCTTCTTTATACTTTCAGGATTTTGCAAGAATTGCATATCCGCTTTAAACCAGAATCGGCAATTCCTGAAGCAGAATTACAGTCGCTCTCTTCTGTGTCTCAAGATAATGTTGGTAAGTAAAAAGAGAAAAAAAAATGATTATTTGATTTGTATGTAATTTAATAACTGCAGGCTTAGTTTTTATATAGTCATATTTTTTAATCGTGAAAGGATACAACACATGCATTTGTAGTTCAATTGCGGAGATGTGAACTAGTCTAACGGTTTAACAACATTAAAAATGAAATTGGTGAGCAGAGTTCAATTTTCAGCCGAGATAGTTTAATGTTCACTTTGTGCTAATGTTGTCGGGAAAAGACATGAATCCATTTTCCATTAACTAAATTAAATCTTTGGGCAGACTGGACTCTTTAGCCATTTTTAGAAAACAGTCTAAAAAAAGAATCACTGGATTCAAAATGAAAGCTACTGTTGACCCCTCCCCCTCTCAATCCATGCAGTGCAAATTTCTTCTCTCTCTCGCTCTCTCTCTCGCACACACATATGTAGGGAGAACTGAGGAAACGACAAAATATGAACAGGATTCAAGAAGACAGAAAATGGCAATTGGCGTTGCATTTAAATTTTGGGAGATTGTAGTTATCTGGAAAACTATGAAACTAAAGGGGGTTCTACATATGGGAAGTGCGAGAAAAGAAACTGAAGAGACCTAGGTGCCAATCTAGTGTGGCACACTTAGATTTATGCAGTCATTGCACCAGGTAAAAAAGCAGTTGCCATGAAAATATTTGTAGAAAAAGCAGAGAGAAGTCATGTCCTGTTGGTGAGAAAGTGACTGAAATTGAAATGTCAAGGATGTTGTATTCAGTGCATGGGTGAATTTGGAAAACTGTGATGAGCCTTGATTGTTAATGTTGAGAAGAAATATGACACTTGCTATGAGTGCCTAGTATATTGACATAGTTTTAAATGGGAACAATTTTAGTTTTCCCTCAAAGTATAATGGATTCCAAGGCATATTGGAATTTGTGGGATTTAAAAGGCCATTGCAGCAGCCAAATCAGTACTAAGAACCTGAAGAACTCAAAATCGCTTTTTAAGACTCAAAACCCCCCAAAATAAGCAAGCATATAATTTGTGAATGGCAAAAAGAATAGAACAAATACGCAAACAGTAAATTACACAACATTCAATCAGCCATTAAGAGTCAAGAGTAATGTGTTAATGTTATAATAGCAGTATATTTCAAGTTAAAAAAAAATCGGGTTAGAGAAGGAGTGGTCCGATTTTAATCAAATTTGATACACTCATAGACAAAGACATAAGAAACGATATTCAGAAGTTTCAAGGTTGCAGTTCTTACAATAGTGCAGAAAATCGATTATATATATATATATATATATATATACATAAAGGCAAGATGTTTGTATGTATGTCTGTTTATCTGCCTGTATGTCTGCTTTTTTTCATCCCTTTTATTTTAGTTCTTGCTTTGGGTTTGGCTCTAAGTAGGTATAATTGTAGTTCTTAGTCTCAGCCATGATACCATTTACTCAGAGGACTTACTTAGCCTTCAAAATTCAGTTTACGACGAAAAAAACTTATTTGATATTGATACCAGGAAATCAAAATTTGACTGACATCCATTCATTTTTCTTTCAGTCTACGGTTTCGCTTTAACTGGAAACAACTATTGCTTTTTAGTGTTTCGTGCCAACATCCAAAGAGTCTGAGCTCCAGGACTGTGAATTAGTTTTAAAGCTTTCATTACATCCAAGCAACGCCGGGTTATACTGCTAGTATATTTATACACATGTCTGTTATATTTCAAGCCAATAATCAACATTGCTTTGCAGGTTATACAGCATACATTGGTTGGGTATATGTCACTGGTATACTACACATATAAGAATTGGTACATATATCGAATTGATATATTACATTAATATCATGACCATTAACAGAAATATGGTAAAAAATATTTTACTTCTATTCTTTCCTCTGCAGTTCTCCGTGATGGTTTATCTGATGTAAGCAACATTCTGGACACATCCGTCCCTGAATCAAATGATACTAGTCGAGGAGAGACAGCTCCAGTACTCCTCACACCTGATGCCTTTACAAGGTCAGCACCTATAAAATTCTTGGTCTTATGTCCATAAAGAAATATGTAAATAAAAAATTAATTCTACTGTCATAAAAAATTATAATAATCATAATTAATTTGCTCGTTTTAAACCAGTGAGAATTGGCCCCACTTTTTTCCTCTGCACCCCCTCCACACACACACACACACACACACACACACACACACACACACACATGACATTCTCATTATCAGACAAGCAGTTCACATGGACAGGTTATTAACATGTGCATCAATGAAAATTTCATCTTTTCTTTTTTCAGGCAATAATAGTAACATTTACCTTTTAGTACTGAACAAACATTTTCAGGTAAGAAAACCCTAGACATATTGTATTTTTCAGCTAAAATATTTGGACATTCATACAATCATACAAGAATGCCTGCATACATTTTACTTCCTTTTTTTTATCTTATTGTGTTGGATTCTGATCCATATTTGGTCTTATTTGACCCCGATTTGAAGTAAAGACCCCCCTCCCCCCCGACACATCTTGTATTTTCTGACTAAATTATTTGGACATTCATTATACACACCTATAAAAATCATACAAGAAAAACTGCGTACGTTTTAGTTCTGCTTTATCTATAATTGTGTTGGATTTCGATCTATATTTGATCTCCATTTGTCCCCAAACTCACAATTTTACTCGGCATTAAACTATTTCATGTCTCCTACACCATATAATGACCAGATCATGAATAATAGTCATTTTGATGTTTCCATGTTTTGCTGTTTCTCATTTTATGAATATTTTCGTATATGTAAATGAATGTTAGGGGTTTATAATTATTTACTCATTTACAACTCCCCCTCCTGGCCATTATATATATCAGTCAGTTAAGTGCCATACGTGAAACATACTTGGGTGATCATGTCTCGAAAGAGACATGACTGACTGGGCAGAAGATTATTCTGCAGTAGGTTGCCATTGCTTTCTGCGGTAGACTGGTTGCCAGCCAATGCTATAGAACCCAATTTGTCCTGTTGTTTAACTCATAACTGGAAGGAAGACAGATTAATACCTTTCCCAAGGTTATTTGCACGTAAGTGAATGCAATAAATTCAACTGGAATTCGAACTTGGCTTTCTGATTTCTCGTTCCAAGCTGATATCCACTGCACCACAATGCACATCTGCACATGCACACACACACACACATATATATGATGTAAATTAATAAATATACATTTGAGGATGCACATATGTATAGTATTATTATTCAGCTATTAATAAAACAGTACTCAATTTATGAATAGAGCTGTATTATATATATATATATATATATATATATATATATATATATATGCATACATATTGTCCTATGTCTATGGCACGACTTGGAGTTTCATGTGTTATGCAATCATTAGTTGCATATTTCAAATTGACAGTTTAATAGATTTGAATTTACGTTCACTCAGTGTTCATGAGAATTAAATCTTATAAAGTTTAGTATTTATTGCTATGGTTAATTTCTAAATGAAAGAACAGAAATTATATCCTAGTGTAACCATACCAATAAATATTTACTAGGATCATACAATCATGGATTCAAGTATTCTTTAAGTAACTGCTCCTAATTTTGAAAATTGCGTGTTCATAAAAGATCCCTGTGATGTGAGTGTTTGAAAAATGGTAAAATCAGTTATTGTA